>OV050030.1:309718021-310318021 GCA_920105625.2 Clusia tigrina | reverse complement strand
CAACCTAACGAAACTACAAAAAATCCAGCGCACCACGTGCGTTGGAGTTACAGAAAGCACTATACACGATGCTAAATCTTCTCCCTATTGATCTTCATACTTTTTCTATTTTCACACTGTTTAAGAATATTTCTTCGGTCTGCTGCGAACCCTGTGGCCAACTTTTTTGATGTATTTTTGCCAGCTTATAAGTTTGACTTGTCTTGCTTTTTTTCTTTTTAAGTTCTCTTTTTACTTTGGCTTGGTACTGTTCGCTCTGCGTCATGGCAAGATTTCTAAGATATTGAATTTAAATTAAAGATAAACTATAATTAGACTGAAAACATGATTTGTTTGGCTAACTTTCCTCAACAAAATTTGGTGCCTCCTGTGCGGATAGAACTCACAACCCCTCCAATAAAAATAACTTGCTGAACGATGAAGTATATTAAAGACATTAGATCTCCGCTATTGCTTTTTGCGGCTGCATTTAACTGCGCGAGACATCTTTCTCTCCGTCGTTAGAAGCTCTCATTACCAATTTAACGTTCAGCATGACTCAATTCATAACCACCACGCAAATGTGTCAATAATTTGTCAAATTGCAAAATCAGTTGACGCAATTACTTTTATCAAAAAAATGAACTTTTTAAAAATATGTCATTGGAATGCCAACAGCGTTTGCAAATGCAAAAAGGAAGTTCTAAATTTCCTGCAAACAAATGAAATTGACATACTACTGCTATCTGAAACCGATTTAACCTCAAACAATTATTTTAAACCACCAGGCTATACATTTTAAAACACAAATCCACTAGACGGTAAAGCCCGTGGTAGAACAGGAATTCTGGTTAAAAATCATCTTAAACACCATGCAATCGAAGAATACTCAAAAGAGTACATACAAGCAACATCGGTCTCCCTGCAGTGCTGAGGTGATTAAATTATAATAAGCGCAGTGTAGTGCCAGGTACAAGATGACAATGTAAATTTATCTTATTTTTTCAAAACACTCGGTTACACATTTTTGGCAGCAGGAGACCTTAATGCCAAGCATAAGGTTTCGGGCTCTTGGCTTATAAACCTAAAAGGAAGGCAGCTGTACTCTTCTGTAATTCATACGACAAATCCACCAAACCACCTACTGGCCATCTGATTCCAGCAAAATTCCGGACCTAATCGATTTTGGCGTCACTAGATTTGGTTGACTAGAACATACACTTTATCTCAGCGGAAGAATACTTCGACTTATCGTCAGATCATTCCCCTGTAATAATTAAGTTGCAGAAACATCCCATACGTAATGCACAGCCAATGAAAATAAACCGCAAAACCAGTTGGGTAAAAAGGCGACAATACATTAACAGCCATCTAAAGACTAATCCACTATTAAAAACAGCTGAGGATATAGACTTCCTTGTTGACGAACTTAGCGCACTACTGGTCTCGGCAGCCGTGCTTGCAACTGCTGCAACAAAATTATCTTCATACTCTAAAAAAACGGTAACTTCCGGAGATATTGACGCGTTGGCATGAGAGAAAAGAAGTATCAGAAAAGAGTGGCAGAGGGTTCGACCACCCATGCTGAAGCGAACACTAGCTGAAGCTGATCAACGTCTAAGAGAAGCCCTTAGAAATCATAGGGATATAAGTTTAAGGGGTTCACGACAAAACTTACTCCAGGCAAGGACACAAACTAACCTTGGAAAACGTGTAAATTCGAGAAAAATCTCCAAGAACACAAAATGGGAATTTCAAATGGGAAATGGGCTAGAAGTGATGCTGAAAAAGCAAATATATTTGCAAACCACCTCAAAGATGTTTTTAAGCCAAATCCACCTTCAAACAACTTCGCAGTTCCAAATATTGAGGTTCATAAAACTCACCATCAGGTAAAGTTCAGTTTTAAAGAATTGGCTCTTGCTATAAAAACGAACTGTAAAGCGAGCAAGGCTCCTGGCTACGAAATGATAACGTCAGAGATAATAGCTCAATTACCAAAATGCGCAATCAAGTTAATTCTAAACTTGTTCAATGCAGTTCTTCGAGTAGGATACTTCCCAAATATTTTGAAATTATCAGTGATCAAAATGATTTGCAAGCTGGGTAAAGAACCCACCTATTCCTCTTCATACAGACCTATCAGCCTATTGTCTATACTTTCCAAGCTGTTGGAAAGTATATTCTGACCAGATGCAGCCGCATGTTGACAACTTGAGCCCAAGTCATCAATTTGGATTTCGGAGAAAACATGGAAAGATTGAGCCATTGCACCGAATATCCAAAGAAATGCGCAAAGTGTTTGAGTCTACACAGTTCTGTTCTGACATAATCTTAGACGTAGCTCAGACATTCGATAAGGTTTGGCACGACGGACTCATGTACAAGTTGAAACAAATTGTTCCTGCGGAATTTCACACTACCCCTGAATCGTACATTAAATCGTACATTAGAGAGAGAAAATTTTTATTGAAGAATCCACATCGAACATCTACAGCATCGATTCTAGTTTAGCCCAAGTCTGTTGGCCCTGTCTTATATGTTTTGTTTACGGCTAATATACCGACGGATAAAAAACAACCATCTGTACTTTTGCTTACGACACTGCGATACAATGCTCTCACGAACGCCATTACGAGAGCGTTAGAAGCTTTGGGCGTTTAAGCAGACAGGTCTGCAGAGGCACTTCTCAGGGAGGAGTTCTCTCCCCGTGCTCTGGAATTTGGCGGTAAATTCCTTACTGCTAGCCTTAGAGAGGGGGGGTTGCCATGTCGATCAGAGGGAAATATCCAGACACTCTTATGGATATTTTGCGCTCCAGCATGGCCAGAATATGGACGGGAAGAAGGGGATTAGGGTTAAACCCCGATAAAATTTAATTAATCCTCTTTTCCAAGAAAAATAGATATCCTAAGGTCTCCCCGCTAACATATAAAGGTGTGGAAATTCCGATGGAGGCGACAGTCAAATATTTGGGACTAGATAGGAAACTTACCTGGAAACCCAATATTGAAGAAAGAGTTAAAAAGGCCAATATTGCTTGTACACATGTACAAAAGCGGTCGGAATCAGATGGGGGTTATCCCCACGAATTATGCACTGGCTGTACATTTCGGTGGTCAGACCTATATTGCTATGGAATACTGGTATGGTGGCCAGACACTCAGAAACAAAGCTATTTGAAGCTTCTAAACAAGGTCCAAGGAACGGCTTTTCTGTGCATCTCTGGTGCTTTAAGGACCACTCCAACTAAAGCATTAGAAGTAATTCTCAACCTACCTACATTATAGCTGGTAGGGAAACTAGTGGCCGCCACATCAGCATTTCTATGCAACACATTGACCATTCTATACGAAATCTCAACTTCGATAGGCACTTCCAGACATATATTCCATCTAGAAGAGAGTGGCAAACACCAATGCCATGGAGAAGGGGGGAACTGAATTTCTACACTGACGGATCCAAACTTGACGATAGAGTCGGTTGTGGAGTTTTCTCACAAGAACTGTGACTGGAACTTTCTTTCCGTCTCCCCGACCACTGCAGTGTTTATCAAGCAGAGGTCAGCCATAAAGGAGGTAGCCGTCTACTTAAAAAGACATGCCGTAACAAAAAATATTATAAATATCTACTCGGATAGCCAGGCGGCCATCTTGTCAATGAACTCGGTGGCACTGAAATCAAAGGTTGCTCAGGACTGCCGAGCAGCCCTAAATGATATCAGTACCATTTTCAGGGTACGCCTTATATGGGTTCCGGGGCATAGGGATATGATGGGAACTGTAGGACTACCTGTAAACTGATGCTGAAGGTCGTGCGTGATGCCAACGGGTCTTGGGCACAAGAGGGTACTTGCTTAACGACTAGGCTAATGTGACCGCAACTTAATAGAAGGAAATCTAGAGACTTGCTTGCCCTGTCGAGAGAGAATATCTCTAAGGTCGTGGCTTGTGTAACTGGTCACTGGCTGTTCGGCAGACATGCTCTCAGGCTGGGAGTATTCTCTCATGAATACTGCAGAAGCTGTGAGGATGAGGAGGAGGAGACTGTGGAACATCTCTTCTGTAGTTGCCCCGCTCTGGCTAGAAGCAGGGCGGGCTCTTTAGGCAAATACGCGTTTAGCTCTCTTACAGAGGTGTCTAGTCTAGCGCGAAGGTCAAACAAATCCTGCGCTCTATTAGGGCTTCGAAATGGTTCGACGAGTGAATCGGATGTGAGTTGTTGCGCGGTGGTATCATAATGGACCCATGGTGGTCTGAGTGAGCTGGTCCCTGGACCGGCTGCCACGTTAACCTAACCTAACCTAGGTTGTATTCCCGCACAACCACTAACTCACCCACCTTGACATTCACTTGAGCCGTCCGCCACTTACTCCACCGTTGACACTCAAGAAGATATTCCTTTTTCCACCTGACGCTGAATTGATGGGCCAGCGCCTTCAGTTTTTGTCAACTGTTCAAAATCGAGAGAAAGGGTGTTTTATCCGGAGGCTCAGCTGGTGCCAGCAGTGGTGCACCCAACAAATAATGACCAGGCGTCAGCGCCTGGAGATTCGTGGGGTCCTCAGACCGCCTTTTCCGCGCCCACAAAGTTCCGAGCATTATCCGACGGCGGGCGATAAACCGCGACAATGCCACAAGGAAGGCAGGAGTACTCAGATCGGTAGTCGCCTCTAGGTGAACTGCTCTCGTAGCGAAACAGACAAAGATGCAGTTGTACCCCTTCGTAACGTGGCATGCCCGCCCCTTAAATTGCTCGATATCAAACAGCCTCGCGAAATCAACTCCAGTATGGGTAAAAGGACGTGAACACGTCATACGTTCAACCGGAAGAGCTGCCATGAGGTGCTGTTGTTGACGCTTCTTCCACAGAATACATGTCTTACATTGGAGAATTCTGCTTTTAATGAGCGTTTTGGCTTTTGGAATCCAATATTGGGTACGGATTAGCCGCAGCATTAGTTGATTCCCCCCGTGTAGGGACACCTGATGGATGAATTTCACCATTAGACGAGTAAAGTGACCGTAGTAGGGCAGAATGATCGGGTGCCTTTCCGAAAATGGCAAATGTGTAGTGGGCGCCAACCGACCATTTACGCGCAGAGTACCATCGGAGTGCACGAACGGATTCAGAGCCAAAAGCGAACTGGAGCTGGATATCGGCTCCCTTGCCGCAAGTGTGCGGTATTCTTTGGGGAAATACATTTGCTGCGCGAGCACAATAAGGCAATTGGTCGTTTCAGTGATTTCTCCCCGAGTAAGCGGGGACCCCCTGTCAGGAGTCGTATCGCGATGCTTCAGCGAACAGTAGCGCATAAAGCGGCGCGCGAAGCTCAACACTCGGAGGGCCCTAGAAAATGAGGAGAAGCGCAACATTGGGTCGTCCGCAGAGGACACATATACTACATGACACATTGCAGGTCGTTGCTCTTCATCGGTTGCTAACAAGTTTTCGTCCAACGAGGGCGGCCACCGTTCCCGCTCCTGCTGCAGCCAGGCCGGGGCTTCCCACCAGAGCGTGTTGTGGAGTAGTGCATCAGGTGCCACACCACGGCTTGCTAAAAATGCTGCGTTATCGTCTGAGCGGACATGACGCCAGTTGTTCACACCCACTTTGCTGGTAATGGCAGTGACTCGATTCGCCACGAAGACTTTCCACACGTGGGGTGGCTTTGGCAGCCATGCCAACACAATCGTAGAGTCGGACCAGCAAAACAAGTTGTCCTCTAAAATATTCAATAGAGGTTTAAGAGGGAAAATCAACTCTGCTAAAAGTGTTGCCCCACATAGTTCTAAACGTGGAAGAGAGATAGTTCTCAATGGAGCCACCCGCGATTTTGCCACTAGCAAATGGGTAGAGATGGAACTTTCACCTTTACACCGAACGTAAATGGCTGCAGCATATGTCAGCTGTGAAGCATCGCATAAGGCGTGGAACTCAATATCGCGATCAGGTGCAGATCGTACCCAGCGAGGCACGCGTACTTGGGAGATTGCCTGATAATTCAATAAGAAGTGTGTCCACCTTGTTAAAGTGGTAGGAGTAAGTTGCTCGTCCCAACCTATTTGATCCAACCATATCTGTTGCAACAAGATCTTAGCGGAGATGACAATAGGCGCCAACCATCCCGCTGGGTCGAACAGCTGTGCGATGACCGACAGGACCTTACGTTTGGTGTATGCGGCAACGAGTGGCAAAACTGCCACGTGGAAATAAAACCAATCCCCCCGAGCATTCCATCGAATGCCCAAAGTGCGAGTGGTGCTGGTCTCCTCAAATTCGAGAAAATCTTCTTTAAGCAGATGCCCTGGAGGCAAACCGGATAAAATTTCTGTAGAGTTTGCTGCCCATTTTCGCATAGAGAACCCGGCTGAATCCAAACTCTCAATCAGCTCATCCCTAGTGCGAATGGCAGTAGCAATATCATGTGTACCCACTAGAGCGTCATCCACGTACATCGAACCACGTAGCACCTGTGAAGCCAACGGGAACCTGCTCTCCACGTCGTCTGCCAATTGCAAAAGTGTCCTTATTGCAAGATAAGGAGAACAATTCACCCCGAAGGTGACCGTTTTCAATTCATAATCAGAGATGTCGCTGTCGGGAGATTCCCTAAACACAATTATCTGATATGATGTGTGGCTTGGCTCAACCAGAATCTGACGATACATCTTTTGTATGTCCTCGTTCAGGACATAGCGAAACATACGCCACTGGATTATTAGCCGGGTCAGATCGGCTTGCAACACTGGCCCTGTGTGTAACATGTCATTCAAGCTGACCGTGTTGGAAGTTGCCTGTGAGGCATTGAACACCACGCGAAGTTTGGTGGTTGTACTCTCTGGATTAATTACTGCATGATGGGGCAAGTAATACTGAGGCACAGGAGTTACTGACAGCGGTGGAACCTTGCGCATGTGATTTAACGTCACGTATTCGAGTACCACCGCGTCGTATTGTCGGTTTTCGGCCGGGCTCTTTACCAGCCGGGACTCATTGCGCTCAAATTGCCGAAGGGCAATATAGCGCGACGCTCCTAGAGACTTCTCCGGAACAAACCCTTGTTTGAACGGCAGAGAGACTATGTATCGCCCCGTAGCATCCCGACGAGTAGTCTGGGAGTACAAATTAAGGCAGTCTTGATCAGTCTGGGAAAGCTTTCGATCTTGCGGAGGCTGTTCCATTTCCCAGAACTGTCGTAGAAGGTGGTCGAGCGAAGTAGTTTCAGACACTTGCACGCGAGTTGTGAAAGTGGAGATCCGGTTATCCGGCTCCCTGTAAGGATCCTTGATCTTGTTGTTTTCTGCATTAGCCACCAGTACCTAAAAACGGGGATAATGCAGCAAAGACTACAACAGCGCAAAGGTTTTAATAGTCAGTAGCCCCGACAGAACACAAACACCCGAACGCAAGGCAAAACCAACCGAAACACAAAAAAGAATCAATGTGTACGAGGTGTGATCAAAAAATAAAGTATTTATTTATTCATCAACAACTATCTTGTCCCCTTCAAAGTAATTCCCCTCAGATATAATACACTTATGCCAGCGTTTGTTCCAATCCTCGAAACACTTCTGAAACGCTTTTTTTGGTATCGCCAACAGCTCCTGTTTCGATTTTTCTTTTATCTCCTCAATCGTAGCAAAACGCTTTTCTTTCATCGGTGTCCTCAGTTTTGGAACGAGGAAAAAGTCAGCGGGGGCCAAGTCCGGTGAATACGGTGGTTGAGGCATGATAACGGTTTTGTTTTTGGCCAAAAACAGCTCCTGAGCGATGTTCATGCGACGTTGTTTTTGCTCAAAATTTAGCAATTTTGGAACAATCTTCGCTGCCGCACGTTTCATGCCTAAAACATCCGTAAAAATTGCTTGGCATGAGCCGAACGATATGCCAACATCATCAGCAACCTCTCTGATAGTGATTCGACGATTATCCAAAATCATTTTCTTCACTGCGTCAATGTTTTCATCGGTTGTTGACATGCTCGGGCGACCAGGACGAGCATCCTCATTGACATCTTCTCGGCCTTCCTTAAATCGGTTATACCACAATTGAACTTGTGTTCTGCTCAAAGTAGACTCGCCAAAGGCCACAGTCAACATTTCAAATGTCCTTGCGCATTTAATTTCATTTTTTACACAAAACTGAATAGTTTCTTTGATCCATTTTTTCGAATAGTACAAAATCGAAGACACAAACACGAATAACCTTTTTATCTGTCAAAAACAAACTGACAATCCAAAATGGTTGGTATTGCCAACATATATAACAGACATGTGTACCAACATTAAAAAAAAAAAAATGCGAACATCGAACATACGTAACTCACGAAAAGATGAAAATAACGGTTATCTTTTGATCACACCTCGTATATTCATAAATTTTAAATTATTATTATTGATTTATTATTATTATTATTTAATTTGTAAGCTGGTGATCGTTCTTCTTTTATTTCTGTTCATAGACTGTTCGTTTTATTCGTTATTTCTTATCTACAACATATTTTATTGACATTAGCTTAGAGATGACAGATGGCTAGTAGATAATCTGATTACGTATGCATAGAGATGCCAGGTGGCTTACAGATAATCTACTTACGCATCTACTTATAATCTAATAGTATCAATATACCACAGTACCCCCTTTATAATTCAATATTTCACGGTACACAAGCATAATAACTATTTACATATTATCATTTTAGCTTAAATATTATTTTTTCCTTTGTCTTAGGTTGTAATTGGTGGTGTAATAGCCAGTTCATCTGCACTTACACTTTGAGAATTAGCGTCACCAAACCTATCAATAACGTTATCCATCATGACTTGATCAGTAACAACTGTTTCCTTGATATCTAAAACGTTATCGTTGTTGATAGTTTTGGGTATATGACTTTCTAATATTTCAATATTTTGGTTTGGTAAGTTTACCTTTGCTTTTTCGCTTAGAACTATTTGATTTGCATGTCTTTTCCATAAGTTCTGATCTACTGTTTTACAAATATAAGTTTGTTTTCCTATTATTTTTACAATGGAACCTTTCATCCAACACACTCTTCCGGGGGTTGAGTAATCTTTTATGAAAACTATATCCTTAATTTTAAATTTATTCTCTTTTGAACGTTTGAAACATGACTTCTTTTTACACAATTTTTAATATTTGTCTTACTTGGCATTTCAATTTTTCTCTGTTCATTTAACATTATAAAAGCAGGTGAAACACCTGCAGTAGCATGTACTGTGTTTCTATATACATCATTGTTCTCATTAACGCGATTGTTTCATTAACCAAAAATTCGGAACAATTATGGTGAAAATTCCACAGAAGCAGAGACCAGACATTGTAATAATCAGTGAGCAACATACGTAAAAAGGGAACGGAACATGGCTTGCAGATACGAGCAGAACGGCAGTCATATGGTTACCATTAGGCAGCAATTTTAGCATAACTGCAGACGGAAAATGCGATGGATTCGTTTGGTCCCATGACCGATGCCTCACTTTGATAAGCTGCTACTTGACTCCAAGTAATTGCGCAGAAGTGCTCAAAAAAAATATCGGTGACTTCGAAGATAAAGCACAGAAGTTTGGAGTTGTTATTATCACCGCTGGCGATTTGAACTCCAAACCAGTCGAATGGGGCATGCAAACAACAAATTCAAAGAGCCGACGGGAAGTGGACATGGTCGCGAGGCTGGGACTGGTCATCGTAAATTCAGGGATCACTGCCACTTTTAAAAGACCAGGATGCGAGGGTACAATTCCATTACGCTAGCTTCTGAGAGCATTGCTCACAGAGTAAGTACATAGAAAGTCTACTAGACTATAATAAAAGCGATCACCAATTTAGATTTTTAGATTTTTTTTAATGAGTAAAACGTGTCGTGAGCAGACGTGTTCTCCGCGGCTCTAAGCTTTAACCACGAAAAAGAACTAAAAAAACGAAAACAAAAAATTAAAAACATCATCAGAAACAAAAAAAATCAAAAACTCTCTACCCGGCTAACAAAAAAGTACTGATAAATATAACTACATACAACAAGGAACAAAATAAAAAAAAATCGCGAAAATCTGACCTGTAAACATTACATGTTGCGGTCGCCACCCGCGCGTTCAGCTAGTGCAGCAACGACAACGAAGACAACCGATGCGCAAACACAACAAAACAATAACAACAGCGAGAAAATAAATAAAAACAGTTGCGATCTCTCGCCAAGTGAAATTAATACACTTATAGAGCAATTCGACAGCGGCGGTAGGCAGCGCAGCTTTTCAGTGTCTGACTGCTCCCATAAACAGCTCTCCCTCTCTGGCTCTGCTAACGCTGGCTCTCAGCTTGAGCACATTACAGTAAGTAACGACTGCTGCAAAAACGCAAGTACGCTTATTGTTGGCTCTGGATCGTTAACACTTTGCCGTGGAGTATGCAAAGCAACTCTCTCTCACCATTAGAACCTTTCAACATGCATGCTACAGCCAACCAAGGAAAAGGTTCGGCAATACAGACTGGTATGGACCGCTATATTGTGGTTAAGCGCAAGTTGAGTCCTCAAAAATTGTCTCAAAAATCGGCAAAGCAGATTAAATCTAATGATTCTGCTCCTGAAAAGAATCCACTCGCTTCTAACAGGTTTGCACTTCTTGCAAATGCCGAAGACAATTCTACCCAGAAAGTACTAAAAGAGGTAAAGCCCCCACCAATTTATTTAAGGGAGCGCAACTCTAACGCTCTCGTAAAAACTCTAACTACTCTAATTGGTGCTAAAAACTTTCATGTTGTCCCAATACTAAAAGGCAAAATACATGAAACCAAAATTCAATTATATATCGAATCAAGCTATCGCAAAGTCATCAATCTCTTTGACACAGAGAAAAAAAACTATTACACCTACCAACTTAAAAGTAGCAAAGACATTGTTGTTGTCCTTAGAGGAATCGAAGCTGACGTAGATGTGAACGAAATAAGAGAAACCCTATCCCAAGAGGGTTTTACCGCAAACTCTGTGTTTAACATACGCAATAAAGATAAGATTCCACTGCCGCTCTTTCGCGTTGAGCTACAGCCAGTCGACTCGAACCTCAGAAAATGCGAATCACACCCGATCTACAACCTTCGCTATCTTCAACATAGAAAAATCTCTGTAGAAGAACCCCACAAGCGAATTGGACCAGTTCAATGCCTGAACTGCCAAGAATTTGGGCACACTAGAAAATACTGTACACTTCCCAGTGTATGTGTCGTTTGTGGTGATCTCCACATGTCACAAAACTGCACAAAGCCCAAAGACGACTCCAGTGTCAAAAAATGCAGCAACTGTGGTGAAAATCACACTGCAAGCTACAGAGGCTGCACTGTATACGCTCATATAAAAAATAAATTTGCACCTCAGCCAAAACAAGTTAAAACTGTTCCTCCCGTAACAGTTTTGCGCGAAATCTCTACCCGTGAAGCACAGCCTTCAAGTATTTCTTACGCAAATATTCTCAAAGGCACCCCACCAGTAAACCCTAAAAATGATGAGAGTACTCTTGAAAAGACTTTACAAGAGTTCATCGCAAATATGACGCAATTTATGTACTCAATGCAAAGTATGATGCAAGACATGATACGTAATCAGAACATGCTTTTGCAATCCCTATTAACAAAACCATGAACGCACTGAAAATCTGTCATTGGAATGCAAGTGGCATAAGTCAGCACAAAAATGAGCTCAAACTATTTCTCAACGATAACTCAATAGATTTGATGCTAATTTCTGAAACTCACCTTACTCAGAAAAACTGTTTCCAGATAGCGGGATACAAAGTTTATGACACCAAACACCCCGGTGGCAAAGCATGTGGTGGTACAGCTATTCTGATCAAGAATAGAATAAAGCATTTCCCAATGCAAGGATACTGTACCGATTATCTACAAGCGACGACTATTCAGCTCGAAGAATACGTCAAAGGCTAGACAGTATCATCCATCTATTGCCCACCCAGGTTTAATATAGATGAGCAGCAGTACAAACAATTCTTTAGTACTCTCGATGCTAAGTTTATTGCTGCTGGAGACTTTAATGCAAAGCATACTCATTGGGGCTCACGTTTAGTAACTCCCAAAGGCAGAAAACTCTTCTCTGCGATAAATGCTCTTGGTCTTAATGTATTCTCCAATGGTAAGCCTACATACTGGCCATCCGACAAAAAGAAGATTCCAGATCCTATTGACTTCGCCATCACTAGAGGTATAAATAATGTACACTCTCTTGTGCATTCCTCTCTGGAGCTGTCCTCTGATCACACTCCCACAATAATAACTATCTTTTCTGAAAACTCCTATCAGAAAAACGTGAGTGGTAGTTTCGACTACAAGAATACAGACTGGCTTAAATATAAGATGTTCATAAGTTCACATCTTGAAATAAATACTTCCCTAAAGTCTGAGCAGGAAATAAACTCCGCTATTTTTAATTTCACTCAATTGCTATCCCAAACAGTAAAAATTGCTACACCACGTTCTAAAGCTCAAACCCGACAAGAGTGTACTCCCCAAGACATTCTGAAGCTCCTCTCCGAAAAAAGATCTCTTAGGAGAGAATGGCAATTGCAGAGATCACCTTCTCTGAAGAAGAAACTGAATGAATGTACTAAAAAACTGCATCACCTTCTAAAAGAAAAGGAAACCTCCGAGTTTCACGAGTTTGTAGAGACCCTCTGTCCTACAGAAGCCTCAAGCTATTCTCTATGGCGAACGGCCAAAAACTCGAAAAAACCCATTCAAATGGAGTCACCAATACGCCTTCCCAACGGCAACTGAGCAAGAAGTGATGCAGAAAAGGGAATAGCATTCGCAAATCATTTGGAGCAAGTTTTCACCCCTAATCTTGCTAGTTCCGTCCGTTCTCTAACGGCGGTTGATGCTATCCCTAGCGTCAATGGTATCTCGATTGCCAAAAAGGAGCTGACAAACGGTATCAAAGAACTCAATGCCAAAAAATCTCCAGGGCGTGATCTGATTACGGGCAAAATGATAAAAGAGCTCCCAGCAATAGCCACAATGCATCTCTTGCATATATTAAATGCTATAATACGCACTGGATTCTTTCCTTACTCATGGAAAATTTCTCAAATTATCATGATTCCCAAAGCTGGAAAGGACCCAACAAGCGTCTCTTCCTACAGACCAATTAGTCTGCTATCAATTTTTTCAAAACTCTTTGAAAGTTTGTTAATAAAGCGTATTAAAGACGTTGTCAAACAGTCTAATGTTATACCAAACCACAAGTTTGGGTTTAGAGAAAAACACAGTACTATCGAACAAGTTCATCGCATTGTAAACACTATACAAGAACGTTCGAAAAGAAGCAATACTGTTCCGCAGTTTTTCTCGACATCACTCAGGCATTTGATAAGGTATGGCACGAAGGAATCTTGCACAAACTGAAATGTTTGTTACCTCTTAACATCTACACATTGCTCGAAAGCTATCTCTCAGGTAGACGCTTTGTGGTGAAACAAAAAAGCTTCATCTCAGATGAAGCCTCTGCCAATGTTTATCATTGAACTTCAAACAAACTCAAACAAGAAAGAAATTTATGAAGTCAAATACCTGCTTCATACAAAAATTGTTTTTGAGCCCCCCCGACCGACTCGCGATATTCCCCAATGCGCTAACTGTCAGCAGTATGGGCATACAAAAACGTACTGTCGCAGGAAACCAATGTGCATTAAATGCGCCGGAAGCCACACGTCTTCAGATTGTGAACGTAAAAGCAGATCAGATGAAGTCAAATGCTCCTTGTGTGAAGGTAATCACCCAGCAAATTACAAAGGTTGTGTAGTCTATAAAAATCTTCAGAAAATGAAATACCCACAATTAAGGAAAAACGACAATTTACCCATGAATCCTACTCAACAACAGGAAGTTCTGGTAAATCCCAGTACATCAAAACAAACTCAAAATGTACTTTCATACGCTCAGGCACTGAAACTCTCAGCACAAGCAACTAATGAAAACACAACGGCCCTACCAATTAATACTGTTCCTGCAGAAACCCAAGCTCCGAACGAAATGCGAGAAATGATAATGCTACTCCGGCAAGTCATGCAACAAATCACAACAATGATGAACTTATTAGTGACCCTCACGACTAAGAATTGCTCATCCTCAATCCCATAAAAATCATTCTATGGAACGCTAATGGGCTGTCAAAACATTTAATAGAAATTAAAAAATTCCTTAAAACATACGAAATAGATATACTCCTAATATCTGAAACCCATTTCACCAACAAAAACCATTTTCAGATTCCGAACTTTAAGTTTTATCACACCCTGCACCCAGATAATAAGGCTCATGCAGGTTCAGCAATATTAATACGCAATAACATAAAACACTGTGAGAGCACATCTTATCGCACAGAAGCTATACAAGCCACGAATATAATTGTTGATGACTGGAAAGGGCCAATTACAATTTCCGCTGTCTACAGCCCACCGAAACACGCAATAAAAATGGAGGAGTATGAGAAATTCTTTAAGACACTTAGCAACAGATTCCTAGCTGGAGGAGACTATAACGCAAAGCCTACATACTGGGGTTCCCGCCTCACTACACCAAAAGGTCGACAGCTTTATGCGGCCATTGGAAAATTAAATTTACTCCCTGTCTCTTCAGGTACACCAACATACTGGCCAACAGATGTAAGAAAAATTCCCGACTTTATTGACTTTTGTGTGACGAAAGGTATCATGCTTAGTGATCTTAAATGTAGCCCATGTTTTGAGCTGTCTTCTGACCACTCTCCAGTTCTCGTCGAGCTTAACAGCAATTTTGCCCTTCTTCACAGTCAATGTAGCTTACATAATCACATAACTGATTGGAATCGCTTCCGATATATGGTATCTTCCACAATTGATTTAAAATTATCACTGAAATCTGAAGAAGACATCATTGCGGCTGTTGAACACTTCAACAACTGCCTGCAACAAGCTACGTGGGGCTCCACCCCCCCCACTGAATGAACGAAAATCAACGAACATCTCCAAACCTATAAAAGAAAAACTGAGAGAAAAGCGATATGCAAGAAAAAAGTGGCAACAAACTAGACATCCTGAGGACAAGAAAAAATTAAATGCGCTAACAAAAGAACTTAAAGAGATCCTTAATAACGAACGAAACACTCAACTCCATCATTACCTCAGTAATCTCGATGCAACAGCTGCTACAGAATACTCTTTCTGGAAAGCTACTAGGAATCTAAACAGACCCATAATGTTCAAATCCGCTTTACGAATGGAAAATAACGAATGGGCTAAAAGTGACCTTGACAGAGCAGTCACATTTGCCCGACACCTAAAAAAAGTATTTACCCCACATGAAATCGAGCCCCCAGCATGTGTAACAGAAGAAGTGAAAAGTGTTCTGAGTAATACCCATCAGATGGACCTACCCATACGTAAATTTTCCAAATCTGAAGTGAAAGCAGCTATTGATAAGCTAAATATTAAGAAAGCCCCTGGGTACGACCTTATCACTGGAAAAATAGTAAAACAACTTCCAGAAGAAGGAGTGACATATCTTACCTACTTATTTAACGCGGTACTAACATCTGGCTTTATACCTCCCCAATGGAAAGTGTCACAATTAAAAATGATTCTCAAACCCGGAAAAAGCGCTGATAAAGTTGAATCGTATCGCCCAATTAGCTTGTTACCGATTGCTTCTAAACTCATGGAAACCCTTTTCCTGAAAAGACTACTCCCAATTATAGAAGAGCGAAAGCCCAATTTGGATTCAGGAAAAAACACAGCACAATCGAACAGGTTCATAGGATTGTTGAGTATATACACAATGCATTCGAACATAAACAATATTGTACAGCAGCGTTTCTTGACATCTCGCAAGCATTTGATCGCGTTTGGCACGATGGCTTGCTTTACAAAATAAAAACTACACTCCCCATTATCTACTATGTGTTAATCAAGTCCTATCTTACAAATATATATTTTTTCGTAAAGCAAGGTGAGGAACAATCTGAGCTCCATGAAAGCTCAGTAGGCGTACCCCAAGGAAGTGTCATGGGCCCAATACTTTATCTACTTCACACGTACGACTTACCATCAGCTGAAGGAGTCACCATAGGTACCTTTGCAGATGACACTGCTGTCTTAGCTGTTGACACTCTCCCACACTTAGCTTCCTCTAAAATCCAGAGTGGGCTAAACAAAATTACTGACTGGCTAAAAAAATGGAAAATCAAGTTGAACGAAACAAAATCAGTCCAGGTTACATTCACACTCAAACGAAACACCTGCCCACCCGTTAAACTCAACGGCATAAATACCCCAATGTAATGAGGCTAGATACCTTGGGATGCACCTCGACAGAAGATTAACTTGGAAAACACATATATTTACAAAACGAAAATCACTCGGTATAAAGCTCAGAAATCTACACTGGCTCTTGAATCGAAACTCCAAAGTCTCAATCGATAGCAAATTGCTCTTGTACTCAGCAATTTTAAAACCAGTTTGGACATACGGTATTCAGCTGTGGGGCACTGCGGCAACTTCCAATGTTGAAATACTTCAAAGATTCCAATCAAAGACCCTAAGAATCATTGTAAACGCGCCCTATTATGTCACAAACAACCAAATCCATCGTGACCTCAAAGTTCCTACAGTCGCTCAAGAAATAAAAAAGCTCTCTACTTCGCACAATCTGAGACTCCTAGTCCACCCAAATCCACTGATATCGGAACTCACTTCCAACCCCTTCACTTTCATCCGACTGAAGAGAAAATCCACAACAGATCTCCTGTGCTAATAGGCAATGGCTGCACCACTGGGTGTAGTCCATAAAAGACAATAAATACAAAAATTAGTCTTAAGTTATTAAATATTGCTGAATGTGATTGAATGTAACAGATTGCAATAAAATATTTGGATATAAAAAAAAAAAAAAACAAAAAAAATCTCAGATGATTACCCTATACAAGCTGGAGTACCGCAAGGCAGCGTATTAGGCCCCCTGCTCTATACGTTGTTCACTGCAGATATGCCAACAAACGGCAAGACTATCACCTATACTTTTGCCGATGACGCAGCCATATTGTGTACTCACACAAATCCGAAATAGGCGTCAAAACTTCTCCAAGTACACGTCAACATGCTTCAGGAATGGCTTGACCACTGGAGAATCAAAGTCAATGAGTCGAAATGCGTTCATGTCACATTCACTCTATGCAGGAGTACTTGCCCCCCTGTTCAAATTAACACCAAGCCGATCCCTCAGGCGACAGAAACTAAATATCTAGGAATGCATTTAGATCGTAGACTTACTTGGGCAAAGCATATAAGTGCAAAAATTACTCAAATTAAACTGAAAATAAATGAGCTAAACTGGCTTTTGAACAGGCAGTCCAAGCTCAAACTGGACTTTAAAGTTCTACTCTATAAAGTAATTATCAAGCCCATATGGACCTACGGTATCCAACTCTGGGGTACTGCTTCACCCTCAAATGTCGAAAAGCTGCAAAAAGCCCAATCGAAAATTCTTCGAAAGATTACCAATGCTCCTTGGTACATCAAAAACGTTAACATTCACAGAGATTTACATATCCCGTATGTAACTAAAGAAGTTTCCCGACTTGCTGAATCTTACTTAGCAAAGCTAGACAAGCATCCCAATGCATTAGCGAGGCGCCTACTACAGCATCAAGGACACACCCGCCTGAAAAGGATGGACGTGCTGCGCTTAGCAACAAATTAGATTTTAAGCTTATTCATTACGCTATTATTTAAGTATTGCGCTACTTCTTTTCATATACCATAACTCCTCAAAGCACTGGCACTGGGAGGTTGGTGTTACCGCCGACTCTTTTATTTAAAATTCTCATTTTTTAATTTTTATATTATTTCCATCAAATTAGTTTTTAAATTAACTTTTTAACTTTCATCTAATATTTTGCACACTGCTGTGTATAAAATCTCACTTGCTGTCAACCATTTACCAAAATTCTAACTCCCTTATGTAGTCATTACTCTTTGAAATTGCAAGTTAATTTTCTATTCCTTCATTGCCCTTTTGTTTGTCAATCGATCATATGTACACACGTACATGTGTGTATGTATATACGTAGCCCCTTGCTTTCGCATGTAAATATGTACCTACAAATAATTAACTGTCGGAGTGTCTTTTCTGGTTAGCAAAGAAACAACAAAAAAGGGCAACGAAGGTGACAGTAATATCAGTTCGATTTTGTAAGACCTAGAAACAAATTGTTTTTAAAGCGCAGCGCAAGTATAAGCGAATTGTTCAAAAAAAGACTGTTAATTTTGCATATAAAAAATAAAGTTTGAATTAAACAATAATTAAGTGCTAACAAAAGTTTGTTTATTCGTTTAAAATCGGGCTCAACACTCTTTAAAAACAATTTATTAAAGTAAACTCGGTGAGCGGGAAATAATTAGTTTTCGCGATTTGACTATAAATCCGTTTGCGGTGTTTCAAACAAAGTCGCTCATCGTTGTAATACGGTAAATAAATAAAAAAAAAAATAATTGAAAATAAAATAGAGTCGCCCAGCATAAAAGAAAAAATCGGATTTTTAATTAAAGACTAAGTAATGTCGGAAACCGATTTTAATTGCACCAAGTGCACCTTAAAAGATACCGAGCGTATGGTACAATGCGACTCATGTGACAAGTGGTTCCATTTTGAATGTGTAGGTGTGGACAATGATGTCGCTAATGTTAGCTGGAGCTGCACATGTTGTTTGGCTCAAGCTGTCACCCAAAGGAATGACCCTAAGGCAAAGCAACAAATGCCGCCGTGAACACCACGACCGAATTCTCTGCTGGAACACAGGGGTCATCGTCACCTAAAAAGGATGTGCCCGTGGCCGACAATAGCAATTTGCCTGGACCATCATCAGCGAAAAATTTATCACAGCTACAAGGTCAAATGAATGCTATAGGTGCAACAGCAAAGGCGAATATTCCGCTATTAAATAGCCTCGGTTACAGCAACATGGCGCTAATTACAACAACTTTGCCCCAATCCACCGTAACAACAACAAAGCCAACAATGACGTTGCCAACCAGTGTAAATACCGATCAGTGTATGCAACGCCATTTTGTGAACGCCAGTGGCCCAAACACGTCTGACTTATCCTCTCAAACCCAGTTGCAATTAAATATGCTGGAAGAGGAAAAAGAACTTCAGCGACAATATTTAGAGAAAAAATATAAAATTCTTTCTCAAGGCGACGTGAGGCAAATGTCGTGTTCCTTTTCAAACACCTTTACCGCTTTTCAGCCTACATCGGCACAAATTGCAGCCAGACAGGTAATACCCAAGGAGCTACCAAATTTTGATGGGAACCCAGAGGACTGGCCACTGTTTATAAGCAATTATAAAAACAGCACCGAGATTGCAGGTTACACGGATGGTGAAAATTTAATGCGCCTACAAGCGAGTCTCCGTGGTCGTGCTAAGGAATTGGTGAGGAGTAAGCTGTTAATGCCGTCGATGGTCAACGAAATAATCCAGACTCTAGAAATGTGCTTTGGCCGACCTGAACATATTTTGGACAACATGATAGAAAAAGCAATCAGAATTCCACCGCTGAAAGACAGGCTCGATTCATTAATAGAATTTGCTCTCACTGTGCGTAACATTTGCTCAACAATGGAGGCCTGCAATCTGGTGGCCCATTTAAATAACCCTATGCTGGTGAAGACTTTGGTAGAAAAGTTGCCAAATAATCAAAAGTTGAGCTGGGCTATGCACAAAAAAGATGAAAAGGCTCCAGTAGTGAAAGTGTTTAGCGATTGGATTTACACATTAGCAGCGGCAGCCAGCCAAGTCGTGCCCCCTGCAACCAGTAAGAAAACTGCATCGGTAAACACTCATCAACAAAATGCCACAAGCAAACCGAGTTGTTTTTCGTGCAAAAGTGGCTCACACAAAATTCAGAATTGTGAAGAATTTCAGGCCTTGAGTTTAGACGCAAAGTGGAATGTGGTAAAGGGAAATAAGTTGTGCCGTCAGTGCTTGAACCTTCACCGGCATAAGTGTTTCTCCAATAAGCAATGTGGTATCGGCGGTTGTACAGCAAAGCATCATCCTTTACTACATAGATACATTTTAACAAGTGGCCCGAGCTCAGTAATCAATCCGTTAGCTGAACGCGTTGGAGACGTGAACGCTCATAACGAGAGCCGAAATGAAAAACCTTTCTTCAGAATTTTACCGATACGTGTTTTCTATAATGGTGGTTCAATAAAAACGTTCGCTTTTCTAGACGAAGGATCTTCAGTGACCCTAATGGAGGAGGAGTTCTTCAACCGTCTCGGGCTTAAAGGCAAAAAGGAGCCCCTAGAGCTGCGCTGGACAGGTGACACAACTCGGTCGGAGGACGAATCGGCCAAGATAAATTTGGAAATCTCTGGCGATCAAAACGACTCACGTTTTACACTCCACGACGTACGAACGGTGAATAATTTTCGCCTGCCCACACAATCTCTAAATTTCGACGATATCGTTAATAGCAATACATATTTAAAAGGCTTGCCCGTTCAGTCAATTGAGACAGACTATGCAGAAGGAAATCGACAACCTACTCTCAAAAGACTACGCTAGAATTGTATCTGACGCCGAATTAAATTCTTATAATGGTCGTACATGGTATCTCCCAATTTTTGTGGCTCTAAACCCGAATAAACCTGGTAAAGTCCGTTTAGTGTGGGACGCAGCAGCCAAATCCAACAATAAGTCCCTCAATGATTTTTTGCTGACGGGCCCCGACTTGCTCACGCCGCTGATGAATGTATTGATCGAATTTCGAGTTGGACAAATAGCAGTATGTGGCGATATTGCTGAAATGTTTCATCGCATCAGCGTAAAAGATGAGGACATGCACGCCCAAAGATTTTTGTGGCTCGAAAATGGAGACGTAAGTAAACCTACTGTTCTTGTGATGAAGGCCCTGACATTTGGCATTAGCTGCGCACCCTGTATTGCACATTTTGTGCGAAATAAAAATGCTGAAGACTTTCGAGAAATATACCCCCGGGCAGTGAAGGCGGTCAAGTCGTATCATTATATGGACGATTTCATTGACAGCGTTCAAACTGAAGAAGAGGCGCTGGAATTGGCTTCCCAGGTCAAAACAATACATGCGGCAGGCGGCTTCCATATGAGAAATTGGGCGTCAAACTCACAATTAGTGAGACGGCATTTGGGCGACGGAGATATGACTGAAAACACATTTGGATCTATTGAAAAAGTTCTCGGTATGTATTGGGAATCCAATAATGACGTGTTTCAGTACAATTCCAGATTCTCGAGGCTCAAAAGAAATGTGTTTGAACTCAATGTGGTCCCCACTAAGAGAGAAGTTCTTCAGGTCCTGATGTCCATTTTCGATCCACTTGGTTTCGTCTCCCTCTATACTATAGACCTGAAGATTTTACTTCAAAACATATGGCGATCAGGGATAAAGTGGGATCAGGAGCTAAACGAAGAGTTGTATATTAAATGGTCGACGTGGCTGTCAAATTTGGATAACATTTCTTCTGTCATCATTCCACGATGTTATTCAAAATTATTAAAATTTATGTTCAACGTGCAACTGCATACATTTGTCGACGCTGGTGAAGACGCTTACGCCGCTGTGTGCTACTTTCGAATCCAGTTTAATGAAGAAGTCGACATCAGCATTGTAGCAGCGAAGTCTAAAGTCGCCCCATTGAAGCCTATTTCCATTCCGAGACTTGAACTACAAGCGGCTCTAATTGGTTCCCGACTAGCCGCAAAAATCCGAGGTGCAACTCGTCTACGATGTACAGACAGCTTCTACTGGTCCGATTCTAAAACGGTGCTAAAATGGTTGTCCATGGATCCAAAAAACTTTAAACCATTCGTGATGTACAGAGTTGGCGAAATTCTCGAAACAACGAACGTGACTCAATGGAATTGGGTCCCATCGAAATTAAACCCAGCAGACTTTGCAACAAAAATCTCCACTCCCAACAGTAACATGTGGTTCCAGGGTCCAGAATTTCTTAAGTCTGACGGATGTAATTGGCCAAAATGTTCCGATTTAGGAGGCACCAATAAAGAAGAGGTACGCAATCATCTTTTATATATATCAAAACCGATTAACTTCGCTATGAATATTGAGTATTTTTCATGCTGGAGACGCCTATATAGAGCGCTGTCACAATTTCTACTGTACATAGAAAAATTGAAGTCTGTGGCCCATGGCAATAAAATACAAGATGAAACGCCTTTCGTTTGCATCCAGAAAGCTAAAAATATTTTATTTAAATAGAAAAGAATGTACGAAATCAATGTCAGCGATGTAAAAATGAAGCAGCGGTACCCCAACCACCACAAATGGCATCTTTACCTCTGGCCAGGCTTTCCAGTTTCCAACGGCCATTTACTTATGTCGGCATCGACCTTTTTGGTCCCTTATACGTTACCGTGGGACGACACAAGGAAAAAAGATGGGGCGTTCTGTTTACATGCCTGACCGTGCGGGCAATACACATAGAAGTCGCTCATAGCCTCAACACCGGCTCGTGCATAATGTGTGTACAAAATTTCACCAGTCGCTGTGGCTCTCCCAAAGAAATATACACCGATAACGGGACAAATTTTAAAGCCGTGGAGAGAATTCTACGTAGGAAAAGCAACATCTCGACCTGAGAGAAGTTTCATCTAAAAAAGACGAAATAAAGTGGCGTTTTAACCCTCCAGCAGCTCCGCATATAGGCGGTGCATGGGAACGTTTAATTCGTTCTGTAAAATCAATACTCTACGCAATATGTCCAGCCTTCAATTTCAATGACGAGACTTTAAGATGTGCCCTATATGAAACATTTTATAATCAACTCTCGTCCATTGACATTTGTAGCCCTAGACTCAGTTGACGACGACGCTCTTACACCAAACCATTTGTTACTTGGATCTGCAGCAGGGCAAAAGCCTTTAAATGACTTCGACTGCGACCTACGGCAACGATGGCATCATACTCAGAAATTTGCAAATCAATTTTGGCGACGATGGGTACGAGAATATGGTCCAAGTTTGGTCCGACGAAGTAAGTGGTTCAACAAGGTACCACCACCAGCCGTCGGAGACGTAGTCATCATAGTGGATGACAATCTTCCCCGCAACAGTTGGCACAAAGGTATTATCATCGAAGTATTTCCCGCTAAAGATGGCCAAGTACGTAGTGTCAAAGTTAGAACGAGTACCAGCACGTACGAGAGGCCCGTAGCTAAAATTGCAGTTCTAGACGTCGGCAATAAGAAGGATGTCAGTAAGCTCATACAGCCTTAATTCGCTTACGAGGGAGGGAATGTTACCGCCGACTTATTTATTTAAAATTCTCATTTTTTAATTTTTATATTATTTCCATCAAATTAGTTTTTAAATTAACTTTTTAACTTTCATCTAATATTTTGCACACTGCTGTGTATAAAATCTCACTTGCTGTCAACCATTTACCAAAATTCTAACTCCCTTATGTAGTCATTACTCTTTGAAATTGCAAGTTAATTTTCTATTCCTTCATTGCCCTTTTGTTTGTCAATCGATCATATGTACACACGTACATGTGTGTATGTATATACGTAGCCCCTTGCTTTCGCATGTAAATATGTACCTACATATAATTAACTGTCGGAGTGTCTTTTCTGGTTAGCAAAGAAACAACAAAAAAGGGCAACGAAGGTGACAGTAATATCAGTTCGATTTTGTAAGACCTAGAAACAAATTGTTTTTAAAGCGCAGCGCAAGTATAAGCGAATTGTTAAAAAAGACTTTGTTAATTTTGCATATAAAAAATAAAGTTTGAATTAAACAATAATTAAGTGCTAACAAAAGTTTGTTTATTCGTTTAAAATCGGGCTCAACAGTTGGTAATGATTAATATGAATTTAAAAGTGAAATGTTAAATATACTATGAAGATTTATTGTTAGTTCTAAGATATTTTTTAGGAGATTCAATAAAATATATATATAACAATAAAAAAAAACCAATTTATTACGTTATCCATCAAAAAAGTGCCAAGCAAACACTACTACAACTTAAGTGGATGAGGAACTCGCAAGTGGAATCTCTCAAAGTTACACCCGGAAGTGCTACTTGCTGAGCTCGAGGCAAACATAAGGCAGCCCGGCCAGCGATGCTAATAGCAAGGTGAAGCAGACCATGCAGTGTATAGAGAGAGCCTGTAGGAAAGCGCTGCCGAAAATAAGACCAAACAAACACTCGAAGGACGTTTACTGGTGGACAGACGAAAAGCTCACCTCAGACAGATCTGTCTGCGGTGCAGAAGAAAGTACACTAGGGCCATTCGTGTAGGATCTGCGATTGCCGAAAGAGAAGATCTCCAAGCTGCTAGGAATACCCTCAATTCTGTTATTCGCACTAGCAAGGAGAAGAAGTGGGAGGAGCTTCGAAATGACATAAACAACGACCAATGGGGGACTGGGATATAAAGTCCTAATGAAAAAGCTTGGAGCGAGAGCATCGGTACACTAACTAGAAGACCATGCAATGGAAAACATCTGTTCCCTATGCATACCTTAAGAGAAGAATCGGAAGTGCTGGTCATCATTCTCAAATCTGACAACGGGACAGAATTTACAAACGAGCTAATGACAAACATATGTGCACTGCTCAAAATACAACAAAAATTTTCGACACCGTACCACCACCAAACGATAGACTCACTAGAACGCAACCACAGAGTTTTGAATGAATTCCTACTGACATCGACAAATGGTGGATTCCCTACTTCACTTTCACTTACAACACAATGCCACATGTTGACACGGGCGACACGCCATATGAATTAATATATGGGAAACTCCCAGGTTTACCCAATGATGTAATGAAAAATAATACAAAAATATACAGCTTTGAAAATTACGCCAACGAGCTAAAAGCGAGATTATGATATGCCCACGAAAAGGCAAAACAAATGCTAATGAAAGCAAAACAAAAACGTATATTAACTGACTTAAACACTAATACCAATACAATTAAGGTAGAAATTGGAGATTTAGTTTTATTAAAAGTAGAAAATAGAAAAAAGAATATGAATCCATACAAAGGAAATTTATAAACCATAAAATATAAATTAAACAATACGATTTATAATTATAACTATCACACTATGTAATCAAAACAATATAATTAGTAATCAAAAGTATATGTAATTATATCAAACAACATAATTTCTAATTTTAACTATATAATTAAAAACGCTACCATGTAATTATAATAATAAGAAACAATTTATAAACAAAAAACACAAATTATTAGAAAATATGAAAATCATGTAACAAGTTCATAACATAAGACAATTGTAATACAACACAATCCATATTTCCAGAAAAATTACTCGCTAACACCCCTAATTTTCCTCTTGAGGGTGAGGGTGTAGTGTACCATACAAGTGTACACTGACGACCACACATCGTCATAAGCACCATAGCAAGTCGCATATGCAAGCGAACTGACAAAAGCGCAACGTGTGCAATTGCACTCAATCCCCAAATACGCTAGACAAGCATTTTTGGTGGTGCATTAACACACGCTGCCTATATTGCAGCGTCGTATGCATATTGGACAGTGCAGTGACTTTAGCCCTGAACTTGCACTCAAAATCATTAATATAAACAAAGACGATGATTCGTCAATGAATAATATCGGTAATCCGATACTTGAGATTAATCTCGGGAATATGATTTGTAACTAGTAGAAATAAGATAGATATATTTTATGTTAGTTAGAATAAGAAACCAACATAAATTAAATGATATAAAAGAGCCAGCGAGCCACCAAATAAAACAGAGTTAATCTGAAGATAACTAAAACTGCAACTCGCATTAGTCTATTCTTTTTACCTCTCGTGCTCTAAGTCAGGAAAGACTTAGAACAGCACAACCAATAGCTTGGCCCACGGCACACTCTGCCGGTCAAAACTTTTGCTGAGGGCGATAGTCCGCTTCGTGTTAGGTACTTTTTTATTCTTGCATTCGAACACATATGACGATCCTGCGTATGCACGACATATGATGATCCGAGTTGCCTAAACAACATCCAACGATAGATGCACCACATGCCGAGCCTGCAAGGCTAACATTTTAACATATACTATAATACGAGGTGTAATCAAAAGATAACCGTTATTTTCATCTTTTCGTGAGTTACGTATGTTCGAAGTTCGCATTTTTTTTTTTTTTTAATGTTGGTACACATGTCTGTTATATATGTTGGCAATACCAACCATTTTGGATTGTCAGTTTGTTTTTGACAGATAAAAAGGTTAGTCGTGTTTGTGTCTTCGATTTTGTACTATTCGAAAAAATGGATCAAAGAAACTGTATTCAGTTTTATGTAAAAAATGAAATTAAATGCGCAAGGACATTTGAAATGTTTACTGTGGCCTTTGGCGAGTCTTCTATGAGCAGAACACAAGTTCAATTGTGGTATAACCGGTTTAAGGAAGGCCGAGAAGATGTCAATGACGATGCTCGTCCTGGTCGCCCGAGCACGTCAACAACCGATGAAAACATTGGCGCAGTGAAGAAAATGATTTTGGATAATCGTCGAATCACTATCAGAGAGGTTGCTGATGATGTTGGCATATCGTTCGGCTCATGCCAAGCAATTTTTACGGATGTTTTAGGCATGAAACGTGCGGCAGCGAAGATTGTTCCAAATTTGCTAAATTTTGAGCAAAAACAACGTCGCGTGGACATCGCTCAGGAGCTGTTTTTGGCCTAAAAACAAAACCGTTATCATGCCTCAACCACCGTATTCACCGGACTTGGCCCCCGCTGACTTTTTCCTCTTTCCAAAACTGAAGACACCGATGAAAGGAAAGCGTTTTGCTACGATTGAGGAGATAAAAGAAAAATCGAAACAGGAGCTGTTGTCGATACCAAAAAAAGCGTTTCAGAAGTGTTTCGAGGATTGAAAAAACGCTGGCAGTGTATTATATCTGAGGGGAATTACTTTGAAAGGGACAATATAGTTGTTGATGAATAAATAAATACTTTATTTTTTGATCACACAATAACGGTTCTTTTTTTATCACACCTCGTATATGTTTGGTGCTGCATTTTGTGATTGTGTCCTTGATGGCTTCAATGTGTAGGTCACGGTGTATAACCTCGTTCGGGGTATACCATTCAGCATTTGTAATTGTTCGTAGTATTCTTGACTGCATTCGTTGTATTAAATTTAAGTTTGATATGCTAGCTGTGCCCCATATCTCGATTCCATATTTCCAGATAGGCTCTATTATTGTCTTGTATATTTTTAGTTTGCTGTGGAGAGATAGCCTAGATGCTCGTCCAAGTAGCCAGCTTAACTGTCGGTACTTATTTTTCGCATCGTTTCGCTTGTTAATGATGTGCTGCTTCCAAGTCAATTTTTCGTCTCCGTTTATTCCAAGATATTTTGCAGCAGAGTGAGTTTTTATTTTTTTGCCCTTTATAGCAAGGCTGTATTTTGTCGATTTTCTGTTTGTATATACAACTTGTACAGTTTTGTCTTTATTTATCTCTATTCCCCATAAGTCACACCATGCTACTAAATAGTCCAATATATGTTGGATTTTACTTGTTGCCTTTTTTCGTCATTGTGTGATGCCATTAAAACTGTGTCGTCTGCGAAGGTTGCTATCATCGCATTGCTTTTCGTTGGAATTGGTACATCTGCTGTGAATATTAATTATAGTAGAGGTCCTAATACGCTGCCTTGTGGCACTCCAGCTGTCATTGGTAGGATGTCTGAGCAATCCTCGATATATTTTATGTAGAATTGTCGTTCGCTTATATATCTCTTTAAAATGTCATAATAATTTTGTGGTAATATTTGCTTAAGTTTATATAGAAGTCCTTTGTGCCACACCTTGTCGAATGCTTTTGCAATGTTCAAGTATACAGCTACGCAGTAATTTTTCTTGTCTATACTTTCAACGATTTTGTTTACAACCCAGTGGACCTGTTGCACAGTTGAGTGCTGTCTTCTAAATCCAAACTGATGGCTGGGTATTAAATTTTTTGTTGTTAAGATTGGCTCTAATCTGTCCTGTAGTATCCTTTCAAATACTTTCGATAGTATTGGCAATAGACTGATAGGTCGGTAAGAAGTTGTTTTGGTAGCATCTTTTCCTGGCATGCTGATGGCTGTTATCTGTGCAACTTTTCATAAGCGAGAGAAATACTTAGTTTCTAGCATGCAGTTAAATATATTTCGGATATATATTATAGCTATATCAGGCATTTCTTTTAGCATTTTCCCGCTTATCAGATCATATCCTGGCGCCTTTTTGTCTTTTAATTTTTTAATTTTGTTTTTGATTTCTGCCACTGACGTCTTTTTTGTTTTGGATTGCGGGATATTTATTACATTGTAAAGATGAGTGGTTTGATTGTCCATTTTGCTTGTAAATATTTCAAGGAAATGTTTGGCCAGTATGTTGGCTTTGTCTTTACTTGTTGTCGCCCATGTACCGGTTTGTGTTTTGATAGGAGGTTTGTGTATTATTGCAACAGTGAGTTTTTTCGTAGCCTTCCAAAGAGAGTAATATGTTGATGTGGTCCCCAAGTTCCCAAGTTCAGCATATGTTTTTCTAGTTCCTTTTCTCTGTTTTTCTGAAGTAAAATTTTTAATTCATTTGTTGCTTTGTTTAGGTTGCGTTTATCTTCCGGATTCCTAGTGATTTGCCATGTTTTCCGGAGCTTCCTTTTCCATTTAATTTTTCCCTTGATGAACGCTGGTGTAGTGTCTGTATTTGCTATCGTTAGCTTTGGTGTTGAAGCTGTGATTGCTTCGATGACGCTATCATTAAAGTATGCGATTGCGGAATCGATTTCATTTTTTGTTTTTAATCGTATATCTATTTTTAGTTGTTTTTCCAGTGCTAGACGAAAATTATTCCAGTCATTTTTTGTTGTTATATATATTATATATATCCTAGTAATGTCATTAGGATTGGGGAGTGGTCTGGGGATAATTAATAGTTAGCTGTTTATGAAGAATATTTTTTGTGATGCAGAAGTCTATTAAATCTGGTTGTTTTTTTGTATCTGTTGGCCAATATGTTGGTTCACCAGTGCTAATGAATCGACCATTACTATATCGTATAGCTTTAAGTAACTCGCGACCTTTTGCGTTTGTCAACCTTGATCCCCATAAAACATTTTTAGCGTTATAGTCACCTCCGGCTAAATAGCGATTCCCAAGTTTTTTTAAATAGTCTAGATATTGTTCTTTTGTGTTGTTATATTTTGGTGGACAATAGACAGCAGATACTACGATTTGTCCTTTCGAGTCTTTAAGTGATATTGTGGTGGCTTGAAGCTTTTCTTTTTTATATGCGTCAAGTTCAATGCAATTCATATTTTTTTTTATAATGATCGCCGTTCCACCGTGAGATTTGTTGTCAGGATGATTTGTGTAATGGATGTCAAAGTTAGGGAATTTAACATATGTTTTGTCTGTAGCATGTGTTTCCGAGATTAACATCACATCTATTGAATTATTTATTAGGAAAGTCTATAGTTCTAGTTCATGGCGCGACAGTCCATTTGCATTCCATATTGCCAAATTTATTTTATTTACTGCGTTCATCTATTTTGCATACAAGCATAGTTACTATGTTCATCATACTGGTCATTTGATTCATTAGTTGTTTCATCATTGTTTTCAATTCGGATATATATTTGCTTTTTATTTGATTTGGCTCCTGTGATATTGTTTCCATTTGTGCAGCTTGAGCGTATGAAATACCAGAGATGATTTTCTGGCCATTTATTTTTGCATTGTGGTTGTTTTGGTTTATTTCAATATTGATTTGTTCATTTGTTTCTTTCTTGCGAAGTGTAGGGTATCTATGGGCTTGTAGAGCTTTATATATCGCACATCCTCTGTAGTTTGCCGTGTGGTTTTCACCGCAATGAACGCATTTAATATTTACTCTATCAGCGTCGATTTTAATTGTGCACATGTTTGTCTTGTGTTTTCCAGCACATTTGACACACACCGGGTCTATCTAGCAGTAGTTTTTTGTGTGGCCGTACTTTTGGCAATTTGTGCATTGGGGAATTGTTCTCTTTTGTCGGGGTGGCTCAAAGCTAATTTTGCAGTGTGGGAGGTGAGTAATGTCGTATATGCCTTTATTGTTATCTTTTCTTTTCAATTCAATTGAAAATAGTGAAAGTGGTTGTTTTATTTTGGCACCATTAGCTATTTGGATGCTATGGATATTTGTCACTTCATGGCCTAGTTTGGCTAATTCGTTTTTAATGTCTTCTGTGTCGGTTGAATGGTGCATATTTCGTAATACCAGTCTAAAGCCTCGCTCATCTTTTGGTCGAAATGTGTAATACTTTGTCCCTTTTTGCTTTAATAATTCAATTACTTTTGTGTAGTGTGTGGATTCTGTTGGTTGAATTTTTATTCCGTTCTTGCTTAGAATTTTCATTTCTACAATATATTTGGCATGGAATTTAGTGCTTCAGATAAGGCTTTTATATTTTCAACATTCTGAACATATCGAGCCCTAACCGCAAAAAAAATGTAAGCGACACAAACTTGACTTCACATGAAAAGGTTTTTTTTTAGGTACTTCTGAAATAAAATAACACTTTAATCTGAAATTCGGTATGCAATATTTATATTGTATAAGATGATCAATGCAATAAGTTAAATTTTTCTATCAGTACCATAGCAGGATTTTTTGTCGCTTACATTTATTTCGTTGTCATAGTGTTAAGCTACTGAAAGGTTTGGCGGTTACATAAAAATAACCACATTTAGGCTGCAGGAAGAGTGCCGACTGGCGACCGAACCGAACTTATTGCTGACTGAAAAAAAAAACTGGTTCAATACAAATTAGTGCAAATCGGCGCCGCGATGGCAGAGTAACAGCCGAACCGAACCGAACTTATTGCTGACTGACTGGACAAAACTGTTTTAGAGACTTATTTGTGACCGATTGTGACTGATGTTTGATTGTATGTGTAAATATTTAAGTTGATGCTTTGATGCTATTGAAATAATTCTTTCTGTTTTGTTTGACACATATGTATGTGTGTATCTATCATGTAGATCATTATACCAGGCTCTTGCTTTTTTGTTTATGATTGGTTTTGTTTACCGTTTAACGAAATATACATACATATGTATATGCAAAACACAAAATTCTTTTCCTTCATTCCACACCAACAACTTCTCCTGCCTCAACCATGCTCTTGCTGTTGTCAACGCAGTGTATGATTGGTTTTGTTTACAAAAAAAGCACAAGTTTCAGTCGGCACTCTGCCATCCCATAAGTTGAAACATGTCAGCAATAAGTTCGGTTCGGTCGCCAGTCGACACTCTGCCTGCAGCCTAAGAAAACCATTGCCTGTGTTAATATATTTCTTTTTTTTTCTTTTTTTGTACAAAGTAGGAAAAGAAAACTCGTATGTCTATAATAAAAATTCAGTTTGTGAGTATTACTTTTATTTTTGAATGATAATGAAAAACTTAGAAAATTGACATTTAATTATTATAACTCAACAAAAACTTCGCATATTTGGAACATAAATTATTATACACTATCGTCTTCATCTATTTCTGGTTAAGCATCTTTAACAGCCTCATCGTATTTTAAATTTAAATATTCTTTGTGAAATCTTTCAGGTATTATGTTTTTATCACAGAGTTCTTTTAAGTTCTTGTACTTAGCTGATGAAATTTTTAATTTATTATTATTATATGCAGGAAGAGGGACATTTTTTAATATTGAAAGGTTACGTCTTGGTCGATAAGTCATTTTAATATCATATTCTTTGGTTTCTGAGTGTTCAAAGTAGCCATATTTGAGTTCAATAATATTATTTTTTTCAAATGCAGCAGAACGTAATGCTTGAAATGCAATTTTTATTGAAGTTGGAAACATTGCTTGCGAAAAACGTTTCCAATCTTAAAAATCAGAATGATTCATTGAGATACAAGTGTACCCAGTTGGATTAGTCCTAGAATTACTAATCATAGTGTACCACTGTGTTGGAGCCCAAACAGGTCTTTCACGAATAAATGAGTCAATGGTACTATTTATTGAGTCGACGGGCATCCATGGTATGTCCAGGTAGTATATAAATTATTTTTATATTTTTAGTGAACACAGATTTTTCGAGAAAGAAAACCAAAGCAGCAAGCAATGCTCTGTTGCGATTTTGGCCAGCGCAGCTATCACAATAAAGGCTAAGTGATGAATGGGTTTTTCTTTGATCTACTAGTGTTAAATACTGAAAAATAATTGTACTAATCTCATTGCAACCCCGTTTTCCATTGACTTCTCCCTACAGAAAGCAATAGCCATTTTCAAACACCCTCTCATTGTAGTATGCGTACTTTCGTGAGTAGAACAATGTCACGCTTTTCCCGTGAGGAGTATTCAACACTTTTTGTAAGTCAAAACTAACACATAACATAGACGAATTTGCTTTACATTGTTTTTGTTCCTCCAGAAATATTTCTTTGAATTTTTGTTTATCTCGAATGTGATTTTGATATTCCTCTGTTTGGCTAAAAACATTTTTTTCTACAATCTCCAAGTTTTTATACCGTTCGGAAGTCAAACATTTATCTTTTTTAGGCAAATGAAAACCGATATGGAAATTTTGTTAAAAATATTTTGGAAAACCCTCAAGGACACCTTAGCCGAGTGTTGATTTATGCTTTTTAAATGTTCAACGTAACATTTATATAATCCTGCTACATTTTGGAACTCATTTGAAATGTACAGCTTGCTACTTTTATTGCGGCAGTAATGAGAAGGCACTGCAGGCAACTTCTCAATAAAGGCTTTTACCACAGCAACTTTGGCTTCGTCTGTCTTGTTGTGAGGGTTAGCCTTTTCTTCTTTATCACCAACAACTTTTATACCCTTAGCATTATCTCTAGCTGATATAAGGAATGTTTGTGATATGATTAACGTACGCAACAAAAATTGTTGGCATACTTCGGAGTTGATATCATTATATTTGATGGTGTAATCGTAGCTATAGCTTCTTTTATAACTACGAGCTCTTCTCCTCTGAACACTCTTTCGACGTATGCATAAAATCAACCAGTCCTTTTGTCTTACTTTGTTACCCATACCCCAAAAGTGTTCATTTATTAATTTCCGGTCGCTTTCACTGAAATTTTCCGCGCACGCGTTTCCACATTTTTTATTAACACAGGGGTTATCCAGCACTTCAATACACCGCTTTTTCTTTTTTAGGAGCCTCTTAGGCAATGGTTTCTGCTTTTTGTAGCCCCTTTTCACTACACATGTTTCCTCCTCGTAATCCTCGCAAGATTCTGTGTCAGTATTACTGTACGGCACAAGCGTGCCATGAATTGAATTTGAAATAAAAAAAATATTATACCCTTAATAAATTTATAAATATGTACATATGTATGTACTTACCCCAGGTTTCAAATAACTCATAATGCAAGAAAACTTATGAACTGCGAAAACGGTGGAATTGAAAGTAAACTCAAAGCAGAAAATAAAAGTGTAAGCGACATACCGCGGTCAAGCAAAATGTAAACAGAAATGAATTGGCACTTACATTAAAATTTCTTTTACCGCAACTTTATAACGGTACATCTCAGAGCTGCAAAAATTTCACAGATGATACATATGATTGTAAACTATAGATATCTTGCAAAAAGTAAAAATCGATGACCATGTCGCTTACATCTTTTTCGCGGTAAGGGCTCGATATATAGGAGGCGGTTTTTGTAAATGTTGCGCAATTGGTTTTTGTATATTAATGTTTGCTTGAGAATCCGTTTTGTCATTTACTGCTAACAGTTCGAATTTGTTTGTTGTGTTTGGAGTGATAGGCTTGCTCAGCCAATATTTTTGGAGTGATGTTTGTGTTGTGTTGAACATTTTATTTTTCGGTCTTTTGTAACTAGTATTTTGTTCCTTTAACTTGTTTTGCGATTGTTTTTCGCGGTTTCGTTTTGTGTTTTTATTTTCGGTAATTTTATTACTGGTTTTAATATTTATGTTTTGTACTTGCGTGTTTGTTGTTGCTGGTGTAATTGGTGTTGTTCAGATTGCCATTATTGGTGAGTTTCAGCTAAAAATTGTTCCCGTCGCAGTCACCGATGTTACAGTTGTGGTAGAGCAGCTTTGAGTTGTTATTGTGGTTGCTGAAGTAGTAACTGGTGGATGAAACTCCATAGTGGGAGTCGCGCATTGGACACTGCAAGATAGGGAATTGCTGGCACCTAGTAGAGCGGGAGAGCAAGATCGTGCTCTGCTCTCTGTCACTTCGACCGGCAATTTGGAGTCGCCGTTGTTCTCGTTTGAGACGAAAGAAAAATATACGTTTCTTTTTGTTGCTGTTTTTTGTTTAAGTGTCAGCCACACTCATTATAAATTTGTGATTTGTTCTTATTTTAAAAGGTAGATTCGTTCTAGTCGATCACTGCACTATTGCACTTTTTCTTTACGATTTAAGTTACTTTAACTTAATAAATTTGTATTGGGGAATTAATTTTTGCGGAGCTCACGTCTGCACTGTTCAAACCTTACAATATTTCCCTGATATAAATATATTTGCTCTGGCAGTGACCAGAATATTTAGTATAACCAAATTGTACAAATAATATTCCTTATTGTTGGAAAAACAGATTGTAAATTAATTCGGAAATAAAAAAAAAGTTATTAACGAAGAAGACGGTCAATATGAAAGGATTTTGTGGGGAGACAAACCCACCGAAGAAATGAAGGACCTGTATTGTTCTACCAGTTGGCAGAGGGTGCAGCAGATAATTTTCCATTGGCTGCAGAAGTAATTAAATATCAAATGTATGTTGATGATATTTTATCTGGTAGCGACTCAATAAAAGGAGCAACAGAAATACAACAAGTTATTGGCATACTACAAATTGCATGTTTCGACCTTCGTAAATGGGCGAGTTAACCACTCAAGGCTTCTGGAGTTTATATCAAGCAAAAACCAAGGAAGAAAGGGTTTGCTTCATCTGAACTCAGACTGCACCTTTAAAACTCTAGGTATGTACTGGAACCCTGTCTCTGACGAATTCCAATTCATGATCAATTTATAAATTCCCTCTGGCATACCTAATTAGCGGTCTATATGATCAACCATTGCGCACTTGTTCGATCTACTTGGATAGCTTAAACCCGTGGTTATCATCAATCAAATCAAATGTAAGTCAAAGACCAACAATGGATCTGGGGTGAAAGTATTTGGACCTAGAACTATATATTCAGAACCCATGGGAAAATATCCAAGTATTTTCCAAGCAGAAATTCACGCCATCGGAAGATGTGCACAGTTCAATCTAAACAGAGGTTATAGAAGACGAGAAATAGACAGTGGAGCTGTTCTTCGAAAAGAGTATGGGAACACGAGCCTATTGAGCATGAAAAACAACAGGCAGGAAATTTTTATAAGGTCTTAGAGAATCTAAATTACTATTGGGCAACTATAACCAAAAATAATTTGAGTTTTGCATTAGGTTGCCCAAAAACAGTTTAAAATACTAACCTGGCTTTTGACAGGTCACAGTAAGCTCAAAGGGAACATGAGCAATATAGGAATTGTAGCAAACCTATTGTGCAGATTCGGTGATAAAGAAAATGAGTCGCCAGAGCACATATTAGGGAACTGTGGAGCACTAATGGACTTTAGAAAAAACATCCAGGCTCATATCAAATACCAGGTAAATAAATAGCAACGCTAGATCTAGACGACATCCTCGATTTTCTGAGAGCAACGGGGCTGGATGCGAATTTATAGGTATACCCTTAATAGTAGAGGGCGGTGCAATAGATATTTTTGGTCGCAGTGCCTCTTATACCTCCAAACAACACATTAACACACATTAACAAGCATAGATACTCTCTATGCGCTTTTTTCAGTAGAGGATGAATTTAAGCATTGTAGAGTGAACGCCATCCACAAAGAAAAGTGGTATAACACATCGGTAATTGAAACATTTTCCTCCTACTCTCGTCTTTTCAGAGTCATTGCGTATTGCCACCGGTTTATTTTTAATAGCAGACGCCAGTTTATGGATCACCGATTTACTACTTTGTTTGTAGATGAGCTTAAGCAAAGTTTAATAAGAATAGTCCGTACATAATAAGTCTTTTACTGGATTGGTCGTCACACATAGCCACTGGGTACACTTCATGGTGGAGCAAATGTTGTCATATAAGAAAGCGTTATTGGATAATAAATGGCCGTAGCGTAACCCGAACTTTAATTTATCAATGTGTTACTTGTCAAAAACTTAAACGCAAACCCATTCATCAATTAATAAGCGACCTACCAGCGTAACGTGTTCGACCAGTTCGTTTCTTTTCATCTGATGGAGTTAATTATACCGGGCCTTTCATGATTCTTCCATCAAAGTGTCGCGGACGAACTTCGGTTCAGGGCTACATAGCTCTATTTATTTGGCTTGTAACTAAAGCTATACACTGGACACTGGAAAATTCCCTCAAAAAAGTTAAAATAAAATATTATGTGAGTTTCGTAAACTAGTAGCGACAGAAAACATTGTATGTATGTGTATGTACAAATTATGTTGAAATAAATAAAAAAAATTATAATTTATTTTAAATTAAAAATTATTATTATATTATGGCAACAATTATTTTCTATTTCAACATAAAAATTTGTTTGTTTTCATTTATTAGTTTATTTTTATAGCGATTCAAGGTTCAATGACAAAAATTATTTTATATTTCAAAATAAAATTTTTTTCTTTATAAAAAAAAAATTTTAAAAATTTGAATTTGTGGCCGATCTTTCAGTAGATTCTTTCATTGGAGCACGAACGTGCTTCACCGGCAGACGAGGTCTGTGCAAAGATATTTTTAGTGATTGTAGCACAAATTTTGTGGGTGCTAATAGAAAACTACGAGAAAAAACTACCAAAATTCTTATAAAACTTATATCGATTCTGATATTTCACCATTTCTTGTGGAACAACAGATTCAGTGGAATTTCATCCCCCTTCCGCATCATCGTTTGTTGGGTTGTGGGGGGCGGTCTATGAAATTTAACTTGAAAAGAACCACAATATATATTTCTAAACCTTTGGTGATTGCGAAATCAAAAAGGTCTGAAGTCTTCCGTGTATATGACGGGCAATATGTGAGTTTACCATTGGACAACACGTCAAGTCCAAGTACATTTATCGCTGAGAATAATTTTTTGCCTTTCGGAGCTATTAACTGCGAGCCCCAATTGGTGTGCTTCGAATATAAATCTCCGGTAGCAAAATATTTACAACCGAGAGCACTAAAAAAATGTTTTTATTGCCACTCATCTATATGGACTTTCGGTGGGCATTAAATGGCTGAGCTTGATAAGTATTTAATTTATTCTTCTAACCAAATACTCGTCGGTTGGAAATATTCGGTACAAAAGCCTTGCATGGTGAAATGCTTTATTCTTTTTGTAATAAGAATAGCTGTACCACCATGAGCTTCGCTACCAGGGTGTTTGCTGTAGTTCCCTTCTATCTGATATCAGTTTTTTTGAGTGAGATTAGTCCCAGAAATAATATGAGCTCATTTTTGTGCTGGCTAATGCCATTTGCATTCCACTGTAAGATTTTTAAGGAGTTCAGCTTCTGCTAGGAGGGATTGCAATAGCATCTTTTGATTTCCCATCATCTCTTGTATCACATTTTGCATTGAGCACATATTTTATATTTGCCCTAAATACTTGCAAAGTTTTTCATGTGTACTATTATTTTCGGTTGTCGGGAGTACCGCAGAAATTCCCGTCAGAATATTTGTATAGGAAACTGTTTGAGGTTAAAACACGCCGGAAAGGATAGCGCATAAAATAGGAGTAGGGATAGCATTTTAGACCAATTTTGGCTGAGATATCGAGTTTTTGTTTGAACTTTTCTAGGACTCATTGCAAAATTGTGATTCCCGTAGGTCACTACATATAATGGACACGCTGCACAGTGTGAGATTTAATCAATCTGGCATCTCGAAATTAAAAAAAAAAATGTTTTCGTAACTCGCTCATATTTTTTTTTTACGTGAGAAGAGACCCCAATTGTTACGAAAACAAACACAAAAGAGAATAAAAAAATGTTATTGGCGTGATAACAGCTATCAAACACGTGCAATTGCATAGCATGCAACAATTGATTTGCAAGCTTGCATTGATCACAAAAGTTTGAGTGATCAGGTCGAAGTTGTGAGTGGTTTTTTTTGGCCTAAAATATTTTTTGTATTGAAGGGTTTTACTTAAACTTAAAATTTTTGTTTTATACAATATTTATTTTTGCACTCATGTATTTTGAAAAAATTGTTTTATAACCACCTAAAAGGTAAGACAAATTTTAAAGCTTTCAAATCTTTGATAGACTAGAACTTCCAAGTCTCATGGAGTTTCGTGATGGGAATGCCAGCAGAATCTTTGTTTATGTGCCCAAAAAAATAAAATCCTGCCCATTTTTTGCCTTTTTTTAGTATGAGTGAAATATCGCGAGAGGAGCTATTTTGGATTTGGTTGAGCAAGGTGAAAAGCGAAAAAACAGAAGCGGTCGAAAAGCACGTTATATCAATTTTTGGACCAGATGTTGACGATACCAAAATTAAAGATCGTATAAAAAAGCTTTGCTTCCAATTTCAATCGCGATGGAGCAAATCTCACCGTGATAAAGCAAGATTTATGCATGACAATGCTATTTGGCTAAGTTCAAAAATGTCTACTGTTGATTTTGCTCTTGATCACGCACCATCAACTTCAAAACAAATACCGCAACGCGGAAGGCGAGAAAAAGAGTTTGCTGAAAGTGCTTCGAGTACACAAAAACGGAAATGCAAAGAGTTAATATCAAATGTAGCTTCGGAAAAATTAACTATGGCTACCGCAATGCATCTGAGATCCTGTGGAAAAAGAGACTCAGCAAACATTGTCAAAGAGTTGTCGGCTGCATCCCCTTCGAGAGGTACAGCTATGAAAAGAGCAAGGGTAAGCATTACTGAAAAGAAAAGTCTTACACCAGATCAAGCACTGGCCATGATCGTAGACGAAAATTTATCAACTGAGCAATACCGTGGAATACGATTGCATACGATACCATACAGTCCGAAATTGTATCCATGCTATGACCTCGTTAAGCAATCAAAATTATTGTGCTACCCAAGCCTTGTTACTGTTACTGAAACATATGCCGAAATCAATTTGCAATCTTTAATAGACCACACGGTGAAAAGATTAATAGATGCACAATATGAGGTTTTTAAGTCGTTCCCTGCAATTCAGGATGAATTAAGCGTAATAATAAAATGGGGATGCGATGGAGCTGAACAGAACCGTTACAAGCAAAAATGACATGTCAGACGAAAGCATGTTTTCTCTTTCGATGGTGCCTCTTCAACTTAACTCTGGAGCTGAAGGAAGGAAACATATTTTTTGGCAAAATCCAGCTGCGTCTTCGACAAGATATTGTAGATCGATCAAAATTATTTTCACGAAAGAGACGCGTGAGGTCATTAAAGCGGAAGTGGAGCATATTCGGCAGCAAATTTCTGTTTTGAAACCAACTAGAATTGAGCTTCACGGTTATAGTTTCACGGCTAAAGCCAATTTAATTCTATGTATGATTGACGGCAAAGTCTGCACCGCTCTTTCAAATTACACGTCATCGCAAGCGTGCTATTTATGTGGTGCAACTCCAAAAACTATGAACGACATGAATGCCTTATCACAGCGCGAAATCGATGAAAATATGCTTGCTGTTGGTCTTTCACCTCTACATGCCTACATAAGGTTTATGGAGTGCTTGTTGCACATTTCTTACAGATTGGAAATAGAAAAATGAAACGTACGTCAGGCGATGAAAATAAGGAGAGCGTTGCAAGAAGGAAGAAAAAAATACAAGACAGGTTTAGGAACGAAATGGGTCTTCTTGTGGATATGCCGAAACAGAAAACAGGAAACACAAATGATGGCAATACGGCCAGAAGATTTTTCAAAGAAGCAGAAGAGACATCGGATATTACAGGCATAAATGTCGATCTGATCAAGCGGTTTCGAGTAATACTTATTTGCATAAGGAGCGGCTATTTTATCAATATAGATGCGTTCCAAAATTTTACGTCAGAAACAAGAGAGCTTTATTTGAGTTTATATCCTTGGTACTATATGCCAGTAACTCTCCACAAAATATTGTTTCATGGAGGAGCTATAATTTCTTCATGCATTCTTCCCATAGGAAACTTTTCTGAAGAAGCGCAAGAAGCACGCAATAAAAACGTCCCGAGTTGACACCAACATAGATTTATTGCATAGGTTGCTTATCACGTCAGACCCTTTGATTGCAAGTTTACGTTTGCCCCAAAAAACCAAGCGTTCTACTTTACCTTCTGAGGTCATTGCACTTTTGTCTGACACCCAACTAAATGATGAATTTGATGATTTAGCATATAAAACTTTGCTTGCAGCTCTCTGGAATTTTTATTTTTGTATAAATTTCTTATTTTATTTTTATTTTTACTTTTCGCTTTTTACTTTTGTATAATTTGTATATAATTTCTTTATTTTGGTTTTTGATTAATATCTTATTTTGAATATTTTCCATTCTTTTAATAACTTTCGTTGAATTTTTTAATTTTTCCTCTTTATTATGTTTTAGATATCAATAAATTTAACATTGAAACAACATTAACTTTTTATTTTTCTCATTTGCAAAGAATCATCGGAAACTAAAGTTCGAAACTTGAAACATTTTATAGAAATGGTTGTATGTGGGTATTTATATCAATATATCGACAAGTTTTAGTTAGAAGAGAAAAAAAGAAGAAATTTTGAATATAAATGTGTAAAAAAAAATTGTCCCCAACTAGTGTTTTTGAGGATAGTTCGGAACTAGTCACCTTTGACACTAGTTGGAACTAGTTATCTTTCACCATATTGAAGCTTATAATCTCCTTAACGATCGTGCCAAATTTCAAGTTGATATCTCTAAAACTTCATATAAAAATTAATTTTGAGATGCTAGATTGACTAAATCTCACACTGTGCACTGGAATGTGTGCAGAATTTTTTGGTATGTCCGAATTCCTGACAATTCATATATTGTACCGGTCCAAACGCTCGAACTGGATTCATCTTCTATGATTTTTCGGTGTAAGATATACCGAAGGTTATAAATAGAGTGAGAGTCTCTTTTCTTCAAAGTCATATTGGGTGGCTGTAGTTCAACATGGTATAGAGGTATAGGAGCTTTGTTTTTATTGCGCATGCTATATACCGACTTCCGACTTCACTTCGTAACGTAGGGCGTTATGAATTTCTTTTATTTCAACGTTTGGTTCTATGCCTTTTATTACCACCATTAGCCCTTTTGCACTTTTCAGTTGGTAAGTGTGAAATGTATGTTTCCTTTAGTTATCGGAACAACATGAAAGTTGTTGGGACCAACTCTCGTAGTCAGCGCTATCACTAAGCGATTAGAGTTACGTTCGCAAAGGAATTGGAGGAGGCTATACCGATTTTTCAAAAGTATGGTCGCTTGGACCTGGCTCCCTTGCGAGTACTGTAAATTTATTAGTGGATGGAGTATTTTCAGGGCCTTTATCGTTGATCTTATAAATTTGGGAAGTCAGTATATACTCGTATGTGTGTGTAGGGTAGCGTGTGCGTTTTACTAAACGATCCATACCAGTCTGTACTGTCACTTTATTGTGCTCACCCGCTTTATCATTTAAATTGTTGCTATTTTCAAATTTTTTCACCAGAAAGAGTGGCAGCACGCTTCGTTGTGGTAGTTTTAGTTGGCTCTTCTGCTTTCGTTGCCATAGGACATATGCTATGAGCGGGAGCACTGCAAGTTGAACCTTGTAAGCCAGGGCTGCTTGTTGACACATTTCCAAGTGTCTTTGCTTTGGGGAGTGAGAGAAATACATTTAAACCACTTACTTGTCTTTACAAAATAAAAGAAAATTATTTTGGGTGTTTTTGCAATCCACAATTCCACCGACGCGTTTTTGTTTAAAATGTTATGGGCCCAGAATCACACGTGTTCTGCTGTGCAGATTAAGTGTATTTTAGTGCGTTTATTTTGTTACTGCTGTTCTAAAATTTTAATGTTCATTGACGACGTAAAGCATTTTTTATACCACTATTATCTGCATTTCAGTAAATGTTAAAGGATGATATTTCTTCATTGTCGTCTTGGTGCTCAGCAAATTTGATGACACTAAATCATGACAAATGTAAGTATATGGTTTTCTCTAGAAGAGACCCTTTTCGTCATCCTTATACTGTTTGTAAGAAGACTCTAACAAGAGTCTTCAGTTTTGTGGATCTTGGCGTGACAATGGTATCTGAAACTTCGCTATGACCTTCACATTAAGACCTGTGTAAATAAGGCAAAGGGGGTCCTTAGTTTCATAAAAAGGTGGTCGAAGGAATTTAACGATCCACATGTCACAAAACGTCTTTATATATCCCTTGTTCGTCCAATTTTGGAATATGCCTCTAGCGTTTGGAATCCCGACTACAACTATTGCTAAAATTGAATCTGTTCAAAAGCAGTTTCTGTTATTTGCTCTGCGTTCTTCAAATGGAATCCGTTGCGTAGTCTTCCACCGTACGAACATCGTTTAAAATTTGTCCTACGTTGGAAAGTAGAAGGGTAATGATTAATGTTTGTTTTGTAGTAAAATTGCTTAGGGGTCGAACCATATGTTCCTTATTGTTTACTTATTTATCTCTTTTTATTTTATCGTCTGAAAATTATATTAACATTAGATTGAATATTTGTAGATCTAATTATGTATTAGGAGTCGTTTGCCTATCGTTATCTGGAAAAAAAAAACAATATATCGTCAATATAATCGCTTTACATTTCAAATAATCATCAAAATTTTGTAACACTCTCAAATGAAATAGTTGAATTTCCCCTACTATAATGTCCTTTTTGCTGTTTAAGATATTGGAATATTTGAGGATAATAATTTTAATGTAAGATTGGATGTTATCGGTTGAGATGATGGTAAGGAAGAAAATTGTCGGTCTGTATTATATATAAGTCAAATGTTGAAAAAATACATCATATCAATTTTATTTTCATTTAGAATCCATCCTAGGAACGATTTGTGTGGAAGCTACGAAAGTGCTATCATGGTTCTCAAATGGCAACGAAGGTAAATTCCAAATTCGTAGAGGCGCATTTTTTAATTCATTCCGATCTTACTTTCCTTATCAAACGAAAGTGTATTCACACGAGTTCCGTCCTTGTGACATTTATCGTTGTTTAAAACCAAATAACTATTTTTACAAATTCCGCGAAAGAGACGCTTAAACGAAAGTGCAAGTTTTCAATAAAGTGTCTAGTTCTGTTTAGATAAACTAAATTCATATAATAACTAATTTATAATTTATTAAAAGTGATAAATAAACAATCAAACAAAGGAACTGTTATATACATACATACAGTGGCTCCATCGCATAATCGGACAAGAGTTTATGCATAATCGGACAAGAGTTTATATGTTATAAATGTGCTCTAAATTAAAGATAGAATGCGCAAACTGTATTATTTTTTCGCTTTTATTTACACTTGTGCTACTTACTAATCTTAACAATAAAAAAATAAAAAAAATCCAAAAATAACTGTAAATTTTAAAAATAAACGAAAATATTCTCAATTACTTGCGCTCAACGTATAATCGGACAAAATACAGTTTTACAATTAAATGTGCCAGGACCAAAAAATTAATATTTGGTGGCATAGCCCTTGTTGTCCAGAACGGATTGCAAGCGCTGTGGAATAGATTTTATTAATTTTTGGCACACCTCTGGTTCAATGGAGTTCCATGCCTCTAGCAAAGCCTCCTTTAGTTGAATTAATGTGTTAAACTTTTTTTGATAGACCCTCCTGGCTAATTCCTCCTAAAGATGCTCAATTACATTAAGGTCTGGGCTCTGTGCAGGCGTTTCAATTAGTTTGGGACAGTTATGAATCAACCAAAGCTTTGCAACGCCTGATGTATGCTTCGGATCATTGTCTTGGTAAAAGGCAAAGTTATTCGCGATACCCAATTTCTCTGCACTTTGCTTGACGTTTTTTTTTTTCAAAATGTCGAGATAGACAAATTTGTCCATTTTACCATCTATAAAATGCAAATTGCCTACTCCGGCACTCGACATACAGCCCCAAACCATTACAGAGCCTCCTCCATGCTTGACAGTGGCTTTTGTATGTTGGTGATTAAATTCAGTATTTGGTTTGTGCCACACAAACATTTTGCCATCTGATCCATGCAAATTAAATTTGCTTTCATCCGTAAACAAAACCTTAAAATAACGTGAACTATCAACCAAAAAGTGTTTTAAGGCGTTATAATAGCACTTTACCTGATTCCAAAAGTCATGTGGTTTAAGTAATTACTCCTTTTAATCTTTTGTTTTCATTTTTAAGGCTTATGAATGGCTTTTTTCTGGCAGCTCTTCCATAATAATCGTGCTTATGTAAAGTATTGCGTACAGTATTTAGGCAACGTCTTTTCCCGTGCAGTTTTTTAAAGATAATTTCAGTTCTTTTGCAGTTTTAAAATGATCTATTTTGATTTCTTTCAAAATCGAACGCTCTTCTCGTTCATTTAATATATTGCCTTGACCTTCTCTGCTTTTATTTGCCAACCTGAAAGGATCTATTTTGATTTCTTTCAAAATCGAACGCTCTTCTCGTTCATTTAATATCTTGCCTTGACCTTCTCTGCTTTTATTTGCCAACCTGAACTCATCTCGATACCTCTTGATAATGTCGTGAACAGTAGATTTACTTATTCCAACTAATTCCGCAATTTCTCTCACAGTTTTACCTTCAAAATTCAATTTTACTATTAGTTGCCTTATTTCGACAGTAGAATGTTTTCCATTTGGAGCCATTTGAAATGCTTTTAATAAAGTATTAATAAATAGTACTAGTAATAATAGTAATAAAGTATTATTACTGATTATGACAACAAACAAACGTAATTTTGCTGAATAACTTCAAATTAAGCATTCGTTCTTTACTTTGTCCGATTATGCTTTGAGCGCAAGAAATTGAGTTGTTATTGTTTTTTTGTTAGAATTAACAGTTATCTTCGACAATGTTGTTGTTTTTTTTTATTGCTCAGAGAAACCAGTTTTTGAAGTGTGGATAAAAGCAAAAAAAAAATATTTTGCACATTTATTCTTAAATTTAGAGTGCATTTTTATTAGACATACTCTTGTCCGATTATGCGTTGGAGCCACTGTATATGAGTTAAAAGTTGAAAGAGACAACAAATAAAATAATCACGGTTGTGTGTGGTGTTGCCACAGTGGGCTCTGGCCATAACAAGTGATTAGAATTACCATCAAAAATTTTGTTTCCGTGATTTTACATACTTTATAATAATAAATAAGATTAAAATAGGTCAAAATAATAATAAATAAAATTAAAATAAACTAATACGAAGCATAGTCGGTGATCGCTATGAGTGTGCAGCGCTCTCCCCCGTGGGAGAGAACGAGATCCATGAGCGAGTCAGAAAACATGTGCCAACAAAAAAGAATATGCGCGAATACATTGCAAAGCCAAACTATTAAAATGTTCAAAGAGGCAACCCAACCTATCAACACTAATATTCGCTCTTCGAGTGCACAGAGCAAGCATCCAATAATGTCCTGCTCCAGTATAGCAGTGGATTGTGCGAGTACGACCGGATTGCATAAACAACCACAACAAATTCACCAGCAACAACATCTGACTTCTCTACGTATGGTACAACTCGACTATAACTACGATATCAACATGTTCTTCTGCCTGTGCGCAAATTCAGCCAAAAGGCGTGCAGGTAAGATAACTGCAATCGCTACCAACAAGAGCAGGAACCTCACCCACTACAGATAAAGCGAAAACAACGCCAAACAGTAACAAAAAGTAGAAAATACCAAAAAACCCAAGCCAAAGTAACTTATCAAACAACTGGTTGAGCGATACTACTTCGGAAAGAAAAAACTAATTTGCTGCTTTGACCGTTGATGATGACGAACTTGCTGAGCCCTCGCACAGTGGACAAGTTGATCAAAAGGAGTCCGAAAAAAAAACCTATTTTTAAACAAACCACCCCCACCTCTACAAGACATTCAAAAATGCGCTAACCGCTGTTGCAGAAAATAACTTTGTATTTAAAATATTAGCAAACAATGAAGTACAATTTGAATCGAATGACTCGGAAACATACACAAAAATATTACAAATGATAAAGCAAAAAGGTACAAAACTATACACATTTAAACCCAAGAAGGAAAGGGGTTTCAAAATGATTCTTCACAATATGCACCCCTCTGCAGACCAAGAAGAAATTAAATATGAGCTTGGTGAAAACGGTCACAAAGTTTTAAACATAACTAACATAACTCAACGGACAACAAAAAAACCGCTACCACTGTTTAGCAAAGAACTAGAAACAAATACTAACAATAAAGATATTTATAGCATTAACAAATGAATGCATTTCATAGTAGTTTTTGAGGCACCTCATCATAAAAGAGAAGTCGCGCATTGCATTAAATGCCAAAAATACGGACATACAAAAAACAACTGTACGAGGGATCCAGTATGTGAGAAATGCGCTGGAAAGCATCTAACAAGTGAATGTCAAAAAAAAAACCAACGCAGCTGAAAATAAATGTGCCCTATGTGTCGGAAATCATACTGCAAACTACAAAGGCTGTGAAATATACAAAGCCATAAAAATTCAAAGGTTTCCATCTTTACGCAGAAAGGATCCATTATTACTACAGACCAAAAATATGGATGGATCAGTAGTTAAACCAGGCGTAAGCTATGCCGAAATTGCATGGTCGTCGAATCCAAATAAAACTGAACAAAATACAAAAAATTCAAACGATAGTGATATTAATGAACTTAAAGACATGGTGAAATCCCTAATCACTCAAATGACTAATATGATGAATATCATTACAATGTTACTAACAAGCTTAAATGCATGAAAGTAATAGTTTAATAATTGTAGCCTGGAATGCAAATGGCCTAACAAAATACTATCTTGAGTTAAAGCAATTTTTGTCTGACAAGGAAACACATTTTACGAACAAAAGCTATTTAGTATATCCTGGATATAAAATTTATGTGACAAATCATCCTGATGGCAAAGCTCGTGGTGGGACAGCTATCATAATAAATTCACTATTAAAACATACTGAACGGCAACCATATGCAACACCTCATATTCAATCCACTACTCTGCAAATTGAGGATACAAGTGGGACAATACTCATCTCCTCAGTTTTCAGCCTAATAACGACGGATCAATATGATGACTACATAAAGACACTTGGCGTAAGATTCATTGCAGCTGGAGATCTGAATGCAAAACACACTGACTGGGGACCTAGGCTAACCAATAAAAAAAGGACAAAATCTGATTAATGCTATAAACAAAAAAAAACTGCAAATTTTTAAGCTCAGGTAAACCCACATACTGGCCAATAGATAGGAAAAAGATAACTCATCTAATCGACTTCAGCATAACAAAAAGATAAAGTGTAACCAATTAAAAATTAAAGCTTGTATTGAACTTTCTTCAGACCATACGATAATACTTGACTACACAACTGCCATGAAACCCATAGAACCAATAGCCAAGATTTTTAACCACAAAACAAACTGGAATGAGTATAGACAGCATATTGAAAATCAACTGAATAAGTCTATCACACTGAAACCACAATTAGACATTGACCGTGCCATTCTCAGCTTTCTCTTCTCAATAGTTTGCTTTCTTATGAAAATATCCGTTGTTGGTTTATTTCTTCTAAATTTATGCTGTTCGCTTGATTTGATTCCTGCGTCTTCGACCACATCGTTGAAGTGAATAATTCACTTCAACGATGTGGTCCAAGACGCAGGAATCAAATCAAGCGAACAGCATAAATTTAGAAGAAATAAACCTACAACGGATATTTTCATAAGAAAGCAAACTATTGAGAAGAGAAAGCTGAGAAAGAGGTGGCAGCTAACTAGATCGTCTGAGTATAAACACAATTTAAATATAGCTTGCAAAAAACTCAAGAAAATATTAACTAAAAGACAAAATATAGAAGTTGAAAATTTCCTAAAAAAACTTGACGTCTACCCAGGATACCAACTACTCATTATGGAAATGCACAAAGAAATTAAAAACTCACATAAGGTATCAGCCACCACTACGGAAAGATGACAACTCATGGGCTACTACCAATGAAGAAAAAGCAACTGCATTGGCTAAATAAATGAAAAAGATAAATATATTGAAACACGCAATGACTTAAATATAGACATTACAACTAAAATAAAGAAAACAATAAGCCAACTTCCCATAATTTCTTAAGTTGCTGAAAAACTATTACATGATAGATATAAAAATTGGGCCTACTAATAAATACCTGGGTATGCACATGGAATTAAAGTTCAATTGGCACTACCACATCCAATAAAAAACGAAACAAATAAAGACAAATTTGAGGCAACTATATTGGTTAATGGGTAAGCAATCTAAACTCACAATTAACAAGTTGCTGTTATACAAGCGTGTTATAAAGCCAATTTGGACATAAAGACTCCAAGAATGGGGAACGGGAAAGCGGAGCACATAGAAAAAATTCAACGACAGCAATTTAAAATATTAAGAGTGATTATAAAGTCTGGTTGGTACACCACAAATGGCGACATACACCGCAAACTAAATATGAGAAGAATTGACGTAGAGATAAAAAATATATCCACAAAACATTACGATACACTGCATGGGCATAAGAATGAAGAAATAAACGAGTTGCTACATCTAGAAGAAAACACCATGCGTCGTTTAAAAACAGCTCGACCAAACGACCTAATGAACTAGGAAATCCAGCTTACACATATTAGTAGTAGTATTATAAATGTAAAAGTAAATTATTATTACAAATATAATTTTTATTATAATTGATCATAAATTGTTATTATAATATAATTGTTGAATAATTGTATATTTAAAGTTACATGGCAACCTTTTTATTGTCTTCTTTGGACCTTCTGTCTCAGTAAACTCAGTCTTGATCTTAACCTTGCTCTGCTAACAACATACATATATGGAATGCATTAAATTCTTATTAAAATTAGAAACACGCGTTTTTGTTTAATATGTTATGGGCCCAGAATAACATGTGTTCTGCTGTGAAAATTAAGTGTTTTTAGTGCGATTTTTTGTTACTGCTTTTTATTCCTTCAAGTCGTTCAGTAAATAAAAGAAAAGAGTGGACTTTTATTTAATTTAATAATGGCATCAGGCGGTGATATAAAACTTGACAAGCTCCAAGATAGCTCGCAGTGGCTGACGTGGAAATTCCAAATGGTTCAAATTTTGGAAGCTGATGACATGTTCGATGTGGTCACAGGGGAGCAGGTGTTACTTAGTCAGGGAGAATAGGAGCAAAAAACTTGGCGAAAAATTGATGCGAAAGCTCGACGAACAATTAGTATCGCATTATGAAAGCAACCTTTGCTACAAATCCTGAACTGTGTTACTGCTAAAAGCATGTGGGACACATTAAAAAGTGTTTACGAGCAGACATCAAAGTAGAACGTGTTGTTTTTAATGCAAAAGTACTACAGCTTTACAAAAGATCAAGATGACGACATTACTACCTACCTGTCAAAGTTAATGGAGACTGTGCAGCATCTACGTGACCAAGGTTAGACCATATCAGATAAAATGAGCATGACAAAAGTCTTGATGTCAATGCCACCAGAATATAATCACTTCCATAGTGCTTGGGAATCAGTACGGTCAGAGGATCAGAGCTTAAACCACTTACGGGCAAGGCTAATGGCTGAAGAAATTCGTTTGGGTGCCCAACAAAAAGCTATGTTAAAACAACAAAAAGAGGCGTATGTTTTAAATGTGGTGAAAAAGTGAATTTTAAACGGGATTATCCGCAGTTGTGTAAATCGTTTAAGAATGAGACTCATGGTAAAAACGTCGAGGCGTTGGTATGTGGAGCGAATGTCAGCAGCAAATTGGAAACGTGGGTTCTCGATTCAAGCGCAACGGACCACATGAGTAATCAACGCGATTGGTTTGTTACCTTTACCAACTGTAATGAAATCGTCAGGGTAAGCAATGGACGTGCTATCAAGGCTGTAGGAAAACGTGATATTGCGGTGGTAGTAAACGACGGTCGTGAATGGGTGCAGAAAGTGCTGACAAATGTGCTGTATATACCGGACATCCACTACAATCTATTTTCACAAACAAAGGCATTGGATAGAGGGTTTGAGTTTGAATCTGACAGCAGGAGCTGTAGATTCATAAGAACAGATGGAAGCACTGTGGCAGTGGGAGTTCGTCGAGAAAAGCTTTTCCAAATGCTAATAAAAACTCAAGAATATGGCAAGGCAAATATAGTGACAACAGAAAAGCTAACTCTGCGAACATGGCATGAAGAATGGGGCATCAAAATGTGGGACATGTTAGGCAGTTCCTCAAGAGAGTCAATGTGGATTTCATTGAGGAGGAATTTTCATGTGAAGGATGCATTTTAGGCAAACAGCACAGAAACAGCTTTAAATCGCGCGAAGCAAGATCCTCAAGCTGTGGAGAGCTGTGTTTTGCAGATGTATGCGGCCCAATGCAAGTAAAATTAAATGGAGGTGCCAGGTATTTCTTGTTAATTAAAGATGACTACTCTCATTTTCGTTTTGTTTATTTTCTGAGAGAAAAATCTGATGTAACAAATTCTATTAAAAATTTCTTGATGCAAGCTGAGAAAGTTGATCATCAGAAAATAAGGCGGATTCGTACAGACAATGGGCTTGAGTTTGTCAACGAAGGTGTGATAAAAATTTTTAATGAATTTGGAGTCAAGCATGAGCGTACGGTGCCGTATACTCCCCAACAAAATGGCGGTGCAGAACGAGAAATGAGAACAGTGATGGAACTATCCCGAGCGATGTTGTATGCAAGAAGCTTGGACAAAAAGTTTTGGGCAGAAGCTACAAACACAGCAGTATATGTTTTAAATCGGACTGGTACTAGCACAGTGGCACAAAAAACACCGCATGAGTTATGGTATGACAACCGTCAAAATTTGATAATTTTCGAAGCTTCGGCGAAGAAGTCTATGTACACATACCGAAGGAAAAACGAAGAAAATTGGATGCAAAGTCATGGAAAGGTGTATTTGTTGGTTATGCTGATAACAGCAGAGCTTTCAGGGTTTAGAACCGGGATTAGCGAAAGATCGAAATTGCGTGTGACGTAAAATTTGTCCAGGAAGCAATGACTTTGAAGACACAAAGTCAAACGAATATCTTGGCAGAAGAAATTGCTGAAAATATTTCGGACAACACGGCAAACCATAAGGACCACACATATGATGTCAAGGTCGAGGACTCGGAAGATGGTGTGTTCTATTATAGTGTGAATGATATCGCTGAGGACGTAGATGACAAGGACAAAAGCTGTATTGCTCGTCGTTTACGTAGCACAACTACTTCAACACACTTGGCAGCTATAATGACATGCGAAGAACCTAAGTCTTATGCAGAAGCTTTAAAATCTAAAGATCGTAAAGAGTGGCAGCTAGCTATGGAGGATGAGTATCATTCATTGATTGAAAATGGTACGTGGGAAATGGTTGAACCGACTGTAAACCAAATTATTGACAATAGATGCATTTTCAAAATAAAGCGAGATGCCAAAGGAAATATTGATCGATACAAGGCGCGTTTAGTTGTCAGAGGTTTTAGTCAAGAGTATGGAGTAGACTATAAAGAAACATTTAGTCCAGTAGCAAGATTTACGTCTATTCGGTGTATATTGGCTATGGCAGCAGCACGAAAAATGCACATCTGCAGTTCGATGTGAAAACAGCGTTTTTGTATGGCGATTTATCGGAAGACATTTATATGAAGCAACCATTGGGATGATGATGGAAGCGGTCGCATATGCAAATTGATGAAGAGTTTATACGGGCTTAAGCAAGCATCAAGGTGTTGGAACAAAAAGTTCACTAAGTTTCTGGAGCTTTTTAATTTTGTATCCTTAAACCATGATTCGTGTGTCTTTACCCGTATCACTGAAAGTGCTTGCATCATTTTGGCTATCTACATTGATGATGGGCTAGTTGTGTCTACCTCGCGTGAGCTCATTTCGGACTTGATGGAACATCTACAAGCATAATTTAGAGTTACATTTTCCGAGGCGAAACTGTTTCTGGGACTTGAAATTCAGCGCAAAGCTGATGGTTCGATTTTTATTGGTCAAGAAGGTTACGCCAAAAAGGTAATTGCTAGGTTTAATATGCAAAGTTCCTCTTTTACAGCAACACCTGCAGATGGCTCCACCAATTTGAGCGATTTTGTCGAGAAGACTGGTAATATTACCAATTTTCCATATAGAGAGGCAGTTGGAAGTCTTATGTATTTGGCAGTAGCCACAAAGCCAGATATAACATTTGCAGTATCAAATGCAAGTCGGTATATGGAAAAACGTACGATAGCACATGTGAATGCAATAAAAAGAATCCTTAGATATGTCAACGGGACAACTAACCTGGGAATACACTACAACAGTGAAGGCAGCCTTAATATTCGTGGCTACAGCGATGCAGACTACGCTGGTGATGTGCAAACTCGGAAATCTACATCTGGTTTTGTTTTCATGGTTGGCGAGAGTGTTGTAAGCTGGTGCTCTGAACGGCAAAAATGTGTTTCTCTTTCAACCACAGAGGCCGAGTATATTGCAGCTTCAAATGCAGTAAAGGAACTGGTTTGGCTCAAAAATTTCTGGACAGATCTTGGGAATCCAGAGATGGTGAAATTTTATGTTGACAATCAAAGCGCTATACGTCTTATAAAGAATCCTGAGTTTCATAAAAGAACGAAACATATCGACGTTCGTTACCACTTTATAAGAGAGAAGTATGAAGACCATGTATTTGAATTGGAATATGCTGCATCATCCGATCAACTGGCTGATGGTTTAACAAAGGCATTACCGAAGCAAAGTTTTTTTAAATTTAAGGATGAGATAGGGTTGAAACCTTTGTATTAGCATAGATTTGATTTAACTACATTTTGATTTTGAACTATTAATGTTTTGCAATGTAATTAAAAAGTGGGAGTGTTGAATAATTGTATATTTAAAGTTACATGGCAACCTTTTTATTGCCTTCTTTGGACCTTCTGTCTCAGTAAACTCAGTCTTCTTCTTAACCTTGCTCTGCTAACAACATACATATATTGAATGCATTAAATTCTTATTAAAATTAGAAACACGCGTTTTTGTTTAATAATAATTAATGTGGATTCTATAATTAATGTAAATCATTGTTATTGTGTGACTTTTTGGCACTGGCCAAAATGTGCCAATAGGCTACCTTAGGCTGTAACCCCCATTTTTTGCCTATAACTCTTTTGCAAGAGTACAGAGCTACCTGAGCCTTCCTAATGCGCTCGCTTATATTAGCCTTCCAATCCAGCTTCCTATCTAGGATCACGCCCAGATATTTGGCCTCCTCGACAAGGTCAATATCTACACCCATTAGTTTTGGAGCAATAAATTGAGGAATTTTATACTTCCTAGTGAAGAGAACCAGCTTAGTCTTGGTCGGATTAACCCCCAACCCACAGTCAGTAGTCCATTTAGAGAGAATGTTCAGCATGTTTTGCATCAAGTCCCTCAAAGTAGATATGTATTTACCCGAGATACTAATAGCAACATCATCCGCATACGCAACCACCTTGCACCCTTCCCTCTCCAGTCGAACAAGCAGCTGATTTACCGCAATATTCCAGAGTAGGGGTGAAAGAACTCCACCTTGAGGTGTGCCTCTGCACACGGACTTCTTGGCCGACGCCGCCCCCAGCTGTGAACTGATTATCCTGCTACTAAGCATGTTTTCAATCCACCTGCTAATGGCGGGTTCCACCTCCAAGTCCCGCATCGCATCGATTATTGCGTCTGATTTGATGTTGTTAAAAGCTCCCTCAATGTCCAGGAAAGCCACTAGGGAGAGCTCCTTGTTGTGCAGGGAGCACTCAATACTAGAGACTAAGGAGTGTAAAGCGGTCTCCACCGATTTACCCTTGAAATAGGCATGCTGAGAGACTGACAGCTTCTGTCTATAGTGAGCCTTAGATGAATGTCTAACAACCTTTCCAGGATTTTTAGACAGAAGGAGGACAGACTAATGGGTCTTAAGTCCCCCTGAAGCTGTGTGCGAACTTTTGCCGGCCTTGGGTATAAAAATTACCCTCACATGCTTCCATGAGTCTGGAATATACGCTAATTCAAGACAACTATTATAGATCTTTAACAGCCACTCTATTATTAGATTCTCTGACTGCTGAAATTCAATTGGAGCTACACCATCTGGGCCAGATGCTTTAAATGGTTTGAAGCTATGGATAGCCCATTGCAATTTTGGCTTCGTGACTATGTCTGAGTTGACTTCAGCTACATTCCCGCTGGGATTCGTTCTCCGCGGAATGGTACTCGAGCAACCAGGGAAGTGAGTCTCCAGAAGAAACTCTAGAGTCTCATTACTATTTGAAGTCCAGGATCCGTCTTCCCTCCTCAGGTAACCAGGTACCATTGGAGCAGTTGATAGGATCTTCCTCAACCTGGACGTCTCAGAGATATCTTCTACGTCACCGCAAAAGTTTCTCCACGATTCTCTCTGTGCCTTCCTAAGCTTACTTTTGAAGGCTCTGAGTGCTGCCTTATATAAAGCCCAGTCTGCACTATCTCTAGACTTCTTTGCGCTGTTGAAAAGTCTCCTACAGTTTTGTCTGAGTCCCCTAATTTCCTCCCCCCACCATGTGGGTTTTTGTTTCCCCCTGGGTCTACTGAGGGGGCAAGAGACCAATAGAGCCTTATTAAGAGTAACCGTTAGAACCTCCACAGACCTATCAATTTCGTCACACGTGCTTGTGCTTGTGGGGTTCTGAGGTAGTAGTCTAGCTACAGTCACCTTGTAGAGGTCCCAGTTTGCTTTCCTGACATTTCTAAAAGCCTTAGGGCTAGGTAGACTATCTAGAAGATCAAACTGAATTAACCTATGATCCGAAAAGGAATGTTCCTCTAGAACTCTTTAATTTGAGATCCGATCAAAAATTGATTCGGAGGCAAGGGTTAAGTCAAGGACTTCTTGGCTATTAGCAGTAATGAAAGTGGGCTCTGACCCCTTATTGCATACAGAAAGGTTAGTCGTTACAATATATTCATATAATGACTCACCACGTTCATTGACATCCGTGCTTCCCCAGATATCGTGGTGCGCATTGGCATCGCATCCAATAATGACAGCCACCCGTTAAGCCTTTGCATCCACAACAAGCTTCTGTAGGTTGGCTTCTGGAAGGTTCTCATGGTCATGCGCCATATAGGCCGAGACCAACCAGTACCGTCCCTTGCCAGTTTCCAGGCAGACGGCCGTTAGATCCTTGTTGCTGTAATTGGGGAGAATAAATGAGCTAACATTATTCCTAATGAGGATACAGTTCCTAGAGAGGATAGGTCTTCCTTCACTTACGGTATACAGCAGGCTGTAATTTTCAGTCCTGAGACCATATACCAAGCCCCCGTGTGTCCAGGGTTCTTGGATCAGGACAACGTCTAATCCGCCTTTTGCAAGACGGAGCTGAAGGCTGGCAGACGCCGCCTTCGAGTGATGGAGGTTAATCTGCACTATTCGTAGCATCTCTGCTACTTGTAGCGCTAGTCACCTCCACCACCGTGACATCAGCCTCAGACTCCGAGTCTGACTCTAGAAGGACTTTCTCCTCACTAAGTGTGTTTGTCCCTAGGAGACTCCAAACCGATCCGGCTTGATCCGTGTCAGACGGTTGCCCGTCCTTTTTGTAGACCTTGAGGCTTGTGGATGAGAAGCCATATCCCACGACCCAATTGGATTTCGCTAGAGTCGCCAGAGATTCGGCGTTCACCACAAGGGTTATTGACCTGTAATCCCCTCTTGGTTCCTCTACCTTAGTAACCTTCCAATTATTAGTCGGGAGCTGCTGGTTGCTCAAACTAAAAATCTCCAAGATAGCCTCAGGGTCAGACGGTTCGGCTGGGATCCACGCGCGCGCTCTAGGTCTACTAGGGATCAACTCCCTAGGTACGATTTCGAGCCTTGCGCCTGGCCATGCTTCCCCTATCCTGGAGATTAATGCTTAACAAAGTGTAGCAAAGAAAAGAACACAACTGTTTTTGAGAATGTTGGAGAAGAACCTGACAGTCTTGGGCCACCTGATAAAAAGATCAATCCACATCGATGGGTACATTTTATATGAATGATAAATTTCTATAGAATTAGGCGTCCAGGAATATTTTCCGCTGAAGTTTAAGAGTTGGCTTATTTCTCACAGTTTTTTCTCTGCTACCACCAGCACACACAGTTTTCGGAATCCATTTAAATAAATTAAAATGTTATAAAAATTCACAAATAGTTTGCATTGAAGTCGCTTTATTTATTTTAAATCAACCGACTTCGAAACGTATCGATTCAGTGATACAAATCTCTTCGTATTCGTAATGGACGTTCCCGTTAGCTTTTCTACGACTGATTATTATATGATAGAGTCGATTTGGATACAGAATATGAGTCGATTGTGGAAAACAAATAAACAAACATCGCCATGCAATTTATTTTTGTAATATTTGCTTATAACACACAAACAAAGAGAAATGTAATAAAATTTTCACCACTATGTCAAACCGTAATAACAATAATATTTTAATATACACAATTATATTAAATACCGCCATCCAAAGCAGCCAGTCCGTCTGTCCGCCTACCAGTTGAGTTGCAACGCTTCGGCTACTAAGACGGACGGACTTGACCATCACCAGCAAAGATCCAAGCCCCTCTACATCTTCTGGAGTACGTCCGAATATCAATCCCTCCATACGAGAGGGTCAGAAGGTCTGCCGTCTTCCAAGATTCTGGACAGATTTGGCTCTACTCTGATCCTAGAAATCTATAATGCTAAAAATTGTAGTCCATTCCTAAAAGCTTGAAAGAAGCTCGTGTAGCTTTCATACCCAATGCGAAGGCGTTCCTACTAAGCTCAAAGACAATCAGTCTGTTTTATTGTTTTAAAAATCTTCGAAATGATTCTATATCCAAATGAGAACAATCCTATACCAAAGGGAATGGCTGCACGCGCTCATTAAAGTAGTAGAGAAATCACTTCCTAATACGGAATACACACTTGCTGCTGAAAGTATAAGGATTTTTAGAAAAGGTACGCAATAAGGTGGGGTGTTATCGACTCTTATTTGGAATCTTGCGGTGAACGAACGGGGTGAACACTAAGCATTTTGTCTTAATGGTATTGTAAATTCCGCCTCTAAGGTAGTATTAGTAGTAGTATAGTTTTTAAGGTAGTATAGAATACCAAATTTTGTATTACCCAAACTTGATGGGACCACACTTAGTTTGTTTAAGTAAATGTGTTAACTATGTAGGATTGGTCCTGGGTTCCAAACTCTTTTTGAAAACATTGGAGAAAGGACGGAAAGATCCTTGTTCTCAAATTGTTGCAGAAGCGCCCTTGTAGCCAAATGAGGACTTCAACCATGTACTGTCTCTACTCAACAGTGGTTGAGCCGAATCTTTTGTATGGCAGTCTTCTGGTAGATAGCAAAAGCAATTAATAGCAATTTTATGTAATTTCGAGGCTGATAAATTGGCTAGATTGGATACATTGCTTAGTGAAATCTCCCCCTCCTTTAAAATTGGTGTATTCTTAGCATACGTAAGATGTGATATAAAAAACACTACTTCGACTACGCAAAACGTTCCTAAGGAGAGGAACAAACTTGGATCCCCATGGACGCGAACTGGACAGCTACTCAACCTCAGCTGAAAACCCATCAGCACAGCAATCTACGTGCTCACGGGAACACTGCTTGATTGGTAGAAATGCTGAAATACTAGGGTTGTCATTCAATGACTTCTATCGCAGCTGCGACTCTGAAGAAGAGGCAGATACCGCTCTTCATCTTATATGTCATAGTCAAAGTTACTTGCTAGGTCGAAGACTTAAATCCTTGGGGTCCACTTTCCTTATTGGTTTGTTCAATTATCATCCATTAGAATCAGAAACAGCCAGTTTCATATCGGTATCACAATGGTTCACCACGTTTATTTTTAGTGCGTATTTACATTTCGAATTTCATTGGAATTCATAATAAATGAAATATATCTAAATATGGAGATGATACCGCAATGACATTCTCGTTCTATCGATATTTTTCAATCTCATTTGCTATAAAATATTGCATGTGCTATAAAGAAAATGTGTTATAAAGAAAATAGTATTAGGGATTTTTCTGGAGAAAAACGAAACAATGAATGATGAGGTTTTTATGGCATATATAAGGCTTAGATATGTAAATTGTGAACAAAGTCTTAAAAAAGTATTTAGGTAAAAAAATGTTCGTCGATTTTCAGATATAAATAAGAAAAAAAAATTTGTTTGAAACCGAGTCTTATTTTAATCTTCCTTTGCCTTCCTTTACTATTAAGCCGACATTTATGGTCGAATATTAGGTGAAGAAAGGATGGATGCAGCTGTAAAAAAGTACACCTTTATCTGACACTAGTTTTTTAACGAAATATAATAAAATTATATACTTACAACTCTCATATTTTTAATGCTAGGCAAAATGCGTTTTGTTTCAGCTTCTTTCTTGATGAAAATTTCATTAATAGCCGACCCAACAACTTCTTTAGCCGCAATGAATGCAGCTTCACTTGCTGCACTTAAAAACTGTTTCCCGGTACATTTCAAAAAACTCTTAAGTTCATCCATTATTGCAATGCAGTTTAAAGCTTTAGAAAATGGAAATGGTAAATCTATGTCACAAAAATCTGTTCTGAAATTTAAACCGCAAGATATTTTATATCATAATTGCTCCTATCTAATAATAAAAACATAGATATTTCATATAAACAATTATTAATACGATAAGTAGATTGAGGCAAATCATAGTGGTTAAAAAGCAAAATTTACAAAGAAAATGGCTGCTGATCACAGGCTCCAACTCATACAGTCAATTCAGTCAGTCACATTCCTAAGTACCGTATGTGCTGAGAAAATATAATTAATTTATTTAACAAAATTACTATAATTTTGAATTTCTTATAACAACACGCAATAAATTCCACAGTACCTTATCAGCTATGTTTAAATTCCTATTGAGTTACATTTAATTCGTCCGCTAGCCACCTTGAGAACAAACGCATTCGCACGGTTTAATGCTAACACAGAACACATAACGGCTTAAATATTCATATGTGTTTGTAATAATTTTAACATAAATATTGGGCAATTTGTAATTACAATCAGAATATTTCTATACTTCAAATAAACATGTTGCACTTTCCCCCACCAGTAAGAGATCCAACTTATGCCAAGGAATAAATTCTCTGCATTTTATTTAAAGTAAACACTAAAGCAGATGAATTTTACAACAATTTTACGATACCACATAGACAAAAACAAAGTATTTATAACAAAATATTTATCAATTAAACATAATTAAGTTGTACAAATGAAACATTTGTAATTTGAGTGTAGGTTTGTAAAAATGCAAACTAAATTTATTAAATAGCGAGTAAAGAAGGCTGAAGTCAGGTTATACCTTTGAAATACCCTTTACCCTTACATGTGCGTTCTAGTTAAACCATGGCGATGTACATTTTATTTAGATAGATTAGGAACATATTTAGGGGAAGTTTTCGGTAGGGTTGTCTGAGTTGATTATAATGGAGGGAGTCTCGGCCTTTTCTGATCGTCCCCATTCCTTATCAATTGCTTTGCATCGTGAATATACACACTCATATATAATTTGGTCCAAAAATTTTGCCATAGACCCCAAATTTTAAAATTTTTTCAAAAGAGGCCGTGGCTCTCAAAATGTCCCGCCCGTTTTTTGTCTGATGGTGTTTTATAATAGAACTCTGAACGGGAGGCAGTTAATTAGAAGTAAGTTCCGCATATGCAAACTGTTGGAATTTTCATTAAGTAGCTCAGTTAACACAATAACTGACCTGACCTCAACAAGCAACTGTAAAGTGGAACAACTAGGTAAATAAGAATTCATATATATGATTTATTGGATATATTGAGAGCTTTATTCAATGTATTTCTATAGCAGCGTTTGCTGGCTGTTTTCAAAAGTCATTCTTTTCCAATATTTTCAAATTTCAAATTAATTACACGTTTCTTAAAAAAATAATTTTTTTTGTGGTTCAATGTGTTGGGTATATAGGGGTTTTCTTTATAATATTAAATATTTGCTTTCAATAATACAAAACCGACATAAAAAACGCTTCAGCAATTGCAAATTTAGTCATGTAATATGAGTTTGTAAGCTTGCGCTGGCTTCTGCCGATTACGCTCTTCAAATTTGCGATTTATAAACTTTTGGCGCTTGAGCACGGGGGATATATAAGAATTTATTTTCCATTAAGTCCAATGACTGGAGCAAATGCTGACTGGGCCTTTTAAAGCAAAGAAACAAAAGCAACGTCCTTCATCATCAAGCATTACCCTGTGACTCATTCTACGGTGGAGGATTCACTTTGTCTCGCCTGTCATGTTCTGTTGAAGATTCAGCATGTTGTCTTCTCTAGTACACCAGGATAGTTATTGGTTGTATTTTAAAGGTTTGGTTTTGGTATGTATTCTGGTCAGGCTTTGTGGCATGTATTCTTCCATACCAGATGTCTTCTTTGTTGGAATTTATTAGATTTGGGCTGCTTCACAGATTGCAGGATATAAATAAAATTTTCTGCTTCAAAAAGATCACAGGAACGTCGTGTCTACGCCATATGCAGGGGAAGGAGCACACTGCCGCGCAAGCAGAGCAGCGGACAACCAGCGCGAACATCGTGCAAAACGAAATGAAAGCTTCGAATCCTACGAAGAAGACACATACGTACGCACAAGCGAGTTGGCGGAATTAATCAATGTGCGGGCCGGAAAATTAGCACAAGATGATTCAAACAAATATAAAAACAGTGTGACTATGGAAACCTTTTCCAAAGTTGTGCCTGATTTTGATGGTGATTCGATTCTAGTGAATCAATGGCTATGCAAATTCGAAGAGAACGTGGAAGCATACGAAATAAATCAAAAGCAAAAGTATGTGAACGCTCGTAATAAAATTATAGGTACCGCAAAGTTATTTTTGGAAACCACCACTGTTTATGATTACGAAACGTTGTGCGCAGTGTTACGAGAAGAATTCGAGCAGAAGTTGAGCAGAGGTGAAGTACATAAGCAGCTGCGCTGAAGTACATAAGCAGCTGCACTGTCGCAGACGTACGACGGAGAAATTTCACGATTATGTGCTTCAAATGCGCAAAATAGCTACGCTTGGAAATATAGGAGATGAAGCTGTCATAAGCTACATTGTTGCTGGCATAGATGTGCGTGAGGATTTAAAATTTTCGTTGTATAGCGCACCAACATTTAAAGAACTAAGAAAGAGGTACGAATTAATAGAAACGTTGACAAACAAACGCCGACAGAACGTTCAAACACAGATGCGATAACACTATGAAAAAGACATTAGGGTGGAACGTAAACAGCCACACTGCTATAATTGTGGATCTGCTAAGCATAAGAGGGCGGAGTGTAAAGAAGAAACAAAATGTTTCAAACGCAATGGTGTAGGGCACATGGCTAAGCAGTGTACAAACACAAGGCCTACTGTCAATATGGTGGTAAGAGAGAATCGTAACAAAAAAATTTAAATTAATGACGTTACAGTATCTTGTCTGGTGAATTCTGGCGCGGATGTTTCGTTGATGCGGAAGAGAAAATATTTAGAAATTTTTAGTGGTAAAAAGTTACCTAAGTGCTTCGCAAAGCTTTTTGGAATAGGTAATGTCGCTACGTCTGTACTGGGCGAAATGGTGATACAATTTGAAGTTGCTGAGTTAAATATCAACTACACATTTCTGGTCGTTGAAGATGCTAAACTTAGCGTTGATGTAATAATAGTCGGCTATGATTTTTTACGCAAGTTTATTGTCACCATGAATGCTGGGGAGAGTCCTAGTCGTGTTTCGGCATCTGAACGAGACTTTATATGGAAACAGGTAGATGAATGGCTACGGCAAGGAATCATAAGAAGTCGCAAGTAAAGTTGTGTAGCGAAAAGAAAGACGGTAGTTACAGGCTTTGTGTAGACTTCCGCAAACTCTTGTTCTGAAAGACCGATTCCCTGTACCAGTAGTAGATGAAGTGCTTGAAAAGATGCAGAGTGTCAGGTTTTTTTTGGTTATGGACTTAAAAACGGGTTTTTCCATGTTGAAGTTGAAAGTAAACAGCATTTGCAACCTCTTCGAATTTAATAAAGCCCCGTTTGGCTTTTGTAATTCGCCGGCAGTATTCGTACGCTACGTAAATCATATTTTTCAGCAGCTGATAAACGAAGGTGTCATGGAAATTTACGTAGATGATATTGTTGTTTTTGGAACCATGGCTGGTCAATGTTTAGAAAACATGCAGCGAGTTTTGCGAAGGCTGAGAAGTTCGGATCATATCGGGTTTTTCAATAAGAGCGCTACAAAAGTTTTTTTTAAATAAAACAAAACCGGTTTTAGATATCAATGAAATTCTTTATTCCTGTGAAAGTACGTTCGATGCCATTATGTATGGAACTCGATTTCTTTTGCATGGCCACCACGGGCACGCTTGCAGAAGTCCAGACGCTGAACCCAATTTTCAACGGTTTTCAAGCATAAATCGGCCGATACTGCTGCAATTTCACGTTCGATATTCGTACGAAGTTCATCAATCGTCGCTGGCTTGTTGGCATAGACCATAGACTTGACGTAGCCCCACAGGAAATAATCTAACGGCGTCAAATCGCACGACCGGGCCGGCCAATCGACTGGGCCATTTCGTGAGATAATACGTTCACCAAACTTGGTTTGCAGTAAATTGATTGTGGCATTCGCTGTGTGGCTTGTGGCGCCGTCCTGTTGGAACCACATGTCCTCCAAGTCCATATTATCCAATTGGGGTCAAAAATATTCGGTTATCATTGAACGGTAGCGATTCGCATTCACAGTAATGTGCCGGTCTTGATCATCACGGAAGAAGTACGGCCCAATGACGCCGCCGGCCCATAAACCGCACCAAACCGTAATTTTTTCGGGATGCAATGATGACTCATGGAGTACGTGTGGATTGCTGTCTAACCAATAACGCATATTTTGCTTATTGACGAAGCCATTCTGCCAGAAATGAGCCTCATCATAAATTGGACGTAGCGCTCTTAAAGTTGAGGCGACTGACTCCGAATTTCGGTAGTAAATTTTAATAAATTCGACTCGTTGTTGGCTCGTATATCTTTGCATGATGAAATGGCAAACCTTACTGAAGAGAAATGTCAAAAGAGCGGGAAAAAATAAGGCGTAGTTTGCTGTCACTATCGATTTACTTTTGTAGCGTTTCTTTTGAAAAACCCTGTATATTAACTGGGCGAAATGTCAATTTTTAAAAGAAAAAAATACATTTTTGTTACACCAGGTAGAAAACGGACATGTTTGTGGCCTAGTCAAAAGAAAGCGAAGGCCGAAAAGAAGTTTCCCTTACCAAAGAATATAAGGGGTGTTCAAGCGTTTCTTGGGTTGACAGGTTACTTCCGGAAATTTATACATAATTATGCGATACTGCCCAGACCGTTGACATTGTTACTGAGAAAGGACGCGGAATTTAAAATTGGAAGCGAACAAATTCATGCTATTGAGAAGTTGAAAGCAGCACTTGCGGAAGAACCAGTACTAAAAATGTTCAATTCAAACGCTAAGACACAGTTGCATGTTGACGCATCAAAATATGGCTTTGGTGCAACATTGCTACAGCAACACGACAATAAGTGGCATCCGGTGATCTACTGGAGCAAGAAGACGTCGCCGCAAGAAGAGAGATTACACAGTTACTTTCTAGAGGTGAAGACAGCATATTTAGTGTCAAAAAAGTTACGTCACTATTTAATAGGTACTGACTTGTGCAGCTTTTGAACACACAACGAGAAAGAAAGACGTCCCACGCGAGGTTGTGAAATAACTAATGTACCTTCAGGATTTTAACTATAAAATAGGCATTGTGCCAGTAACAGGATGAAGCACGTCGATAGACTGAGTCGCTTTCCTGTTATGTCTGTATCGTTAGAGGTACACGCACAAATCCGTCGAGCACAGCAAAAAGATCAGCATTTAACAGCGGTTGCGGAAATTCTAAAGCAACATCTATATAATGATTACAAAATTAAGAACCAGGTGATATATAAGCAAATCGAAGGGCAGGATTTGTTGTTGGTGCCAAAATCAACGGAGAAAGAGATAATTGCAAAGGCTCATAGTTTTGGTCACATGGGCACGCAGATCTCTACGCATATGATTCGCCAAGACTACTTCATACCACATTTAGAGAAGGTGAATCATAAAACTGCATCGAATGTATCACACATAATAGAAAGTTGGGTAAGCAGGAAGACTTCTTACACTGCATCGTCAAGGGCGATACTCCACTTACTACGCTGCACGTCGATCACTTGGTTACGCTGGAACCAACTGCAAAGAACTACAAATTCATATTGGCTATAGTAGACGGGTTTTCGAAGTATACATGGAGATACCCTAATAAGTTAACAGATGCGCAGGAGGTTGTCAAACATATTGATTCTTGGATTCCTATATTTGGCAATCCATTACGCATAATAATGACAAAGGCGCGGCTTGGCTTTTACGTCAAAATTATTGAAAGAATTTTGTTCCAACCATAAAATCGAATATGTAGAAACAACAGCAGGAGTACCTAGGGGCAACGGACAAATCGAAAGAACAAACAGGGTCATACTTTCGGTTTTGTCAAAAATGTCTGCGGTAGAACCGCCGAAATTGTATAAGTACACACCCCAGGTGCAGAGGGCTATAAATGCACAGGTTGCCCATTTGAAATGTTGAAATGAGTGAAAATAATCCCATTTGAAATGTTTGAAGTGAATCAAATGCATGACTTAGTAGCTATAAAGGTCACGCAATTTACAACGGGACAAAAGCTGGCAAGAAAGTACATCGGTCCTTACGAGATAGTCAAGATAAAGCAGAACAATAGGTATGACGTTAAAAAATCAGCAGATTGTACCGGCCCGATTCGGACATCAATTAGTGCTGATAACATTAAGCCGTTTTGAGAGAAGTCACATTTCTTTCATTCATTTAACATTTAACTTTAATATAATTAGCTCTTTACTTTTTATAATTATAATATAAATTGTCTATATACGAGGTGTGATCAAAAAAGAACCGTTATTGTGTGATCAAAAAATAAAGTATTTATTTATTCATCAACAACTATCTTGTGCCCTTCAAAGTTTATTTGTTAGCGAAAGATTCGATTGTTTTCCTAACAGCCAGTACAGTTGTCTGAATATATTTGTTACTTCGTTCCTCTTTTGTATTATATGCTCTTTCCATAATAGTTGGCATCAATTATCACAGAGGTATTTAGCTTTAGTGTCAATCTTAATCTGGTCATCATTTCTGGTTAGATGCACTGCTTAGTCCTCCTATTAGTGTAAATGACTTGTATAGTCTTGTCGCCATTTATTTTGATTCCCCACTTTCCAAACTAAGATAAAGTTTTGTCAGGTGTTTGTTGGAGATTTTGTGCAGCTATAGCCAAATCTGTGCAATACAAGCATAACAGTATCGTCAGGAAATGCTGCTAGGTGTAGGATGTCAGCTGTATATAAGACATGTACTGTTGATCCTAGTGCACTCCGACCTCCTTTTTTACAATATCTGAACATTCCTCAGCATATTTGACATAGAAATATCGGCATTTGATGTAGCTTTTTAGTACTAGGTAGAAGTCTAGTGGAAGGTATTGTATTAATTTGTGTAGGAGTCCTTTGTTCCAATTATGCCAATTTCAGTTGCAATTTTTTCGTCACTCTATGAACTTTAATTGTGGAGTGTTTACGTCTGAATTCGAACTGATAAAAAGGGATTATTTTTCTCTTTTCTAAAATGTGCTCTAGGCGATAAAAAAGCAATTTTCCAAAAATTGTTGATAGCGTTGGTAGTAAGCTGCTCTGTCTGTACAACGTGGCTACTGAAGTTAATTTGGTTTCGAAATAGCTATAATTTCAGCAACTTTATATATATATATGTGCTTTGTCAGGCAGTTCTTTTAGAATTTTACGTGTAAGTCCATCATATCCAGATTTTTTTTGTTTTAATTTTTGTGTTGATAGTATTTTTTGTATTTCCTTCTTTGTTACTTTTTGATTGCTATATTTTTATTGTTGGGTGTTACGGCTGAGACAATTTTATGGTCCTTCATTTCATTTGTAAATGTTTTTTGAAAGTGATCAGATAATACTTTGGCTTTGTCTAAATGAGTTCGAGCCCACTTGTTGTCTAAAGTTTTGAGTGGCGGTTGATGTAAAATTGCATTTGCGATATTTTTGGTAGCGTACTGCAACGAGTAGTTATTAGTCCTTGTGAATTCTAAATTAGTTAAGTACTTTTATAGTTTTTCCTCTTTGTTACGTTTTAACATTTCTTTTAAATATCTAGTTACTTGGTTTAATCTCTTTTTATCCGTTGCTAACCATGAGAGCTGCCATTGTCTTTTCAGTTTTTTCTTCTTGCTGATGCTTTCCTTGATTGCTGCGCGAATTTTGTACTCGATATCTATGAATTTTGTTGCTGGTGTAGAACTGGTTGCAGCGTAAATTATATTATCGTTTAAGCATGCCAATATGACAATTTCTTCATCGTTTTTCACTGAGATTTTTATGTCAATTCTTTGTTGCAACGAAAATATACGAAAATGATTCCAATCCGTTGTTTACTATCAATTTTTGTGCATCTATAATTTGTGAGGGGAGAGCTTTGGTATGTCAATACAACAGTAGAATGTTCAGATGAGAGTTCTCACGTTTAATTGAATAGTCAGATGTTCGTGTTTGATGCGTTTTGTTTTGAAAAAGTCAAGATCAGACCTTTTTCCCATATCTCTCGGCCAGTAGGTAGGGTCTCCATTGCTTATGAAGTTGCCTTTACTTTCTTTCTGCGTCAGATAGTTGTCTTCCTTTCGCATTTGAAATTCTTGACCACCACAAGTTATATTTTTCTCATTAAAGTGACCTCCCGCAATATATCGGTTTCCAAGAATTTAAAATAGTCCATATATAAAAGTTTTGTGTTTTTGTGTTTTTAAGGGCAGTAAACCGCAGATAAGTATAAATTGTCCATATAAGTCTTCGATTGTTACTATAGTAGTCTGCAGTCTCCTATAATTATCCTTTTCAATGCACTTCATTTTATTGTTTATAATTATTGCCGAACCACCACGAGCTCTGCTGTCAGGAAGACTTATAGCGTGGTTAGCGTGAATATAATAAAGTTCAAGAATATGTTCACTAAGTTCATTCCAGAGAGCTATTTTCAAATTTGTTTCCTTGTTAATTCAATTTAGTGATCAGTATAGTGATAATATTCATTATGGTAGACATTTGTGAGGTTAATTGTTTCATCATGTTCTTTAGTTCTGACATATCAATGTTGGCAATTTGAGCGGTTGGATGTGGACCATTATTTGGATTATAGGCTGCTACTTGTGCATACGTCAAGTTAGGTGAAGTGACGCTATGTTTAGTTGGCTGTTCATTTTGGTTTTATTGAGGCATTGTAGGTTTTTGATGTCAGTTTAATTCTTTCGAAGTGATGGGAAACGTTTAATTTTACAGACTTTGTATACCCTACAATCCTTGTGTTATTTCACTGTATAACGTACATTCTATTACAAGTGCTGTCGTTTTTTTGTGTAACAATTGAATAGTCGCCTCAAATAACGTTGTAAGCGACAAAATTAAAAATTTTCAGTAGAGGTAAAAACGGCTTAAAGACGCCAGATTTGAAATTTCTTTTATATTTTTTCACTTTTATTAAATTAGCCCTTAAAATGCGTCCAAAACGCCCAATTGCAATATTTTTTTTGTGTGAAATAACGTTGTATGGGTCCTGTAAAGTGGATGATACAACGTTGTTTCACTATAAGCCGCATCATTTCTGTTGGTAGATACAACGTTTTTCCCCGTCAAGCGATCACTCTATATTTCATGTATTTTGGAATATTTATTAACAAAAAACAATCATACATTATTCATTTACATGAAATAAAAAAAATATAAAGACAAAGCCAAGTCCTTGTAATTACACATTTTCAATACAAAATTGTGTATGTAAAAAATGATGCCATAGTTATAGATAGGCTCATTTCGGAGCACTTCCAATTGCTATAAAAATGTCGATTTTGGCAGCGATTTTTGATATTTTGTCTTCTGGTGTAAGTTGATAATAAGCCTGGCTTCTACAGAGGAATCAATTTCCCTTAATTTTAAAACTACATGATCTTCAGATTTTATGCACATTACAACGTTTCCAAATTACCATTACAGGAGCATTTTTCTCCGTAATGTGTTTCCCTTTTTTGGAATGTAGAATTCTTCACTATTTCTGAATATTTTTTTATGAATATTCTTCCTATTTTCATAGTTTACTTTTCTTTTTTGCCTTTATTGAGCTTACGCATAACACTAAATTCTTCCGCACTTGCCATTATATCAATCATTTACAACGTTATTCCAGCGACTGTGTACTTTAAAGTGTTTTTGGTGTGCACAAAAAAATTTGAAAACGGTAAATTTTGTTTGCACCAAGAGAAGAAATTGTCTTTAGAATATAATTCCACTAAAAATCGCATTTCGCAAAATCTGTCGGCTACAACGTTATTTGAGGCGACCATTCAACTACTGGTTTTATGACTTCCAAAACACTTAACTCAAACGGGGGTTTTGGTACATATGTTTCTGGTGTGGCCATATTTTTGGCAGTTGGTGCATAAGGGCAAAGACCTTTTTTAGTGTGGCATATACGAGTATATCTACTATCTTCTATCTTCTATATATATAAAAATGAATTGCTGTTCGTTAGTCTCGCTAAAACTCGAGAACGGATGGACCGATTTGGCTCATTTTGGTCTTGAATTATTTGTGGAAGTCCAGAGAAGGTTTAAAAGGTGAATAAGATCCGATAGGTGGCGCTGTTGTCGAAATTTAAATTTTTAACGTCGGTGCCTCCTAGAGGTGTCAAATGTATGACCAACCCTCAACATTTTTGCAATCCCAACACTTTCTCAGAACATATCTACCCTCTATCTTCAACCCTTAGGGTGGTCCCCATACAAAAGTAATTTTTTTAGAGCTATTCCAATGAATTGCAAATTCAAGTCAAATGTAGGACCGACCTTCAATATTTTTGCAATCCCAACAGTTCCCCAGAACATATCTTCAACCCTTAGGGTGGTCCCCATATAATTTTGGCGTAGAATACGTCTTACCTTACGGTATAGGGAGTCATGTCAGATTGTTATTGTTGTAATCTTTATTTCATTGATTATGAGGAAACGGCGAGATAACTTTTTTAAAAAATTTGTTTGGAGGTAAATGAAGATGTTATCTTTCGTTTGATATACATTTCATATTGGTTGATATCTTCCTAATATTTAAATTTCTCAAATGAAAATTGTTTAAACACATACACTCAAACACATGTGTGGTGTTTGGTTGAGTGTTTGAGTTTGCTGAACTATGCTGCTGTTTCAGTGTGGACACAAACCTTCGGCTGTTGTTTTGATTGAAAATAACTAAGATGTAGACAGCACTGCATGTAAGCTGGATGGAAAATAACTAAGATGTAGACATCACTGGATGAAGAAAACAACAACTTGGGCAGCCAGAGGCGACAACGTATACTAAGTGTTTTTGCTCGATTCATTATCAAGAAATCAAGATACGCATACCCATTATCATCAACTGTAATCTTCTATATATATAAAAATGAATGTTTGTGTGTATGTCCTTTATAGAATCGTAAACTATGCATTTGATCATGTGATCATCTTCAGCAAAGTTGTTGTGCATGAGCCCACGAAGGTTTCTCAGTTTGTACCGGTCCAATTGGACAAAGGGGCGTGGTACCTCCCATACAAATCACAAATTAAAAATCCATTATTTCTGCTCCGGTTAACAGTATGTGAACAAAATTTGGTACGTCGATTAATTGTACATATTCTAAGTGCTGTTGCAAATATGGGCGGGATTGGACAAAGGGGCGTAGTACCTCCCATACAAATCACAAATTAAAAAGCCATTATTTCTGCTCCGGTTAACAGTATTTGAACAATATTTGGTATATAGGTTTAGTGTGCATATTCTAAGTGCTGCTGCATATATGGGCGGGATTGGACGAAGGGGAGTGGTACCTCCCATACAAATTACAAATTAAAAATCGTTTATACCTGCTCTATGTGGCTTGCTCACGCGTCGGAAAACCTTCTATTTAATCGTTTACGCACCAGCTGGAAAAACAAGAAATATTGTGTATCCCACAGCACTTCAATAAATATAAAATTGTAACGAAACGCTGCAATGTCACAATTTTTTCGAAATGAACAAAATCAATAAAATGTATCAAAATGAATTGAATATTTGTATAATGTCTTTCCTTCAAATTTATTTATTTAAACTACTCATCCGATTTCAAAAATTCTTTGACCAGCTGAATGCTACACCCCCCCCCCCTCTACAATTCATATTAGGGCGGGCCAATTTGTATGGAGCCGAAAAATTCGATTAAGGCCAGCCCCTAGGATTCTATGGACAATTCTAAGCGACTTTGGTGAAGGAACCATAGGTGTATCTCGATTTTCGAGTCTCCCACTTTTCAAAAAATGATTTTTTCCCTATAACATCATTTTGATTCAAAATTCGATTTTTTATTCATCGTTATATTATCTTTTTTATGTGTACGAGGTTTGATCAAAAAATAACCGTTATTTTCAATTTTTTAAAAAACTATTTATTTATTCATCAACAACTATCTTGTCCCCTGCAAAGTAATTCCCCTCAGATATAATACACTTATGCCAGCGTTTTTTCCAATCCTCGAAACACTTCTGAAACGCTTTTTTGGTATCGCCTACAGCTCCTGTTTCGATTTTTCTTTTATCTCCTCAATCGTAGCAAAACGCTTTCCTTTCATCGGTGTCTTCAGTTTTGGAAAGAGGAAAAAGTCAGCGGAGGCCAAGTCCGGTGAATACGGTGGTTGAGGCATGATAACGGTTTTGTTTTTAGGCCAAAAACAGCTCCTGAGCGATGTCCATGCGATGTTGTTTTTGCTCAAAATTTAGCAATTTTGGAACAATCGTCGTTTCATGCCTAAAACATCCGTAAAAATTGCTTGGCATGAGCCGAACGATATGCCAACATCATCAGCAACCTCTCTGATAGTGATTCGACGATTATCCAAACTCATTTTCTTCACTGCGTTTCATCGGTTGTTGACGTGCTCGGGCGACCAGGACGAGCATCGTCATTGACATCTTCTCGGCCTTCCTTAAAACGGTTATACCACAATTGAACTTGTGTTCTGCTCATAGTAGACTCGCCAAAGGCCACAGTCAACATTTCAAATGTCCTTGCGCATTTAATTTCATTTTTTACACAATACTGAATACAGTTTCTTTGATCCATTTTTTTCGAATAGTACAAAATTGAAGAGCACACCAAAACACGACTAACCTTTTTATCTGTCAAAAACAAACTGACAATCCAAAATGGTTGGTATTGCCAACATATGTCTACGAAGAATCTGCCGCATTTTCTGGCCCACAACGATTATGAACGAAGACCTGTGGCGCCTCACCAATAGCGAGCCTATTGACACACAAGTTAAAAGACGCAAGTGGAGCTGGATAGGGCACATTCTGCGTAGAGAAGACACCAACATTGCAAAGATGGGCTTTCAATGGAACCCACATGGTAGTCGGAAAGCAGGACGCCCACGACAAACATGGGTACGCACTATCCACGCCGAAAGTCACCACAGAGCCACCTGCAACAAAATAAGACTGCTGATAGAAACCGTTGGAGAGCTTTTGTGACCGCCCTATGCTCCGACTAGGAGCGATATTTGACTCTTTTATAATTATGTCTTTTAGTTAACTTTGTTAGCATAAGTATAGTTTTATTGTGTCAAATGTCATGGAATTAATAATAATAACATATATAACAGACATGTGTACCAACAAAAAAAAAAAAAAATGCGAACATCGAACATACGTAACTCACGAAAAGATGAAAATAACGGTTATCTTTTGATCACACCTCGTATATATAAGTATATACTACGCGAGGTTCTTCACCCATTTCTCCTGAGCGAAGAAAAGTTGGAGGAAACTAACCATCGAAGGAAGACCAACTTGGTTCCTGTCGCAATCTTATGATGTACACCAAGCGACAAAAGTGAGGGCATTCCCTGTTGGGAACAGCCTAGGAGCAGCAATCAGAATACCACTTCCGGAACGGATGAGCTACACCATGCTAAAGGTGTACACAGTGTCCAATGTCGTAAGATAACGATTGGGATATGGTGGTCAAAATTAAGTTTTACAACGTAATATCTAGGCCTATCCTCCAGCGACAAAGCAGCTTGCCTACTACTTGACGGTTTAGGAAAGGGTGAAAATGAAAGTGGTTTGCTATGCAGACAGCCTAGCCAAGTAAAAACAAGCAGAAACTTGGATTGCGAGGTGCAGTTATTAGAGAGCTGATCAGGACAACAAGACGGGTGTGATGAGAGAGTAGTGCTGCGGGAGTGAAGTTACTAGTGAAGACGGAGAAGATGAACGGATGGCTGTACAATTTTTCCGAAACCAACACAATTCAAGTTGTCCTGCGACAATGGGACCGAGCCCGTAATATTGTCGGAACTCTGGTTTCTCAGGCTCCAGAACAACTGCAACTTGAGAAATGATGAGATCATTATACCATTCGTGAATGCACCGAGTACACAGTACGAGTTTAGTTTCCGCTAGGTGAACCATACGGAATTTAAACGGGATTTAAAAAGGAGTTGGTAATAGGTATTGAAGGCGGTGCCAACGGTAAACGAAAGCCCAAGGGTAAGAGTGGCACACCACTCAGAGTTGAAACAACAGTTGTTGGAAGGTCATCGTATTTTTAATGAATTGAGTCAGGTTGGAGGGCAGCAGGATGGTGCAGCGATACCGCGAAGAACAAGGGTCGCCATGGTGAATGGTGTCTTCTGTGGGAGCGACCTTTGGCACGATAATTGTAATCATAATAATCGTTCTAATGGTAGTACGTTGGTGAAGAAGGGCGAGGCCCAGGCCATGCCAGCGAGAAGAGAACAACCACCACCACCCAACTCAAGACGAGAAATTCCGACACTCCGCCGAATGCAGATTTCCGGACCAATGGTCTGGGACGGGACGGGTAAGCCGGTAATCGGTAAAATCCACGTGAACTACTAGGTTTCAGTGGTGACCTACTCATGAAACCGTACTTGTAAAGGCTACCAGTCCATCGGCCAGATGGTCAACCAACAGGGGGACATCAGGTGCCTAACATCGGGGGACGAGCGTCACTAGGACCAATAGCAGCATCCGGAGTTTAGTATTCTGTGTTGATTTGAAATTCTGTTATTCTATATTGTATTGATTTGAAATTTAAATTTCTATATTTTAAAAAAAGTTCAAATTTCTATATTGTATTGATTTGAAATTAAAATTAAAGTTTCTATATTAAATTTATTTAAAATAAAAAATGAAATTTCCATTGAATCCCAAACAGTAGTTGTAAGGAAGATTATACATAGGTAGATAATTGATAATAATTGTTGCACTATCTCACTAGAAACGCGGGATGAATGTTGTGAGTGAAGCTCCGCTAACTCACGACGGGACGTACCCCAAATAACATTGATAGTATGTAAGAATGTATGTTTCGTATTAAGTATCGCATGTATACTTCTAGGGTACTCAGTTACGTGAGAACAAAAGTGAATAGTCAACTTTCCGTTCATGTAGGCCACGGTTAACTAAGTAGCACCGCCACCTGCTAATTACAAAAACAGTCTTCTTGTCAAGACTTTTTGCAAGTAAAAATTATGATGTTGCTGCTTATTTTTAACTTTTACGCTATACGATGCCGTGACCGCAATAGCTGTTGCGTGGAAGTTTATTTCTGAAGCATCTCTTGCTAAATGCTGGAATAAGCTGTTCAAGAAAACGACAATTTCGATAGGGACGATGATCTTCCTTTAACATCTTTCTTAGGGCAATGTGAAATGGAGATCAGTTGTTAAATTCAATTTTTCCAAATGTAATTCTTGATTACAGTTATGACCCTTTTTTAAACTTTTTTTAATTCAACTCCTTTTAGGTTGAAGTCTCAGTTAACGATTTAAATGGATGGGTTGATCAAACCGACAATGATAAGACCACGATGACGAGCAAAACGAACAGGTGATAGAAGTAAAATATATATTTTTTTTATTTTTTTTTATTTCCCTTATAAATTTTACACCTGTCAGATGACACTAAGTAAATTGTCTGACACTATGGAAGAGTTGGATAACAATAAATCAAAATATACGATTACATTTTTATAACAATATTTTACAGTTACATTAAATTTCTATTTCACAATTTAAGAGTTATGAAATCCGTTGGTGTAGGGCGTTTAAGTCGTCTCGGTTGCTCACTCTCCTTCATTGGCAACTGTTGTATCTCAAGATTTGAGTGCAATAGCTTTATGCTATATGTGCGGGTAATTTTTTGTAGTGTCAATGTTGAGATCACGGTGAATAGGGTCATTGGGTATATACCATACAGAATTGGGGATTGTGCGTTGTATTTTTGATTGTAGGCGTTTTATGATTAGATCTGCTTGCAGTGCCCCAAATTTCTATTCCGTACCTCCATATAGGTATGATTCTTGTCTTGTAGGGATCAGGATTTTATTTGTTAGCGAAAGATTCGATTGTTTTCCTAACAGCCAGTACAGTTGTCTGAATATATTTGTTACTTCGTTCCTCTTTTGTATTATATGCTCTTTCCATAATAGTTGGCATCAATTATCACAGAGGTATTTAGCTTTAGTGTCAATCTTAATCTGGTCATCATTTCTGGTTAGATGCACTGCTTAGTCCTCCTATTAGTGTAAATGACTTGTATAGTCTTTTCGCCATTTATTTTGATTCCCCACTTTCCAAACTAAGATAAAGTTTTGTCAGGTGTTTGTTGGAGATTTTGTGCAGCTATAGCCAAATCTGTGCAATACAAGCATAACAGTATCGTCAGGAAATGCTGCTAGGTGTAGGATGTCAGCTGTATATAAGACATGTACTGTTGATCCTAGTGCACTCCGACCTCCTTTTTTACAATATCTGAACATTCCTCAGCATATTTGACATAGAAATATCGGCATTTGATGTAGCTTTTTAGTACTAGGTAGAAGTCTAGTGGAAGGTATTGTATTAATTTGTGTAGGAGTCCTTTGTTCCAATTATGCCAATTTCAGTTGCATTTTTTTCGTCACTCTATGAACTTTAATTGTGGAGTGTTTACGTCTGAATTCGAACTGATAAAAAGGGATTATTTTTCTCTTTTCTAAAATGTGCTCTAGGCGATAAAAAAGCAATTTTCCAAAAATTGTTGATAGCGTTGGTAGTAAGCTGCTCTGTCTGTACAACGTGGCTACTGAAGTTAATTTGGTTTCGAAATAGCTATAATTTCAGCAACTTTATATATATATATGTGCTTTGTCAGGCAGTTCTTTTAGAATTTTACGTGTAAGTCCATCATATCCAGATTTTTTTTGTTTTAATTTTTGTGTTGATAGTATTTTTTGTATTTCCTTCTTTGTTACTTTTTGATTGCTATATTTTTATTGTTGGGTGTTACGGCTGAGACAATTTTATGGTCCTTCATTTCATTTGTAAATGTTTTTTGAAAGTGATCAGATAATACTTTGGCTTTGTCTAAATGAGTTCGAGCCCACTTGTTGTCTAAAGTTTTGAGTGGCGGTTGATGTAAAATTGCATTTGCGATATTTTTGGTAGCGTACTGCAACGAGTAGTTATTAGTCCTTGTGAATTCTAAATTAGTTAAGTACTTTTATAGTTTTTCCTCTTTGTTACGTTTTAACATTTCTTTTAAATATCTAGTTACTTGGTTTAATCTCTTTTTATCCGTTGCTAACCATGAGAGCTGCCATTGTCTTTTCAGTTTTTTCTTCTTGCTGATGCTTTCCTTGATTGCTGCGCGAATTTTGTACTCGATATCTATGAATTTTGTTGCTGGTGTAGAACTGGTTGCAGCGTAAATTATATTATCGTTTAAGCATGCCAATATGACAATTTCTTCATCGTTTTTCACTGAGATTTTTATGTCAATTCTTTGTTGCAACGAAAATATACGAAAATGATTCCAATCCGTTGTTTACTATCAATTTTTGTGCATCTATAATTTGTGAGGGGAGAGCTTTGGTATGTCAATACAACAGTAGAATGTTCAGATGAGAGTTCTCACGTTTAATTGAATAGTCAGATGTTCGTGTTTGATGCGTTTTGTTTTGAAAAAGTCAAGATCAGACCTTTTTCCCATATCTCTCGGCCAGTAGGTTGGGTCTCCATTGCTTATGAAGTTGCCTTTACTTTCTTTCTGCGTCAGATAGTTGTCTTCCTTTCGCATTTGAAATTCTTGACCACCACAAGTTATATTTTTCTCATTAAAGTGACCTCCCGCAATATATCGGTTTCCAAGAATTTAAAATAGTCCATATATAAAAGTTTTGTGTTTTTGTGTTTTTAAGGGCAGTAAACCGCAGATAAGTATAAATTGTCCATATAAGTCTTCGATTGTTACTATAGTAGTCTGCAGTCTCCTATAATTATCCTTTTCAATGCACTTCATTTTATTGTTTATAATTATTGCCGAACCACCACGAGCTCTGCTGTCAGGAAGACTTATAGCGTGGTTAGCGTGAATATAATAAAGTTCAAGAATATGTTCACTAAGTTCATTCCAGAGAGCTATTTTCAAATTTGTTTCCTTGTTAATTCAATTTAGTGATCAGTATAGTGATAATATTCATTATGGTAGACATTTGTGAGGTTAATTGTTTCATCATGTTCTTTAGTTCTGACATATCAATGTTGGCAATTTGAGCGGTTGGATGTGGACCATTATTTGGATTATAGGCTGCTACTTGTGCATACGTCAAGTTAGGTGAAGTGACGCTATGTTTAGTTGGCTGTTCATTTTGGTTTTATTGAGGCATTGTAGGTTTTTGATGTCAGTTTAATTCTTTCGAAGTGATGGGAAACGTTTAATTTTACAGACTTTGTATACCCTACAATCCTTGTGTTATTTCACTGTATAACGTACATTCTATTACAAGTGCTGTCGTTTTTTTGTGTAACAATTGAATAGTCGCCTCAAATAACGTTGTAAGCGACAAAATTAAAAATTTTCAGTAGAGGTAAAAACGGCTTAAAGACGCCAGATTTGAAATTTCTTTTATATTTTTTCACTTTTATTAAATTAGCCCTTAAAATGCGTCCAAAACGCCCAATTGCAATATTTTTTTTGTGTGAAATAACGTTGTATGGGTCCTGTAAAGTGGATGATACAACGTTGTTTCACTATAAGCCGCATCATTTCTGTTGGTAGATACAACGTTTTTCCCCGTCAAGCGATCACTCTATATTTCATGTATTTTGGAATATTTATTAACAAAAAACAATCATACATTATTCATTTACATGAAATAAAAAAAATATAAAGACAAAGCCAAGTCCTTGTAATTACACATTTTCAATACAAAATTGTGTATGTAAAAAATGATGCCATAGTTATAGATAGGCTCATTTCGGAGCACTTCCAATTGCTATAAAAATGTCGATTTTGGCAGCGATTTTTGACATTTTGTCTTCTGGTGTAAGTTGATAATAAGCCTGGCTTCTACAGAGGAATCAATTTCCCTTAATTTTAAAACTACATGATCTTCAGATTTTATGCACATTACAACGTTTCCAAATTACCATTACAGGAGCATTTTTCTCCGTAATGTGTTTCCCTTTTTTGGAATGTAGAATTCTTCACTATTTCTGAATATTTTTTTATGAATATTCTTCCTATTTTCATAGTTTACTTTTCTTTTTTGCCTTTATTGAGCTTACGCATAACACTAAATTCTTCCGCACTTGCCATTATATCAATCATTTACAACGTTATTCCAGCGACTGTGTACTTTAAAGTGTTTTTGGTGTGCACAAAAAAATTTGAAAACGGTAAATTTTGTTTGCACCAAGAGAAGAAATTGTCTTTAGAATATAATTCCACTAAAAATCGCATTTCGCAAAATCTGTCGGCTACAACGTTATTTGAGGCGACCATTCAACTACTGGTTTTATGACTTCCAAAACACTTAACTCAAACGGGGGTTTTGGTACATATGTTTCTGGTGTGGCCATATTTTTGGCAGTTGGTGCATAAGGGCAAAGACCTTTTTTAGTGTGGCATATACGAGTATATCTTCTATCTTCTATATATATAAAAATGAATTGCTGTTCGTTAGTCTCGCTAAAACTCGAGAACGGATGGACCGATTTGGCTCATTTTGGTCTTGAATTATTTGTGGAAGTCCAGAGAAGGTTTAAAAGGTGAATAAGATCCGATAGGTGGCGCTGTTGTCGAAATTTAAATTTTTAACGTCGGTGCCTCCTAGAGGTGTCAAATGTATGACCAACCCTCAACATTTTTGCAATCCCAACACTTTCTCAGAACATATCTACCCTCTATCTTCAACCCTTAGGGTGGTCCCCATACAAAAGTAATTTTTTTAGAGCTATTCCAATGAATTGCAAATTCAAGGGTGCCTCCTAGAGGTGTCAAATGTAGGACCGACCTTCAATATTTTTGCAATCCCAACAGTTCCCCAGAACATATCTTCAACCCTTAGGGTGGTCCCCATATAATTTTGGCGTAGAATACGTCTTACCTTACGGTATAGGGAGTCATGTCAGATTGTTATTGTTGTAATCTTTATTTCATTGATTATGAGGAAACGGCGAGATAACTTTTTTAAAAAATTTGTTTGGAGGTAAATGAAGATGTTATCTTTCGTTTGATATACATTTCATATTGGTTGATATCTTCCTAATATTTAAATTTCTCAAATGAAAATTGTTTAAACACATACACTCAAACATATGTGTGGTGTTTGGTTGAGTGTTTGAGTTTGCTGAACTATGCTGCTGTTTCAGTGTGGACACAAACCTTCGGCTGTTGTTTTGATTGAAAATAACTAAGATGTAGACAGCACTGCATGTAAGCTGGATGGAAAATAACTAAGATGTAGACATCACTGGATGAAGAAAACAACAACTTGGGCAGCCAGAGGCGACAACGTATACTAAGTGTTTTTGCTCGATTCATTATCAAGAAATCAAGATACGCATACCCATTATCATCAACTGTAATATTCTATATATATAAAAATGAATGTTTGTGTGTATGTCCTTTATAGAATCGTAAACTATGCATTTGATCATGTGATCATCTTCAGCAAAGTTGTTGTGCATGAGCCCACGAAGGTTTCTCAGTTTGTACCGGTCCAATTGGACAAAGGGGCGTGGTACCTCCCATACAAATCACAAATTAAAAATCCATTATTTCTGCTCCGGTTAACAGTATGTGAACAAAATTTGGTACGTCGATTAATTGTACATATTCTAAGTGCTGTTGCAAATATGGGCGGGATTGGACAAAGGGGCGTAGTACCTCCCATACAAATCACAAATTAAAAAGCCATTATTTCTGCTCCGGTTAACAGTATTTGAACAATATTTGGTATATAGGTTTAGTGTGCATATTCTAAGTGCTGCTGCATATATGGGCGGGATTGGACGAAGGGGAGTGGTACCTCCCATACAAATTACAAATTAAAAATCGTTTATACCTGCTCTATGTGGCTTGCTCACGCGTCGGAAAACCTTCTATTTAATCGTTTACGCACCAGCTGGAAAAACAAGAAATATTGTGTATCCCACAGCACTTCAATAAATATAAAATTGTAACGAAACGCTGCAGTCACAATTTTTTCGAAATGAACAAAATCAATAAAATGTATCAAAATGAATTGAATATTTGTATAATGTCTTTCCTTCAAATTTATTTATTTAAACTACTCATCCGATTTCAAAAATTCTTTGACCAGCTGAATGCTACACCCCCCCCCTCTACAATTCATATTAGGGCGGGCCAATTTGTATGGAGCCGAAAAATTCGATTAAGGCCAGCCCCTAGGATTCTATGGACAATTCTAAGCGACTTTGGTGAAGGAACCATAGGTGTATCTCGATTTTCGAGTCTCCCACTTTTCAAAAAATGATTTTTTCCCTATAACATCATTTTGATTCAAAATTCGATTTTTTATTCATCGTTATATTATCTTTTTTATGTGTACGAGGTTTGATCAAAAAATAACCGTTATTTTCAATTTTTTAAAAAACTATTTATTTATTCATCAACAACTATCTTGTCCCCTGCAAAGTAATTCCCCTCAGATATAATACACTTATGCCAGCGTTTTTTCCAATCCTCGAAACACTTCTGAAACGCTTTTTTGGTATCGCCAACAGCTCCTGTTTCGATTTTTCTTTTATCTCCTCAATCGTAGCAAAACGCTTTCCTTTCATCGGTGTCTTCAGTTTTGGAAAGAGGAAAAAGTCAGCGGGGGCCAATTCCGGTGAATACGGTGGTTGAGGCATGATAACGGTTTTGTTTTTTTCCAAAAACAGCTCCTGAGCGATGTCCATGCGACGTTGTTTTTGCTCAAAATTTAGCAATTTTGGAACAATCTACGCTGCCGCACGTTTCATGCCTAAAACATCCGTAAAAATTGCTTGGCATGAGCCGAACGATATGCCAACATCATCAGCAACCTCTCTGATAGTGATTCGACGATTATCCAAAATCATTTTCTTCACTGCGTCAATGTTTTCATCGGTTGTTGACGTGCTCGGGCGACCAGGACGAGCATCGTCATTGACATCTTCTCGGCCTTCCTTAAACCAGTTATACCACAATTGAACTTGTGTTCTGCTCATAGTAGACTCGCCAAAGGCCACAGTCAACATTTCAAATGTCCTTGCTCATTTATTTTCATTTTTTACACAAAACTGGATACAGTTTCTTTGATCCATTTTTTCGAATAGTACAAAATCGAAGAGCACACCAAAACACGACTAACCTTTTTATTTGTCAAAAACAAACTGACAATCCAAAATGGTTGGTATTGCCAACATATATAACAGACATGTGTACCAACATAACAGAAAAAAAAATGCGAATATCGTACACACATAACTCACGAAAAGATGAAAATAACGGTTATTTTTTTATCACACCTCGTATATGGGGGGTTTTTGGGGTCGAGAATTCATTTTTGATCTTTATTTTTACCTATGACCACCGCCAGAGGGCGTTTCATGCATATTTTAACTATTTTTCGTCTATTTTCCGAGAAAAATTACAAGTTTTTCGGTAAAATTGATTTGAAAGTGGGAGACTCGAAAATCGAGATAGACCTATGGTTCCTTCACCAAAGTCGCTTAGAATTGTCCATAGAATCATCCTAGGGGCTGGCTTTAATCGAACTGGCTTTGAAATTTGCCCACCCTACATGTACTGTACAGGGTGCATTTTCTGATCTTCAGAATCCTTCTGCATCAGTACGCCTCCGTATCCATATTTACTGGCATGGGTATGAACTTCTGTAACAGCACTTGGATCAAATAGTTTCAATGTTGGGGCATTCACTAATTCATCTTTCAGCTGATGAAATGCCGTCAAAACTTCATCTGTCAACTTAAACGTAACTTCCTTTCTTAATAAATCTGACAATGGTTTACCAATAATTGCGTAATTATTAATAAACTTTCTGAAATAGGACGTAAGTCCTACAAACTTGTGAACCGCTTGGCGATCCTTGGGAACTGGATAGTTCCTTACAGCTTCCGTCTTTTCCTCCGATGGTTTAATCGAACCATTTTCAATGTCGTATCCTAAAAACTTGACCTTTCTTTGTAAAAACTGACACTTTTTCTACTTTATTTGAAGTCCGTTTTTAGCAGCTTGTTCTAAAACTAATTTTAGCTTCTCTACACCCTCCTTTTCGTCTTTCGATGGAATTGTTATATCATCCACATACACAACCATTATACCGTCATTTATTAACTTTCTGAAAACAGCTCGGATATACCTAGTAAAAACTGCTGGCGAATTAGAAATTCCGAACGGTACAAAATTAAACTCAAACTGGCCATTACTGGTTACGAAAGAAGTGTATTTACGCGAATTCTCTTCGATGGGAACATGGAAAAATCCATTAACCAGATCTAAAGTGGTATAAACTTTAGCTCCTTGCAGCTTATCAATTGCCTCGTCCATTAAAGGCATTGGGAAATTATCCCGAATTATTTTCGCATTTATCTTTCTATAGTCGCTACACAATCTTTTAGTTCCATCTTTCTTTCCAACTAATACAACAGGGGAAGAATAATCAGAAATGCTGGGCCTAACAGTACCAGCTTTCAACCAATCATCAACTTGTTGGTCTACTATCACCTGATCTGCGTAAGGTAACCGTCTTGGTCTTTGAACGACAGGTATTTCGTCCTTCAGAACGATTTTCATTTCGACTGGACTTGTAACCTTTTTCTGCGGTGCGTAAGCATGAAGTAAATCCATTATCTCGCTTTGTATTTCCGGTTCTAAATGAATTAAATAGATCTTTTCATCTACTTGAAATTCCATGACTGACATACAGATTTTATCGAATTCTGTAAACAAGTCACTTTCAACCTTCTTTTGAATGTCCACTATTTGTATTGGGTCACTACTGACGATGGGATTTTCATCAATTACTCTTTGGTCTAAACTTTCAACATTTGGGGATTTAAAATATACTTCACAATTTTTCATGAGAATCTCAGCTCTGACTAGTAAACTATTTCCTATCATAATCGAATGATTTATGTCCCTCTCCGGAACAACATAAAAATTAGCCTCAAATTGAATACCATCAATTTCGACTTTTGTATTAAAACGACCTATAGTTTCAATTCTGGCTTGACCTATACCCAATAGGTTAACCCTTTCATCAATCACGTCAAAGCCTCCTAGCGTGATAACCATATCTCTACGCATCAAGCACACATCACATCCGGTATCTATCAACGCTGTAACGGCTTTGAATCCAAATTTTATTTCTTTAAAAACAAGTTTCGAACCACCGTTCACCATATTTGCTTGATCTGTTTCAGGATTTATGACTTTTTTGACCGAATTCTTACATTGATATGAGCGATGGCCAAATCCATTGCACTTAAAGCATTTATCTTGTTTTTCTGGGCAATCCCTGGCAAAATGATTCTTGTTACCACATTTAAAACAATTTTTCTCAACCTTTACTCCTTCTTGCTTTGCTTTACCATTGCTTTTTGCATATACGACAGCTTCTTTTTCCCTATAATTTGGTTTGATAGATATTCTAACTTTTTCATAAATTTGAATTTGTTCTTTCATATCTGAAATGGTTTTCGCCTGATATAATACACTTTTGTTCATTCGTGAATCTGGGATACCTTCGACAAAATAATCAAGTAAACTACGATCATCTAACTTAATCTGTTTCCCAATTCCCATTAGGGTGTATAAATATTCGCGAAAACTTTCATCTGCCTTCTTTCGTCGATTTCGTAAAATTTTGTGAACTTCTGCTGTCGACAAATTTTCACCAAATTCAGAAATCAATGCGCCGTTCAAAGAATGCCAATCTTTAAGACCTGACTGACTACGGACAAATAATTTTGCGGCACCTTTCAACAATTGCTTGCCATAAATAAATTTTTGTATCGAATTCCAACCTACAGTTTCTGCGTTTTCCTCAAAATCATTTACCCAGTGTCGAACATCAAGGGAATCAGTACCACTATACACACTCAGACTATCAACTACATCTTTTAAAGTAATCACGGGATGATTGATCTGTTCGAAACCTGCTCGAACATCTTCATATTGAAATCGGATCGACTCTTTATCATCATCTACGGCTTCATGGCTTCATGATAGAGCAAGTGCACCGCATAGTAAGAGTTATAGGCTCAGCATTCGAACAAAAGAAATACTGCTCTGCTGCATTCCTTGACATTACGCTAGCCTTTAATAAGATGTGGCACAAAGGGCTAACATATAAACTTAAAGAAATTCTTCCAAAGAAATTTCACAAACTATTTGAAACCTTCATTAATTAAAGCCAGAAAATTCATGGTAACCCAAGGTGACTCTACATCCGACTACTTTGATATCAAAGCAGGAGTCCCTCAAGGCAGTGTGCCTGGACCAATGCTGTATTTGCTTTTTACAGCTGACATGCCAACTTCCGATCACACGGCTGTATTCACATTTGCCGATGATACCGCCATATTGAGTACAAACAGCGCCTATCTTGAATCCTCGCAATGGCTTCTGAGCCACTTTGTGTCTATTGAACAATGGCTTAACAAATGGATAATAAAAGTCAACGAAGCTAAATGTGCACACCTAACATTGACCTTAAGGAAGGACACGTGCTCCCTATTCGCATCAATGGTCAAAACATTCCACAACGCTCTGACATAAAGTACCTGGGAATCCCCTTAAACAGACGATTAACCTGGACTAAACACATTGACTCAAAGAGTGCTCAGATCAAATTGAAACTCCATACCTTAAACTGGCTTCAAAATATATATATATATATATTGTTTTTTATTTCATATATTTATTTATTGTATCTTCTAATCTTAGACTAACAATAAGTAAGCATATCTTACAAACTAAATAATTAATATTAATACACCTTGCCAATGCTTAGTGCTTTTTAGCAATCACAATGTTATATGTTAGTTACTGTAATAAATGTTATATTAGTGTTCGTACATGATTAAGGTGTCGATGTTAGTTGTGATGGTGATTTCGTACGCTTTAGGCGACTTGGAACCCTATTACATGCTAGTATCCTAGCTAGATGATTTGGGTGCTCTTTGATTTTTTGCGCATATTTTAAGCTGGCGTCAAAGATTTCCTTTTTTACGAGCGGAATGTTCAGATCTTTGTGAATGTTTGTATTCTTTATGAACCAAGGAGCCCCAGTAATGGTTCTTAGAATTTTTGACTGCGCTATTTGAATCATTTCTATGGCTTGCGCCGCCCCACAACTGGCTACCGTAAGTCCAAATTGGTTTTATGATGGCTTTGTACAGCAGTGTTTTATATTCTAGGCTCAACCTGGAATTTTTGTGCATGAGCCAGTGTAGGCTATTTGCTTTCAAAGTCATTTGTTTTTTTTTTGGCTTCGATGTGGCGCTTCCATGTCAAACGTGAGTCAAGATGAATTCCTAGGTACTTCATCTCCTTTACTTGAGGAATAGGAACGTTGCTGAGTTTTATCGCTGGACATGTACCTTTTTTTATAGTAAAGTTAATATGCGTACTTTTCGATTCATTAACGTTTATTCGCCAGTCAGCCAACCAATTTGTTACTAGGACCAGATGATCTTCTAAGTCACGGGATGCGATTTCGGGATTCGGATGAATGCTAAGGATAGCTGTATCGTCTGCGATAGTTGCTGTTGTTAAATATTTGTTGGTAGGCAGATCTGAGGTAAATAGTAGATACAACACCGGACCTAGCACGCTTCCTTGTGGTACGCCAGCTTTGATGTCAAAGCATTTAGAGTAAGCATTATTGTACCTTACCTTGAACTTTCTGCCCCTCAGATACGATTCCAATATGTTGTGTACTTTTGTGGGCAACAGCTTTTTTATTTTGTAAATAAGCCCCTCGTGCCACACCTTGTCAAATGCCTGCGCCACGTCTAAAAAGATGGCTGAACAATATTGCTTTTTGTCGAATGCGTTTTTTATCTCGTTCACTATTCGATGAACCTGCTCTATTGTACTATGGGGTTCGCGGAAGCCAAATTGGTGAGTGGGAATAGTGCGTTTTTCGTTTATATGCGGCATTAGTTTTGCAAGAAAAAACCTTTCTAGGAGTTTTGATAAGATAGGCAGGAGGCTAATCGGTCTATATGATGACGATTGGGAGGGGGGTCTTTTCCTGGTTTCGGGATCATTGTGATTACTGAAACTTTCCAGGCATTAGGAAAGTATCCTAAACGCAACAAGCCATTAAATAGTGAGGTAAGTAAGATGATGGCCATTTGGGGTAACTCCTTTATCATTTTTCCAGTAATGAGGTCGTCGCCTGGAGCTTTGTTAAGAGCAAGGTTACTAATCGCATTACTTACTTCTTTTGTTTTTAATTTAATAGGCGAGCATGTTGTATCTGGCGAGGGGGTCAATTGGTATTGCGAGGTGGGTTGGGGGTAAAAACATCTCTTAAGTGTTCGGCGAAAAGAGCAGACTTTTTTTCATTTTTTGTACGAATCGGTGGAATTCCACGTGTAGGTGCTTTCATTTCTCTGACAGCTTTCCACAGAGAGTAATTGGTGACGTTGGTCCAGGCAACGATCTGATTCTAGACGCAAGGCTTTCCTCAAATTTTCACTGGCAATAGATAACTTCCGTTTCAGGAAAGGGGACCTGGATTTTTGCCATTAACGATGCGTCCTCCTTTTTTCAGTAAGGAGAATATCGATTTGGGTTGAGGTTTGTGGGCGCCGGATGCTGTTGCTGTTGTTGTCACGCTTGTCCGCAGAGTGGCGCACAGCTAATCTTAGGGTCGAGGTAAATTGTTCCAGAAATGTTTCAATGTCATTAGTTTTGAGACGTGGGTTTAGGCTGAGATGGCTACTGATGTGTTTTCTGTATTTCAGCCAGTTAGTTTTAGTGGGTGTGAACTCGTAGGTAGGGCGTAACTTTTTGTTCAGATGTATTATAATAGGAGAGTGATCTGAAGAGAGGTCGTTAAGGTGTTCTACTTTGAGTTGCTCTCGTTTTAGGTTTCTAGCAACTCCAAAATCAATAAGGTCAGGTATCTTACGTGGGTCTGTCGGCCAGTACGACGGTTGTCCTGAAGAGATAATATCAATCTTGGTGTCAGAAAGCATGAAGTTATATGATTGCTTTCCTTTTGGTGTTGTTAGCAGTGAGCCCCAGTAAGTGTGTTTGGCATTGTAGTCGCCAGCAGCTAGAAAACTTGTTCCAAGTGTGGAGAAGAAGTCTGAGAACTGGATACTTGTTATTTTAAATCTAGGTGGGCAGTACAAAGCGGATATTGTTAAGTTATCCTCCCATCCGTCCAGACAAACTGATGTTGCTTGTAGGTACTCCTTGTTATATTCTACCATAGCGAAGTGTTTTATTCTTTGTTTGATTAGGATTCCAGTTCCACCATGGGCTTATCCAGCGAGATACTTTGTATCATAGAAATTATATCCCGGTATGTAAAAAATTTGTTTTTCGGTTAGATGGGTTTCGGATATAAGAAGTATGTCGATTTCATTAGTGAGTAAAAATTTGTTGATTTCTAACTTGTGCTCGCTTACACCGTTTGCATTCCATTGACAGATTTTAAGTACGTTCATTTCGAAGATAGCAGAAGCTGCATGAGCTGGTTTTGGTTTCTCATCATTTCTTGAATCATTGTTTGTACGGATGTCATGAACTGCGTCATACATTGTGTGAGCGTTGCTATCATTCCTTCAAAATTGTGCAGATTTGAACCAGTCCCGGACTGCTGATCCTTACCTAACTTAACTACCCCTGCATACGTCGTCCCTGTGTCGGGGTATGGGATTGGCATCTGCGGTTGTTCAATGGGGTTGAGTGCGCTTATTCTTTAACTGAGGTTCATTGTTCTTAATTTCCTGGTATACAGGACAACCTCTGTAGTTGGCAGTATGGTTACCACCACAATTACTGCACTTTCTAGCAGCTCTATCAATTTTAGTCTTCGTATATTCTGATGTGGGGTGTAAATCACCACAGGCAACACATACACTACGAAGAGTGCAGTAGGACCTTGTGTGCCCAAATTCTTGGCAATTAGAACATTGAACTGGGCCGTTTCGTTTGAGAGGCTCCTCAACTGTAATTCTACGATGAATAAGATAGCGGAGATTATAAATACCATTCACTTCTATTTTTTTTAAGCTTTTGAGTTTCAGGCTCCAATTTTACGCGAAACAATGGCTGAGGGATTCTGTTGCGATTTATTATATTTTTAATAGAGCGGGCAGTGAACCCTGCTTCGTGTAGAGCTTCTTTGACTTCAGCAGGGGGAATATCCGATTCAAGTCCTTTATGACAATTTTTTAAGCTGATAGGTGTAGTAGCTTTTTTATCATTGTCGAAGTTTTTTATAACCACTCTGTAGTTGCTCTCACTATGTATTTGGATTTTTGTTTCCTGGATATTTCCTTTAACAAGAGGGGTGACATGGAACTTTTTAGGACCAATGAGCTCGGTACGCTTTGCAACTAATTTACTGGAGTTAGGTTCTCGTAGGTAAATGGGAGGTGGTTTGAATATAATATTAGGTGCTTCTGCCTCCTCAGCACTTTGAAGTAGTGCGAAGCGATTATTACTGGAGATTAGGCTCTCGCTAGTTTTGCTGATTTTTGCGATGTTAGTTTTGATTGCACTCGATTTTGGGCTTCGCTTGCGCTTGTTTATAAGGATATACCTATCTAAACCAGTTTGTGTTGTTCCACTTTTCCCTGCTGGGTTGCTTGAAAAATTTTTGGTTGAGTGGTTTGCATTGATGGTTGGTGTGAGTGCTTTTTCAGTGCGCTCAGCCACTGTTGGCGAATTTGTTCTAGCACGATCGGACGAGTGAGAGAGAGACGTGGGTGGAACCTGTTTGCACTCTTTAGTTATGGACGCCGTTGGGCTGGGTGTTGAACATTGAGCGCTCCAAGAGGGCGCATGCGCAGAGAGTGCCAGAGACACTTTTGCACATTGGTTCTGGTTTGAGTGCGAACTGTGTGTACTTGCACTTGCATTGTTAAGTGCAGTCGCAATTGAACGCTGTGGAGTTGCAGTCGCATGAGGGCCGCTGCCCGGCCGCTCGCCGTTATGGGACATGCTACCTCCGCTCGCTTGTCTCTGTTTTGCAGGCAAATGTGTTGAGCGAACCACATTCGTCGTCAAACCGCTATCGACAGTCAGGCCGAGAACATCCGACCTTGCATTGGGGAGAGAAGGTAACATACTGTACTCACTCAGTTGCGCGATTACCGGACGCTGCTGGGAAAGCGACTGAGGAAGATCAGGTGTTGTTGCAAGTGCAGGCACACTTTGAGAGCGCATGCGCTGAACAGGAGAGCGCACTTAGTGAGTGGGAGAGCGCAATACGCTCATCTACTGACCGCTATAGTTCCACCTCTTTATAAGAAGCTAACACAAATTAAAATTTTAAGTGGAGGTGGGTTGATCGGCTTCTATGTAAACAACGGTTCGGTTTCCTCATCATCCAGAAGCGCGTACTGATTAGTAGAAGTTTCATTGCCTCTGAACCAATAAGCGTCTAAGGTTTTCTGCTTTTGTTCTAGCTACTTAGTTTTTTCCAGTCTTTCGCGAAGCCACTTTTGGTTTTTCAGAACTGGCCACTTTTCGCTTTGCGTTTCATGGGCAAACTACTTAGCAAATTGCGTCGCTCTGGAACAACACCCACGGGAATAGACGGTGATAGTATCACTCCACGTTCCGGCTTAGATGTAGACACTGTATTTACAAACAATGTTTCGGCTGATATTGTAGTTGGGGTTGATCATTGTTGATGTCAGTGTTGATAGTGAATCTGACATGATAACTGATGTTTAATTGTTGTTATGGTAGTAGTATTGGTAGTGGTTTTTACAAAAGAAGAAAGTATATTTTGTGTGTTGATTGCTGTTGGTTGTAGATTCAATGTTGTTTGTGAATTTCTATCATTTATTTTTACTATTGGGCTTACATTATTGCATCCCCCTGGAAGAGCGTTGCACACTTTTGCCTAAGTAGAAATAATTGTATCACCTACCTGAAACAATTTTGTGAATTTTTGTGGAATAATTTAACAAAAAGTAAAAAATAATAATCTCTTACACGAACCACACTTAGTAATATAATTCAATTTAATTTTATTTAGTTTGTCACTGTTAGCAAAGCGATTGAACGTATATTGGAGTTTTCACCAAATACCAGGTATGACTATATACCCGAAAGCCAATCACAAGAAAATTACATTGGTCAATCCCCAAAGAAAGAGACAAATTGCCGGGGTGTGGATCTATCAAAACGATTACGATATCACCAGGGAGAGTTGCTCACCCGAATAATATAGAATTTTGACGAACTAATAGTGGTTACGGCGGTGTGCTCAGGCAAAGCAACAGGTATGAAACTAATGGGCACATGCCATAATACGATTTGGGCGGAAATTAGACCACGAGACGCGTCACGGTACAATTTACCCACTTCCGTCCTCAGAACAGGCGAACTATCTTCAAAACTCCAGGAGTTATTGAATAATCTCCAACAAACCCACTCAAAACGCACTCTCACTAAGCCAGAAGCATTTTAGCTATTACACCATCAGGATCTGTTCAATTATTGAAACATTTTGGCAGATCTTATAGCTATTTCGAACACGCCACTTGTCCTCAGCAGAGGTCCTTCAATGAAAGGCAATTTTTTCCCAAGCATTTTTATTATATCTCAGAAATCATATAAAATAATAGATAAAAAGAGGGACGAAGAATATAAGGACCCAAATGAAAAAAAATAATAAAATAATGATAAAAAACAAAACATAAAAACAAACACAACAAAAAAAGAGAAAATAATAGAGAAACAATAGAAGATAAAACAAAAAAATAAGAGCTCAAAATTTATATAATAAAGAAAAAAATGTATTGTATGGTATATAGTATGCACAAATTGTTTTGGTGCAGAATTATTTACTAGGAGGTAGTTGCACTACCTACTTAGAAACAGGGGAGAGTGTTGTGAGTCAAACTCACAATGTCCACTAAAACCCAAGTAGATATTAGATTTTATTATAAATAAAATAGTAAACATGCATAGCCCTAAGCAGTATCAAAGAATATCAACGTAATAAGAAGTCCTATAAAGAAGAAGAGCAAAATATTTGATTTGCTCTTCACGTTACGAGTTAAGTGGGCGACAAATCTTGAGAACTACAGAATCATGAAAACTAGAGAATTTTTAATTCATACTTATATGTATGGTTGTTTGTATACTTATAAGCAAAATAAAAAGAAAGAAAACAATCCCAAAAAATGAATACATACATACTCGCAGGTAGCGATGGAATAAAATTGTATGAAAAGAGAACAAAGCGCCTTTATGTCTAGAATCATTTATATTTGCACATTATTGGAGTTATTTTTTTTGTGTGGTCTGGCTCATTTAAAAAAATAAAATCCATAAGAATTTAATTTGTTATGAAATTTCTGTCAATATGCTCAAAATAGGCACACATATGTACATATGTATGAACATATAGCAGCAAAATTAACTCTTTCCTTTTTTTTTTTTTTATCAGTATTTAATCACAAATATGTAAATACAATATTAATTAAAAATTGCAAGAATTTCACATTTATTTTATTAAATATAGGAAAATGCATGTTTTGTTAACCATCTTATAATATACATAAATAAATATTTTTATCTATTGCCTATTCAATTTAAACATTTATGTATATAAAATATTTCTAAATGATATACACACATACATATGTATGCGCGCTTAACCAAATCTACTTGCTTTAAAGTTTTTTACCAATAGCCGTTCGAAATCCTACAAACGATGTGCTCAATGCATGACTCCTCATGACTTGGAGATTTGGGCAATGGAAACTAATTGCATGAAATTCTTAGAGCTTCGTTCATATTGTCTCTGGGTACGTATGCACTTATGTACATATATGGGAAATACTTTGAATCTGATTATATATTTTGACCTACATTCGTATTTAATATTTGGGCCTTTTTTGATTTTCACTACTTCTTCTATGCATGTATGTATTATTATATATTAATATATTTGCATAATTTATTATATAATTAGTGAATGGATATGAGAGTATATATATATATATAATGTATATAATAAATGCCTTATATATGTAATATATAAAATATGTAATTTATTTTTAAGATAAGTTGCATACATATTCCATATGTATATAAAAAAGAATTTTTCTTCCATCTTGAGCAATTGTATGAAGTTAAAAGTTTATTTTTATTTTAAATATTTTATTGAACAAAATTCATGAGAGTAAACATTTTTTTACATTTTTTCCTTAAAGAAATTTAATGGTCATGATATAATAATTTTTTATTGCTATATTTGCATTTTCCACACCACCTAAGAGGTATGCAAAATGTAGCGTTACCGATTTTTTGTTTGAGGTGTTCGGTTCCCCTGTAGGCCTATTTTCACCTATAATAACACAAAAAAATATAAGTGCGAAAATTTACAAAAATATGTACCAAATGCCATTTCATGTGGTTAATTTTTGTAATTTTTTTTCGGCTTTTCTCGTCCGATTTACTTTTATCCTTTGTTGGTCATTTTTTATTAATTCCCGCGCTTGCCATTTGGCATTCTTAAGGAAGAGAAGGACATTATAAAAAATTCAAGTAACTGATGTCTATGTCTGGCGCATTCATTTTCTTCGGCAAACCAGTTATTAAATTTCTCTTCGGGTGTTTGCGTAAACATGAGAATATTTTCTTTCTAATTTCTTCTTCATGCGCATACTTTTTAAATACAGTCTCGTACACAGAAAAATGATATTGTCATATTTCAAATACCATATCAACGGGATTAATCAGACATATCTCATCATTTTTATAATTCTTTGACCGAATTAATTCTTCAGAAAATTTCGAAAGCGTATTTTGGGCCTTTGTCATCGTATCTACGCAATTTTGGCATTTCAATTTTCTTTACACTTTCTGGAAAATACCATATCCTCTAAAATACAGTTGTACTTGTATTTCTGCAAATGGTTTCTTTGAGGTAGATGCCCATATTTCATCGGTCTTGGAATTCATGTCTATATCTTCCATGGTAATATCTAACATTGATTGGGCTTGAATTTCTTTATGAAATTAAATAGCATTTTCAGAGACCGAATCTAACATAATGTCTTCATCATCCTCACAATTGCTTGTTGTATTTTACATTTTAAACCTCAATATATTGATATGAGGCGAGCGACTATGTATTGCAATTCATAGAGTGAATGATGAGTATTCGCTCCCAACGCCGATCGGAGCTTAGAAAAGAAATTTTCAAGAGCATCTTGGTTTATTTTGCCAAACATTATATATTCAATGTTCTCATGAGCTCCAAATAAATCACTGCACAGATTTAACATTGCTTGTATTGTTAATTTGAAGCCACCAATACAATGTGTCAGACATCCTACCGGGACTGTACATAAGTCTAAGTACCTCATGTATTTGATCAATCGGCTTCGTTTTTCTACGGAATTCGTATACATTGGTCTTTTTAGAAAATTTTTGGCCGTACACAATTTGCAATCAATATCGTTCATCATCTTGACAAATTTCTGTGTTGGTCTTGCGCAATCTTTTACAACATTATTATTACCAAGGAGGTTTGTTGATATCATCATATCAATACCGTGCGATACAGAATTGCTTAAAATTTGAGTGGCTCGATAAACACTCATTTTTTCGAAACATGCCTGTAAGTTAATTTTGGACACATTTTGAAGTGCACACACGCATTGCCCACTTCATACAAGCGACGAATCACATCAAAACTTGCTTTTCCGTCCGGTGTTGTGATGTGACCTCTGATCAAAGTGCTTCGTATTGACTTGATTAAATGGCAATAGTCATACATTGCATGAATCGTATTGCCATTGTGTACGAAGTAAGGTGCATCAGATGTAACTTACAGAATTTTGTATAAATTCCTGTTATCTTGACCTTGGTAACACACCAGTGCCACTACTTTAAGACCAAGTTGTCCTGGAATGTCGATGCATTCAAAGACAATATCTTTCAGTTTATCACCACGTATCCCATTACTGGAAGCGTAGTAGCTCAGCATGCATTTCCAGTTTCGCACAATGCACTTTAGCATAACAAATAAGCATTTGCTGCTAAGTTCCTGTGTTCGGTTTCCATTTCCAAGGTCTACGTATCCATTTATAATGTCATCGCATTTATTGTAAACTAGATCTCTTCGAATACTTATTTCATCTATCAACATTTCACAAATACGAGCATCTTTAATCGATTTCACCTCTTCTCTCAATTCTTGAATCTCTTTCTCTAATTCCATTATTCTAATTTTATCCTTGCGGTTTATATTTTTATAATTTTCTATTATTTTTACGTAGTCGTGATCAGACTTATTATCAGTCAATTCTTCCGACTTTTCGATGGGCACCTCATATCTCATTGTCTTTTACATCGTACCGCATAAATTATCTATTTCTTCACAGGTGAAATCAATATCTGTGTTCGGTTTGATCAACTCGTAAGTACGTTTAATGGGAAGTTTCAAAACCCATTCATTGCTTTTCTCGAAATTTTGTTGTTAATTTTTTGGTAAATCTTCTATGGACAAGTTAAGATGATGTTGTGGGAAAGCAGCTGCACAAAGTCTGTATGTGCTCCTTATTAAAATGTCTTTGGCAAAAAAGGTAGCTTGTGCCAACACAATCATTTATTCCACATTCAATCAACCAGCGTCTTCTTCTAATAGGGTCCTTCGCGATTCCAAATAGGGTACATCCCGAAAAACTTCTGCAGCTTGGAATACAGCATTTTCGCCTGCTAAACTTTTCATTAGATTGAAGATTGTCATGCGGTGGGGCATCTTCATAGCCTTTTTATAGTAATTTAGTTTTATTAATAAATTAAATTAATATTTTAAAAAGTTACATTAATAGAATTAATGTGATTGACTGTAACACGAACATAAATGGGACTTACAAGAAAACACTGTAAGCAACATAGATTTAGACATTTCACAAATACATAGGGAGGGGGAAAAACAGACACAAGATATATTTCCGCACCTAACAATTGTAACTATACATAAATAGACATTACGACTGCTTTATTTTACGAACAAACAAAGAACACATATGACTACTTAAAACATACCTAATAATAAAGTTGGAATTGCATTTGGGGTCAAACATCTTTTTAGAATGCATTATAGGTGAAAATAGGCCTACAGGGGAACCGAACACCTCAAACAAAAAATCGGTAACGCTACATTTTGCATACCTCTTAGGTGGTGTGGAAAATGCAAATATAGCAATAAAAAATTATTATATCATGACCATTAAATTTCTTTAAGGAAAAAATGTAAAAAAATGTTTACTCTCATGAATTTTGTTCAATAAAATATTTAAAATAAAAATAAACTTTTAACTTCATACAATTGCTCAAGATGGAAGAAAAATTCTTTTTTATATACATATGGAATATGTATGCAACTTATCTTAAAAATAAATTACATATTTTATATATTACATAGATAAGGCATTTATTATATACATTATATATATATATATATATATATATATATATATATATATATATATATATATATATATATATATATATATATATATATATATATATATATATATCTATATATACTCTCATATCCATTCACTAATTATATAATAAATTATGCAAATATATTAATATATAATAATACATACATGCATAGAAGAAGTAGTGAAAATCAAAAAAGGCCCAAATATTAAATACGAATGTAGGTCAAAATATATAATCAGATTCAAAGTATTTCCCATATATGTACATAAGTGCATACGTACCCAGAGACAATATGAACGAAGCTCTAAGAATTTCATGCAATTAGTTTCCATTGCCCAAATCTCCAAGTCATGAGGAGTCATGCATTGAGCACATCGTTTGTAGGATTTCGAACGGCTATTGATAAAAAAAACTTTAAAGCAAGTAGATTTGGTTAAGCGCGCATACATATGTATGTGTGTATATCATTTAGAAATATTTTATATACATAAATGTTGAAATTGAATAGGCAATAGATAAAAATATTTATTTATGTATATTATAAGATGGTTAACAAAACATGCATTTTCCTATATTTAATAAAATAAATGTGAAATTCTTGCAATTTTTAATTAATATTGTATTTACATATTTGTGATTAAATACTGATAAAAAAAAAAAAAAGGAAAGAGTTAATTTTGCTGCTATATGTTCATACATATGTACATATGTGTGCCTATTTTGAGCATATTGACAGAAATTTCATAACAAATTAAATTCTTATGGATTTTATTTTTTTAAATGAGCCAGACCACACAAAAAAAATAACTCCAATAATGTGCAAATATAAATGATTCTAGACATAAAGGCGCTTTGTTCTCTTTTCATACAATTTTATTCCATCGCTACCTGCGAGTATGTATGTATTCATTTTTTGGGTTTGTTTTCTTTCTTTTTATTTTGCTTATAAGTATACAAACAACCATACATATATGTATGAATTAAAAATTCTCTAGTTTTCATGATTCTGTAGTTCTCAAGATTTGTCGCCCACTTAACTCGTAACGTGAAGAGCAAATCAAATATTTTGCTCTTCTTCTTTATAGGAATTCTTATTACGTTGATATTCTTTGGGAGTATCCGCATGTTCTGGGAGTATCCGAATTTCATTTTCTAATATCTGATGGAGATTTTTCCATTCAGCTAAGAAAAAACATGATCAAAAGAATTAATTATCAGCTGTCCAAATATAATAAAATGTGCTTGGACACTTGTAGGCAAGGTAATAATATTAATTTTAAAAAAGATATTGAAGATCAACTGATACTGCTTATACCTAACAGTTATGCTGTGTTGGAAAATACATTCATAAGAGAATCGGCAAAGCTAATTCTACTATAATAGCTTCTTTGTTCTGTATAATTTTCTAATATAAAAGGCGTCAGTTGCATCGGCTTGGTTACCTGACCAGAGAGTTGTTAACAAAAGCAGAAAATATCCATATTACCTAATAGAAGCTCCATCAATACTCTTTATACATATTTCAGTAAGTATATCATATATTTGTTTATATAAGTTAATTATAATACAACACATAGTTTTCAAAAAAATAAGAAACAAGTTTTATAGTATGTTCAAGGTGAGCGTTAAAGCTGCTTTTAATTGTTTTACCTCGAATACAATTAAATGCTTTCCTAAAATCCGTTTTTTCCAAACAAATTGCTCAGCCTAAATCCAAAAAAGCAACATTAATTTTTCTTTTATGCGTATCAAACCCTGCGTTTTTCGATAATTTTGATCAGTTAATTAATTTAAATTTTTCTCATCTCCAGATCAACTTATTACTAAGTACACTTTGGTAACACCTAACAAGTGAATGCAGCTTATAAGATGCGGCTTGTGTCTAATAATTACAAGGGCACTGTGGAGTACCAACCCTTTTAATTAAAGTTATCGACTATATCTTCGTTTCTAGGATGTATGTATATCAGAAAAACACCAGTTTACTTAAACATCTGTAATTTGTCGCCAACACTGACCGAAGGGTCTCCAACAATATATATACATATATGTATGAATACAGTTTGTCAAGAAATTGTTTTGCCAAGTTAAAAAAATTGTGAATTTGATTTCTCCCCTACATAATATAGTAGCTCATAAATGTTTTGATTAATTTTTTTTATTCATTTCTTTTAATCAATGTGTAATGAACAGACAAAAAAAAGACAAATATTTAACTTAAGATACTAAAGAGTCCCAATCCGCGGGCAGACCCGATGTTTTAGCCCTGTGAAATAACCGCCTATTGGAGTTCCGGAGAAGGCCTAGATCCATTGACCACCAAGGTGGTTTGTTCGTGCCTCTCAGTTTTACAACCGGGCACCCGGCTGTCAGTGAACTATTCAGGGCCGTGGTGACCTGATTGATCAGCTCGTCTAATTCCACAGGGTCTGTGGGATCAGACGGGGGTTTTCTTGGCAGTGAGGCCCTGAGAGTCTTCCTATACTTCCCCCAGTCCGTTCTCCGTATATTTCTAAAGTTCTTAACTGGAGCTACTGGGAAGTTCAATTCGTATTCTATATAGCGATGATCAGAGTAGGAATTTTCATTGTCTTTCCCTAGGAAAGACTATTCTCTATTAAATCTAGTTCTCCTACTCCTTTACTGGATATGCAAGTAACTCCAGGGAAAGATAATCACTTTTCAATGTATTGTGTTGAAAGCATTGGTTTTTTTCGAGCAATTCTTGACATATAGTGGTGCTTTATCAGGAGCTGTCTTACTATTTCGTAGACAACCGTAAGATCACATTATTCTCTGAGTTGACTTGAAAGGGTTCTCGTAGAAATCTGCGGATTTTCGACTACTTTCCTTACCATAATCCGTGATTCTCTATTTGATATTTTGTGTGCACGGAAGTGCGAAGGTTTTGGACCAGACTATATTCCTTTTTTACGCGATTTAAAATATTACAAATAGTTAGCTGGTCAAAGGAAACATCTCGAACTATTCTTGGTCACTTTTTCGGATGCGGTGGTTATAGTAAAGCAACTTTGTCATATCAAATGTCGTTCTTTTACCAGGCATTCACAATAATTTTGATAAAAATCTGCATTCGATGAGCAAAGAACAACTATTTTTGATTAAATGCGTACAGAGCATATTGTAGCATAAATATCATAACGGTAAATGCATTGCGAAGCTAAATTAGTTCCAAAGAGAATTGAAAAACACTTTCTTGACAGCAAATTTTTTGACCATTTTTGTTTTTGTTATGTTTTTAGTATCTTAAGTTAAATATTTATCTTTTTTGTTATTACTGTTCATTAGTAAATACATTGATTAAAAGAAATGAATCAAAAAATTCATCAAACTTATAAAGAAGTACAATATTAAGTAGGGGTGAAATCGAATTCACAATTTTTTTGCCTTGTACTTGACAAACTGTACATATATATGTACATATCTGACAAAATATTAATTTAAGTTATCAATCCTTTTATTAACTTTATTTTTGTATTTCAATTTATATTTTATTTAAATGTGACGTTTCAGCTTAAATAAGCAATGTAACTAAAAATAAGTATATGTTACTTTATGTAAAAAAAACTTGTATGCTTCTTGTAAGCAGTGACCCACTGTACATATATGAATGTGACATCATCGCCTAATTTTCTACTTGGATTATTAGCCAATAGATTTCAACATGACTTTTCCTTCATTTATTAAAAACAATTTTTGTTTTTTAATAAATATAAAAAATACATACCTATCTTTCGAAAAATAAATTAATAATTTAGTAAATAGATTTATATACATAGATATAATAAAATCGCACGCTAACCAATGACTCACTTTATATGAAAATTCTTCATAAAAACACACAAACCAAAGAGAAAACAAGAATTGTGAAGTAGGAAATTATCCACAATAATATAGCGACACTTTTCGATAATTTTATTAACTTCGATAAGTTGGAATCGATTTCCTTTAATTTTATTGTAATATAAACATGGTGAAAACAACATAGGTAGGGGTCCCAACAATTATGAAATCGAGACAGTCGATACATTTTGCGAAAAACCTTGCTCATCAGCCTATATCATTACCAGAGAAAATGAGAAATGAATCTTGCGTTGCGCCTACGTAACGTGTATTCACAGAATACAATAGAATTTCTTGTAATTTTTCCACCAGTGGCCCAAGGTGAATTTACTTACCCTCTCCACGGGCAATTTTTCATGGCATAACATCTGTCAAATTTGATTGCAATGGTTGGGAATATTTTAATGGTGGGCATTGCGATGTTATGCCATTGTCATTTTGAAAATGCCGTCAAGCAATCTAGTTCGCTGTGCCCACGCTTGAAAAAATTTTTTATTTATACGATGAAGAGGAAAAAAGAAGGAAACCGAAATTCTGGGTGAATCCTTTATTACAAAGAATGCAAATGCGCAGTCTCCATTCATTTTAGCGTTTTTATTAATTTAATAGATGCGGTAAAACGAAAATGTCCGACGATGCTTCCACTGTGAGCGTCACGAAAAATGAAAAAAAGGCTGTCAAACAAACAAAATGACAACTAATTGCAACACAGCACGTTGGCAATTTATGGCATAACATATTTCATAACATAAATTGCCAACTTGAAGTAATTTGGAGTCCCCATTGGCAATTTGCTTGAAATTGAAAAAATAGCATGCCATCAAAAATTGCCCGTGGAGACGTAGGGTTACATGGTGGCTACAAGAACAAATTTTTTAAACCAATTTTCCCTCAGTAGCTGTCAAAATAGAAATTATAGAAAAATACGATAAAAACAAATATGCAAACAATTGCAAATAGAGTTTTGATTGGAGTGAATAAGAGTTTTTAATTGTTATTTTTGTGAAAATTGAACAATTTGAAGAAGTTGTGAGTCTATATAAAATATATTTTATATAAATTGTGTACCACTTTATGCAGCTCTTATGCATTTCTCCATTCCTCTCAATTTCGTTTATTTTGAATATTAGCTAATCGGCGATTGCATGTGTTTCACAATTCCAGAGGTACGAAATTCACCTAGCAGTCACGTCATGTAAGTAAATGCACTTTGCCAATGGCCATAAACAAATCAATTTTTAATTCCCCACTGGCCATAAACAAACTGGTGAGTTTTGGAAAAATCACTATTTGGGGTTGTCGTTCGTTAAGATTTTAATATTATTCTCGCTGCAAAAAGTACCAAATTCAATATCGTCAATAATTTGTCTGATTAACAATTTCGATCATTACTAATATTATTATAATTTTTTGAGTTTTTATTCTTTTTAATGAACGTACGCCAACAAAAGTACAAAAAATTAAAGAAAATAATATATAAGCATTAAAAAATGTTGTTGAACTATTAAACTTCAGTTTTAATGTTTAGTAGTAACTACAAAACAAAAAAAGGAACACAATTCTATACCAATATTTGATTAAATATGAGTTATATACATATTTATATTTGTTTCGAAACAACTCTCTGGGGGCATTTTGATTTCAACTCAAAACTATAAATCTAAGGATTGCTAAATATCTTCCAGACTAATTATAATGTATTAGTCAAATTATAAAATTCCAAAACAAAAAGTAGTATTTAAATTGGTTGGGGGGTTCTAATTGTAGTAAGTACGGCCCTGTTCTCTGAAGAACTAGTATTCTTCGAAGCTATTATTATTGAAATATGTTGCGTTCAAATCAGAGTAGCCAACGTGAATATTTATGTGTCCTGTTCGCATATCTCACCGAGATTTTCTCCGGAAATATACCAGCTTCACTTAGATGTTACCTCCTTATTGGCTACGAAAGTAAAGCCAAATGATAAAATCCTAATTTTGGATGATTTTAATTTGCCAACTCTGTGTTGGGAACTTTCAAGTGATGACCCTTTCATTAGACTCTTCCAATTTTCAAATGATACTGACTTTATAAATTATATTTTCAATCTATAACAAGATGGGTAGAATTCTTGATCTAGTCTTTGTGGTAGAAAAGGAATTTATTTCAATTTCCTCTGTTGATCCTTTGGTGTTTCCTGAAGACCCTCACCATCCAATGTTGGCAGTGTCTGCCAGATTGCCTATATTAAGGTCAAGTGGTGTAGATCACTTACCTGTCGAATCTTTTGATTATAAGCGGGCTGATTTGAATAAATTGAAGGAGTTCTTCAATCGTCTGAACTCTTGGAGATATCCTCTCCTCAGGCCCCATGCGAGATTAATAGTGCAGTGGTTTTGTTTAACCGGACATTGTTCGAGCAATGTATTCCTAAACGTCCGAGTGCTGCTTCTGCCTCACGAATTTGGTTTATTGATAGGCTCCGCAGCCTACGTAACTTAAAAGTTTAATATCGTAGATATAAATTTTCACAAGCTAACGTAGCCGATTTTAAATCCTATATATACATTAGATATAAGTACCAAAATCTTTGCAAATCCGCTTATGATACTTATTTGACTTAAGTTAAATTCAACTTAAAAGTTGACCGTAAATCATTCTGGAACTTTATAAATTCAAAATATAAGACTAGTCTTCAATAAAGAATAATAATAATGTTTCCAGTGATGATTTGGGTATCTGTAATCTTTTCGCTAATGATTTTAAGTCCAACTACTCTACTGGAGAATATAAATTGGCCCAGTATCTTTTCTCTATACAACACGCCATAGTGAATCAACATATTATTTATGAGGACATTGTATTCAAGCATTTGTCCCAGCTGAAATCATATTTTACTCGACGTTCCCTTAATCCCATATTTTATTCTTAAGCAGTGTAGTCTTGAGCTTGTCTCGCCGATTACTTCGCTTTTTAGTGCTTCTCTTATATATGGTCATTTTCCTGTTATGTGGAAAAATTCATATATTTTACCGCTGCATAAATCGCGCAGTAAATCTGCAATATCCAATTACCATGGGATTGCGAAACTTAGATTCTTCCAAACTTACTGGAAGTAATCGTAACATCTCAAATTTCGTACTATGCTCATACGTTTATGAGTTCCCCTCAGCATGGTTTCCTGCCTGGATAGTCAACTGTCAATAATCTGCCGGAATTTTCTTGCCGCGTGATAGATTTGCTAAGGGTATGAAAACAGACGCTATTTATGCTGACTTCAGTAAGGCATTTGATGTAGTAAACCATAGACTTCTCCTCGTTAAACTCTCTAGGTTTGGTTTCTCACCATTACTTTTAAAATGGGGAACATCATATTTGGCATAGCGTACCCGACAGGTGTTATTTAAAGGACTGTTATCTGATGAATTTCCTGCGTCTTGGTCCCTTACTATTTTCCATTTTAATAAACGACCTTCCATAGCGTAAATCCCATTGCAACATTCTTATGCTTGCTGATGACGTAAAAATTGTTCAATCATTTAATAACCCTAATGAATAGCAGTTGCTTCAAGATGATTTAAATGTTCTTGGTGACTGGTGCAACATAAATTGTATGCAACTAAACTACAAGAAATGCAAACAATGTGTTTTTCCAGATCCCACTCTGCTCATTCTTACTTCATTGTCAATTAACCATTGTTATCCATTAATCATTTGTGGGACTTAGGTGTGACCTTTGACAAAAACTTACTTTTGGTAACCACGTTGCAACTATAGTTAACAAAGCTTCTCTGATTCTAGGCTTCATAAAACGCTGGGCAAAGGAGTTCAAAGACCCACCATTACCAAACTTCTGCACACTTCCTTGATACGCCTATCATTAGAATACGCAAGTGTTGTTTGGTGGCCTAGATATGCCTGTTACTCTGATGCTATTGAATCAGTTCAAAAGCGGCTTTTATTGTTTTGCCTACATTCCTTTACATGGAACTCAAATTTTCAACTTCCCTCTTATGTGAGTCGTCTTACACTTATTCGTCGACCCTCTCTTAAAACCCGCAGGACTATGCATAATGCATGTTTTATGTTTAAACTCATTAATGGTGAAATAAAGAGTAGTTTTTTGCTTAGCATACTCCACTTTAATGCTCCTGCAAGAAGAACAAGGAATTTCACTCCCTTGTATCTCCATCCTTGTAATCGGAGCTATTTAGATTTTGCACTGTTTCGTAGTGTGTGTTATTATTTCAATTTAGTTTCGGAGGTGATTTATTTGAATGAATCCAAACATATGTTGAGATCGACACTTTTTCTTTCAAACTGCGAGTAGTTCTCTTTGTATATCTTTCTATATCTGTTTAATACCCTTCCTAAATCGCTATCAGGCCTTTGAGGCTTAGCGTAATTGTTAGGTTAGAGAGGTGGTTTTAGTGAGTAGAAATCTCACACTCTTGGATGGTGCGTACCCCCTCGTGTCTTTTTGAAGATTTCACCTCCCGCCGGAAAAAAATCAATGGATTTATTTTTAGATATGTAAGGTATAAAAAAAACTAAGTTTGCGTTAATATATATATCGAACTGGACGATTATTATTATTATTATTCTTTATTATATTATTATTGCCTTTTACTAATAAGAAATACTATAAAGTGATAAAACTATTTTATTCTGATTGTTCCTTTTTTGTTTTCCTACTCCAATTTCGTAATGTGGAATTTTGGGTACAAAGGCATCCGTTTTTTCGAGGTGAACTCACATACACTGAATATGGTTTTTTTTATACGATAAAAAACTTGACGTTTAAGTTACACTCGTAGGATTATTACAATTTGTTAATTTTAGCTGTCTCACCCGTCCTTTCGATATTGCCACAATATTCCTTCCAGTAGTTTCTTTTGGCTTTTCGCACTTCTTTCTTGTATATTCGAAGCGTATCTTTATATTCACCCCAGCATTCTTTACTATCAACTAACCCGGCTAGTTTGAATATCTCACATAGGTAGCGCCTCTGAAAACCCAGCTCTTTGTTCCAACAAGGTGGTTTGGGTGTGCGCCTTATACGCTCTGGTGTGCAGGATATCCTGTAAACGAGGGTTAGAGTATGGGTCAATTGATTGACCTTCTCTGCGAGATCTATATGGGATTTGATCGTGCTAAGCCTGCCCAGCATTCCTTCTAGTATTTTATTATAGAGATCCCAGTTTGTGTTCGTGGGATCTCTTAGAGTTTTTCTAAGCATTTTTGGGTAGAAAGTTACCACAAAGCTAATTTACCTATGATCAGAGAATGAGGTTATGTAGAGTAATCTCCAATCCCTAATCAGGGTTTTGCCGCTAGTGTGGCGCGTGATGTCCAAGACGTTTTTCTAGGTGGGTGCTAGCCATATAAATGTTGGCGATTCACAAAGATAAGCAATACTTAGACTACTTTGCATAATAAAGTTAAAAAGATACTCACCTCTGTCATTGATGTCGGCACTGCCACCCACCGAGAGTTGTGCGTTTGCGTTCGAACCTATGATGGTGGCCAATTTTCCTCTGCCAGCTTTTTCTTCTAACCTTTGAAGCTCTAGTGGTGGTGTACATCGTCGTGCGGCATGTAGCAGGACGCCAGGAGCAGAGGTTGATCCTCACCGCTCTCTACTGCCACAACAGTCAGATTGCCTGTAGAGATGTTAGATAGAATATAAGAATTCATCTTCTTCCTTACCAATACAGCTGTTGTTACTTTATTGGTTATGCTCACGATGTATGTTTGGAAATTCAGTGACTTCAGTCCAGATACCACATTACCCGATACTATCCATAGTTACTGAACCAGAGCCACATGGCTCTGCCGAAGAGATTTTACTGTGATGGAGATTTATCTGCAGAACCCTCAGCTGTCGCTTCCGGCTCCTTCTTGTGGTTGGCTGTAGTCGGCATTTCTCCCGTCTTCATCTCATCGTTAAGGGAGGCTTCTAGGATCTCTTCAATACCGAGTTCCTCTTCCACCCCCCTGTCTCGAGTGTGTTGGTGTTCTCGTCGTTCGGGTGACGCTTTTCAAGGCGCAGGTACACACCCCCCACGACATTTTCCCGAATCGTGCGTACAATATATCCTCCGCCAACTTGTTTATTTGGAGGATATAATTTTGTCCTTCGGCCGTACTTGTCGGCTTCATGACACGCAGCACTGTCCAGTCCTTGGTCGGTATTTCCGGATTTTGCCGTTTAAGTAGCCGAAGAGTATCCTTACCACTCGGGGGATAAATACTTTCGCTTTGGGTAAAGATGGGATGCTACTTCGGTCCACTATTTCCAGTACCGCCCGTCCCACAAGCCATGGAGTGTCTTGACTACTCCCTTAACCCATGCCAGGCTTCCCGTAGCTTCATTTCCACTACTTTCCACCTTTGTTCGACCGCAGCTGTCCAAGCGCGTTACTGCGGTCGATAAGCCGCACGATCAGATGTCGTTTGGCAACTTCACTGGCCGCATCCGCAGCTCTGGGCATCCGCGGTTCTGTCTGCTTGTCCGCAACCCCCTCTTTTTGCTTGTGACTCTTACTGGAGCGGCTTTCGCTTTTCGTGGACCGTTGACGCGTGTTCGCCACATTTTCCTCGATTCGATTTGCGAACTTCCGACGAGGGTGTGCATACTGGCTTACCTGTCTCTTTGGTAAGCCAGTATGCCAACCTCTCGGTCTCCCCTTTCGTGAGGTCGGACTTGCCCGCCAGACGACCGCAGTCTTGTATGCAGCCTTCGCCTTCATTCCCTCTCTGCTTTTCGGTTTTCCCGAGGCTCTTTCTTTGTGGAACTATCACCTGCGGGGAGCTCCGGAGAGAGTAGTAGCGCGTCTTTATCCGCGGTTTTCACACTGGCAACGCTTTCGTGGTCCGAGTCACCAAGGACAACGGCACCCGCTTGTTGCGGGACTCACGCGCTGTAGTGTGGCAATACCTTTTGAACTACTGGAGCCTGCCCCAATCCCAACAGAGGTCCAGCCACTGGCAATAAAGTACTCAGCCAGGTTGGTAAGATGCATATAACGGTTCCCCAGTTGGCACTAGCGGGGAGAATATAGCTAAGAGGATTTTCGCACTCAGTATTAACAAAGTTATTAATACAATGTTACTCAAACACAGTTGTGGCAGTCGCATCCTTTTGGTTGGTACTGCAGGTTTATTTTGAGGCTGAGTGATTGTGTTGAATATGTCATCTACCTTGGATTTGATGCATCCTTCTTGACGTCTGTAGTTTCCTCCTCGACTGGAAGTGGTGTTAACTTGTGTATTGGTCTTCGCGATATGCCGGTTGCTGTGCGCACGTCGGTGACCGAACTAGACCGTCGTGACCTCGTATCACCTTTGTGATTCGACATAGAGGCCATTTCAATGGGGGCAGCCTGTCATCCTTGATTATGTGCTTGGTTTCATGTTTCTGGATTCATTTGTATCGATGTTGTAGGCTGAGAATATATTCACTGGACCATGTCCCCCATAACTCTGCCTTGCATGACTAGTTTCCATCTAGTGGGATATTTGACGTTGTTTGGTTGAGCACTAGGATCGAGGTCAACGGCTCTCCTATGAGAAAGTGTCCTGGTGTGAGTGCTTGGAAGTCATTCAGATTTGATGAGATTGGTGTGATTGGTCTTGAATTCATTATGGCTTCAGTCAGAATGGTCCCCATTTCTTCATAGGTTAGTGACGTGATGCCAAGGTTTTTTGTAATAAGTTCTTGGTTGATTTACTGCCACTTCCCAAAGCCCACCAGAGGGGGGTGCAGGTGGCGGGATGAATGAGAAGTTGATTCCTTTCAAGTTGCATTCATTAGTTATTTGTCATTGCGAGCTGTCGTGCAATGGCCATGACGAGCCATAAAACGCCTGATTGCTCCAACAAAGGCTAACCAATTACATATGAACCACTTTTGTAGCAAAACATCAAAATACGGATTTTAGGGGTCGAATTTTGAAATGTGTCCAAATTGGACCAAAGAAATCCTCTCCAGAGGTGACAAATGGTCTTCCAAGTTATACTCTTTCGGCAGATAATTATTGCAATAATTATGGTTTGGCTCAAGTGCATTGAACACAGTGTTGAGTGAGCTAAGGTTTTCAGTTTCAGTGGCCAAAATTTTTGTCTTGTAGTAGACATGTGTGTTTGAGGACCAGCGTGAAGACGTTCCTTGTGCAAATCGTTTAGTAAAATTTTTGTAATTAGGCTATTGTATAATAATAGCATCGGATGTCTGGCATCACAACTCAACTTGGATGACTCCAAACATCCTCCCACTTTTAATATGTCCTTATCATATAGGAAAGGTGTTAACTGAAGGTGTGTCGTTGTCCACAGCGGAGTGGCGAACTAATCGATGAATGCCGTTGGTAAACTCTTCCCGTCATGATTTTGCCAATATGTAGCAGCACTTCTTCCACTCCCTCTGCAGATAATGTTGTCGTTGTTACTTTCGTTGTCTGGTGTCGAGTGTGACTGATGAAGCGTAGCATATATGCTATTATCCTTTGCAAACGTCGGAACGAATTTTTGTGATTGACTTCTTCTAGCTAATTTGCTCTGGGGTTTGTGGCTGTTTTTGATGTGGCAACCACTGCCTTTAGCCTTCACTCTAATGAGCATTCCCCTCGGGGTAGTTGAAGAGGCCAACTTGTTATCGCTCCATGCATAAATAAAGGGCTATACAACCAGAAATTTGTGTTAATCAGTTTGTCTGGTGTCAGTCCTCTTGATATAAGATCAGCAGGATTGTTTTCAGATCGCATATATCGCCATTGTTGAGGAGATGTTCGCAGTTGAATGGCTGAAATCCAGTTAGCGACAAAGGTATGATAGTGCGATGAATCTGCGTTTATCCATCCCAGTACTGCAGTGGAGTCAGACCAAAAGTGTACTATTGATTCCTTGATGTTTTTGCTTTCTTCAAGTGTCTGCATAAGTTTTACGGCTAACTGGGCAGCACATTTTTTTTTTTTTTTAGTTCCAACACAAATTTATTTATTGTATCTTTTCAATTGAAAACCAACAATAATTGTTCAAAGCTTACAACTAACTAATTGAATAAATTGATGCTCCACGCCAGTGCTTGGAGCAATTTTCGATTTAGAAATATAAATTATTATTTTACAGTAGTGGTTTTTTAAGACGAGATGTGTATATCCCTTGAAGCAGATTCCTTGCTAGTTGATTTGGATGACACTTATGTTTAATTTTATATTTCCTTGTTAAGTCTACGAGTTCTCTTTCAACCGGTGATATATTCAGGTCGCGGTGAACATTTTCATTTCTGACGAACCATGGAGCGCCGGTGGTCGATCTCAAAACTTTGGATTGAGCCCTTTGGATTATTTGTAAATTTGAAACTAGCAGTGCCCTAAATCTGGACACCGTAATTCCAAATTGGCTTAATTAAAGCCTTGTATATGAGCACTTTATACTCCAGTCATAGCTTCGATTTTTTTTTGATAAGCCAGTACAACGAACTTGCCCTAAGTTTCATTTGGAATTTCTTTGCTTGTATGTGCTTTCTCCAAGTGAGCCGTCGGTCGAAATGCACTCCTAAGTATTTGACCTCTGATGCTTGCAGGATTTCAGTGCTATTTAAAGAGACGGAGTTCCCTGGTTTTGGTATCATTATTATTTCGCATATTTTCGATGTTGTAGGAAAGTGGCCCAGACGGAGTATTGCATTAAACATACGAGTATGTGTAAGATGCATCAAATCAATTTGCGGTAATTCACTTATCATTTTGTTGGTAATTAAGTCACATCCACGTGTTTTTTTTGGGTTGAGACTCGTGGTACTCAGGCGTTTGACTTCTTTTGGTTTAAAATAAGTTGGTACTGGTGGCGTCGTTGTTGAAACATTCTCAATGCTATTGTTGTTGCGGGTAGACGGATTAGGTTGAAAGACTGAACTGAGGTGCGCCGCAAGTTCCATCGCTTTATCTTAAAAGTGATTCACTATCCATCGGTGATTTAACCATTATTGTGGCTCTCCAGAGAAGGAGATGACCCAAATTCCCAGGTATTTATTTAGGCTTTCTTCTTTTTCCTCGCGAAGAGTGTTTTTCAGCTATGTTTTGACTGATTTTGGTTTCACCTTTAGTGCTGGTGATCTATATTTTTGCACTCACGCCCTAATCTCCTCTTTTCTTTAACGAGGCAATCAACGTGGTGCGATTTAGTATATGTCGTATTGGATTCAATAGGGTTTTGCGCGGGCGTGGCACTATTAGCAGCTGCATTTATTATTGACCCAAGAACCTGCGTCACCGCTTCAATAACCTCTTTACTTTTAAGTTTTGTATTAACGCACATGTGAGTACTAATATATTTACGATATTTGAGCCAGTTTGTTTTCTTGGAGGTCAGTTTTATTGTTTTGCCAATGAATTCTGGTTTTTTTGTCGGTGGTCGGATAATAAGTCGAAACAGGACTCAGTTTCTAACAAAGACCTTTCTATACTTCTAGTTATGCCAATGTCAATAAGATCGGGAATTGGATGTTTCGTTTGGCATAAGATTCCAGAAAGTAAAGCTTTAATCGAGCCTTAATAAGTATTCCCGTACCACCATGCCCTTTACCTTGTGGGTGGTTTGTTGAGTAAAAACTGTAGCCTGCTAGTTTGAAGTTATATTTTGCAGTTAAATGAAACTCCGAGATAATCATTATGTCTATGCTGTTATTGTTTAGAACTGTTTTATTTAAATTTTGTGTTGGTTAATACCGTTAGCATTCCAATGACATATTTTTACAGCATTCATTTTTGAGAAAGTAGAGTTTTCATAAGCAAATTTTGGTTATGTTCAAGTTCTTGAAATGCTTGGTTGCATAGACGACATGAAGCTAGAAATGAACTGGGACAAGTTAAATATTAATGTTTCTAAGATTTGAGGTAGGAGTTACTCGAATTATCTGAAATGCCTGTTTTTAGTGGTATTCGCGTAGCTAGTAGATAAAGACTTCTTTTCTGTGCTGGTCCCAATATGGTTTGTGTATTTAAGTACAGCACTATATTTTTGGAACGAACTTCTTTAGCAGTTTTATTCATATTGGTTTTTAATTGAGTATATTTCGGGCAGCCTCTGTAATTGGTAGTGTCATTACCCCCCAATTGCTTCATTTTTTTTTTGTCTTTCTCACTTTTGTTCAGCTTGCAATCGGCTGATGGATGGAAGTCACCACACGCAACGCATACAGTGCGTAGGATACAGTAAGATTTTGAGTGACCATACTCCTGACAGTTGTGCATTGTATTGGGCCTTTACCTGAGGCTCCTCGACTGTTATTCTACGATGCATCAAATTTCGTAGGTTGTAGATGGGGTGGGTTTCATTTTGTTTTAGAGTAAGGTTTCCTGGTTCGAGCTCACTTCTGAAAAGTGGTTGCAGAACTTTGTCCCTATTCTTAATATTAAAAACAGTTTTCACTGTGAATCCAGACTCTTGCAGAGCACCGTTTAGTTCTATAGGGCCTACTTCAGGTTCTATGCCTTTAATAACTACAGTCAAGCCTTTGCTACTCTTTAACTGGTACTTGTAGTAATTTTTCTTTCTTTTCTGTTGTAGCAGTTCACCCGTGGATCAGTTTCAACGAATTCAGTGGCTAGGCGGTTCTAGTCAGTTCCAACTTCTAACTACCGTCTGCTGATATGCTGATGATTGTTGTTATTGTTCTGCATTCTTGTTGTTAGTGCAATTATTTTCTTCTTTACTTCGCGTGGTTGTCTCATTATAATTGATTGAGCATCCCACTGCAACTTTTGCCAATCGTGGGTAGGTTGTCGTTGCTTGCAGTGAGTGTGCGGATATAGCAGCATTTTTGCTATTGGCGGAATAGGCATAGATGGCTTTTAGCGTGTGGATGTAAATGTCGCTATTTACATTCTCACAACTTTGATAATTCAAACACATGACTCGGTGACTTCTGCGCATAGCGGAATGGCTAAGACTTTGCATAGGTTGAGATTGTATTATTACTGGCCTGACATGACAGTGCAGGTGTGTAATTATGTGAAGTGGCATGTAAAACATAGTAACCAGATTTTGAGGCTGGTGATGGAAAAAGAGGTGATGACAGAACAGCCATTTCATAGATTAAACGTTCATTTTTTGGGGATTTGTTCCAAATCTGCCAATCTGTATTGGTTGTTTTAGACCATATTACGAAATTTTCATTTCTTAAGGCCACGGCCGAAAATATGGTGTCATTTTTAAGGGAAGAAATTTTCCACAAATTTGGGGTGCCTGAAGTAATTTTCGGATTACGGGAACAGTTTGTGGGAAGTATTCAGGACGCGAAGGAGCTAAGGCATTAGTACGCTCAGAGTAATGGGGATTATATGAAAGAGGGATTACGAGAGTTTAAGTACTGAGGTAATGTGTCAATGAAGTAGAATTTTGAGTTTTGATACTTCCGTGGATCGGCGGTTTATCCGGAGGAAATCCAAGTGTATACGATAAAAAAAACTAATCCTCCCAACTCGCAAATGACCGTCATCGCACCAGGTCAACTAACCTCATCACCCACAGAAAAGGCAACCGAAAAAGTGACAACCACAAGCGCGGATCTGTTGCTGAATTATAAGAGAATCGGTGCTATTATGTCGGTTAAGATTCATTTTCTGCTTTCCCACCTAGATTTCTTCCCGGAAAAATTGGGTGATACGAAGTGCATCAAGATTTGGCGAGAATTGAGAGAAATTCCCTAAGTTTCTGGGTCGAGGCCATGATGAGCGATTATATTTGGAGTTTAATACGTGAAACAGACCCACAAGAATACAATCGAAAAAGTTATATCACACATCATTTAGAAATTTTGATTTATTATTGAATAAAATGGTTATGTATGGTCGAAAATTGCAAAAAATAGGCATTTCAATTATCTCGAAACACTGACAACCTAGCAAAAGCGCGGAAAAACAATTAGCTCACTTTGGTTGCTCAGGTACAAAACCGTGTATTTCTATGTAATCATTCCGGCATATGCTATGATACTGAGAGACTCGAAAATGTTTCTTTTGGAATGTTTGGGTAATGGGATTGTTTATTTTACAAAATCAATATTCTATTTTCACACTTAGTTTTGTCATATTTCCTGCTGGAAATGCACAATGAAGTTATTGTGCTGCTTTCCTGGTTAATGTCTAATACTGTATACACATAAGATAATCAGTTTTTCTTCTTCAGTAAACACGTTGTAACCGTTGCAGCATCTTCATGTGTAATCAAAGAAGAAACGTAATTTTTCAAAATGAGGGACGCACTAAGGGATATAACTGCAATTATTGTTATTGTCGAACTTCTGTATCAATCAATCTTGAGGAAGAGGAGATGCAAACAAAAAAGGAAAGAAGAATGTGGTAAAAAAATTGGCTTTTACAAGGAAGAAATTTCAATTGATAGGTTGTAAAAGGAATTAAAAGAAAATTATCCAAAAGACTACCGAAATTATACGTCGATTGACGAAGAAACATTCGGAAAATAGTTGGACATGATGAAATTTAACCAATTTTCATTGTTTTCAATTGCCATTTTTGTTTGCTTCACAATGCACCATTTTCACTTTTTGCTTCACGCCGCGAAGAGCAAAAAGAACTTCTCAGCATAGTTGTTTTGAACGCTCTAAGCCATTAAAAGCATTACACAACGCAACACACGAGGCAACCATTGCGACAACCATCACAAAATATCAAAATATTTTTATATTTTAGGCAACGGTAGCGGCAACACTCATTTCAACGAGGAACGAAGCTACACACGAGCAACAGACGAAGCAATATGCCTTGGTTACATTAAGGTTGCCTCGTGTGTATGCAGCATAAGTTTCGATTCTCATTCTTCTGAAATAGCAAATATTATAACTGTGTAAGGAAAAACTAATGCGAAAAAAATCAATCTTGACGTTTACTAGAAAGGCCGTTCATTGAATTTAAAGCTAAAAGCCGAGGAAACAAATCTTTTAAAGAAGCAAACATATAACTCAACCAATAAATCATATTAACAAATATAGAAAATAAAAATATATGTTGGGAGTGCGCTGGCTAAGAAACTGATCGCATGGTACATTGTGATAATTGCGACCAGTGGTATCACTTCGAGTGCGACGGAGTTGACGACGATATAGCCAACATTAGTTGGAACTGTGATGTCTGTGCGAAGAGCCAGAATCAAGTCAATACTTCAACAACAGCCAATACGGATTCGCGAAACGACAAGCTTGGTGAAACGTCAGATGTGCCCGGACCATCGTCAAGAAATCAAACAAATGCCAGAAAGCCGACATGCCCCACAGCAGCACTAAAGCCGCCGTCAGCAGAACACAAAACGATAACGTCACATATCCACGTATCTCATTCCCACTACTTTCATTAACGCAACCCCAATCTACCCGCGGAAAACCACAGCTACAGTTCGAGCCACAACACTTAAGTAACGCAAAAATCAAGCAGAAAAATCTAATTCTGAACATTTTCGCGGGTAACCAGAGCTGAAATTAGCGTTGTTGGAAGAAGAAATGCAGCTACAGCAAAATTTTTTTTTTTTTTTTTTTATTACAAGAATTTATTATTTATTGAATTTGCTTAAATTAAGCCTAACAATAAGTATATCAAATCTTAAAACTAGTCACTAAAAAATAATTTTAACCCAAATTGTATTTGGCCATCAAAATTTCGGTTCTGCTTCGCTCTTCAAAAGGCCGGAAGGTCTCTTCTCTGCAGGCGGGATCGGCTTATCGGTTTTGCGAGGGATTTAGCTAGTGGATTCGGGTGATTTTCCAGTTTTTCTATGTATATCTGCTTTCTAGCATTTATTTCTTTGATAACTGTTGGTATTTTCAGGTCTTTGTGAATATCATTGTTACGCATGTACCATGGAGCACCTGTTATTAACCTAAGTATCTTCGACTGAAACCTTTGAATTATGGCAATGTTGGAAGCGGATGCATTACCCCACAGTTGAATCCCGTACAACCATATCGGCTTAATAACTGCATTGTATAGGAGGATTTTGTATTCTAGACTTAAGGTAGATTTGTGGTTTATTAGCCAATGCAGCTTGGCGACCTTCAACTTCATATTTAAAATTTTAGCTGACATGTGCGTACGCCAAGTTAAGCGTCTGTCTAAATGAATGCCGAGATAGGTGACTTTATTAGCTTGTGGAATATCGATATTATTGAACCGAATGGCTGGACACGTACCAGGCCTCAAAGAGAATGTTACGTTTTTGCTTTTTTGTTCATTGACCTTTATACGCCACATTCCTAGCCATTCTTCTACCCTAAATAAGTGCTCTTGTAGTGCTCTCGACGCCTTTATCGAACATTTATTGCAACTCATCTATCACCAAGGGAATCAAAAAGTTATTTAAATTGAGTTTCTGTTACAGTAAAACGGGGTGGGCAGTATATAGCTGAAATCGTCAGGTCGTTGCCACGATTTTTAATAGATACTGATGTAGCTTGCATCCATTGCATCGAATGCGATTGCATAAGATGATGCTTAAGCCGATTTCTGATTAGTATAGCCGTACCGCCATGTGCCTTACCATCAGGATGATTTGTGTTATAAAATTTGAAGCCTGGGAGATGAAAGTTGTATTTGTTTGTGAGATGTGTTGTAGACAAAAGCATAACATCAATTTCGTGATCATGTAGAAACTTATTAAGGGCTAGTTTATGCTGGTTAACACCGTTTGCGTTCCATAAACATATTTTTAACAGACTCATTTTTTACTTACAAGAGTTTGGATCATCTGATTCTGAGCTTTAATCAAATCTTGTAACATATTTTGCACTGTAGACATGAATTGAGTCATACACTGAGTAAGACTTAGGATCATGGCTTCTACTCCACTATTAGATGCATTGTTATTGTTAACTTGCTGTACGTTACCCTGCACTTGCGTAGGTTGCTTGACCAGAATTAGGTTTTTGCATAATAGGGTCACCAATCTGACGATTTGTGGTGGCAGGCTGGATAAAAATAGGATTTGGGGATAAGTTACGTTTTAATTGTGTACTCTGCGACAGTTTTGATTTTAAATCTTTATATACAGGGCAACCTCTGAAATTTGCCGTGTGGCTACCACCACAGTTGCTACATTTCTTTGCGGATGTGTCAGTTTTAGCTAAGGTGCAAGTACTTGTAGGGTGGAGATCACCGCAAACTGCACAAACACTGGGCAGAGTGCAGTACGATTTAGAGTGGCCGAATTCTTGACAATTCACACATTGTATTGGGCCGTTACGTTTGTGCGGTTCTTCAACCGTAATTCTGCGGTGTAAAAGATATCTTAGGTTATATATTGGGTGCGTCTCGTTCTTTTTAAGCTGGGTTGAGTTGGGGAGCAGTTCAACTTTAAATATAGGTTGTGGAACCTTATTTCTATTCACAATATTTATCACAACCTTAACGGGGAACCCTTGCTCTTCAAGAGCCACTTTAATATCGCCAGAATCTACTGTGGCTTCGATTCCTTTTAAAACAATAACAAGGCCTTTTGAGCTCTTTAGCTGATAGGAATAATAATTTTTCTTGTTCCCCGTTAAAAAATTCATAATATCACGATAGTGCTTTTCACTATATGCCTGTATCTTTGTCTCCTCAATACTACCTTTTCTAAGAGGCACAATGTGAAAATTATTTGTGCCTATAATATTTGCGATGTTCAATACTAATTGATTGGAACTACGCTCGCGCAGGTAAATTGGTGGCGGTCTGGCGTTACTGACTGCAGGTTCACCTTTCGATTTATTAGTAGAATTCTCTACACTAAGTGCAAATCTGTTATTCTCCAGAGGAGCACCTGAGTTTGTTGTGTTTGCCCTTTTGGCGACGCCCATGACCTTTTGTGGACTTATCTTTCTTTTAATATAAATATTTATGTAGCGGTCAATACCAGTCTGCACTACCGCCACTTTTTTTATTTTCTTTACCTCACCGTTTATTACCGCCTGCAGAGGCATTGTTGCTGTACTCCTTACTGCTGCTGAGTTTGGTGACGGCGCTATGCTGGGCTGCCTTGCCTTCGTTGTTGTTTCAACGAAAGTCATCGCGCTCTTTCCTGTAGCGACAGTTACTGGGATCGACTTTTCTGTTGAGGTCGCTGCTGTTGCCGACGCTGCTACTGACACAGATGACGACTCTGCTAGTGGCATTGTTGTTGCCGATAATATGGCGTATTGTTTTGTGGTAGTGTTATTGTTTGGTGCAACGGGTATATGCACTGAGTGCCGTCGCTCTCTATAAGGAGTGTGCGCGACACTCATAGCTTTGTATATATGTTTATGTTTATATTTTTAGTGTTTACTTTTTGAATTATATTTCATATACATATGTATTTAAATTATTAAACGAGCTGTTATAAATTTCTCGAGATTATTTTAATTTAATTGATAATATTAATACAACAAAATAATATTTGAGAAATATGTAAATCCAATCAAACACTGAGCGTACAAAAACACGTCCGAACAGTATAGACTCTCAACCCTCAACAGCAAAATTAACTTCAAAGCAAATACGAGTTGCTAAATGTGTCCGAGGGATTTGATTCTAATAACTGTTTACGAACAAATATGACCCTACTTTGAAATGGAAATAGGAAAAACTTTAGCCACCGAAAACATTGTGGAGGTTATGTTAAGCAGCAAAGAAAACTGGTACCACGTAGATAAATATGTGGAAAATGAGCTCCGCCGGAAACGCAGGAATAATGTTGAGAGACCAGTAGCGACGAAGTGAGAATCCCCAAATTGAAGGAAGTATAAAAAGGGTTCCAGGGTGGGAAGATGTTCTCAGTGAGGGAGGGGGATGTTTTAGTGAGTGCAACCCTCACATACCAATTCTGTGACGACAGTTTTGATGATGCGACAGGCATTTTTAAACTCTCTAAAAAAAAAAAAAAATAATAAATAAAAAAAAATATGACCCCAATAAACACGGGATTTTCAACTTTGATATCAGAGCTATCAGCTGTGCCGACAATGCCTCAACCCGCAACGCCGAAAGTGTTTTCTCAAAAGGAAATGCCAAGTCAACAATTGTCAGCTGTAACACAATCAGCTGTTACATCGAGAGATGCCAATCCATAGACCGGAACATAGTGAAAATCGCATAAGGAGAGAAGAAATCAATGCACATGACGATAATCAAATGTATCCGAGATCATTCTTTAGACCTATTCCGATACGGATACAAACGTCAACATCCTCTGCCGACACATTCGCTTTCCTAGATGAAGGCTCATCAGTTACTCTCATACATCAGGACCTGTTTAAAGAATTGGATCTGAAAGACGACAAACCTCCTCTGTGCTTAAATTTGGGCAAGTGATCTGCCACAAACTGAAGATTCCTCCATGAGAGCTGCATTCCAGATTTCCAGTTCACCAAACGGGGTAAAATACGCTGTAAAAAAAGTGCACTCAGTATCCAATTTGGAGCTTCCGATACAATCACTTGGTATGAGTAAATTACGAAATGCCTACCCGCATTTGAATAATACACCGCGCAAGCCGAAGATACTAATCGGTTCCTATAACTGGCAGCTAGCAATTCCATCCTGGGGACAACCTATTGTATCCAAAACAAGACTTGGCCGGACTTTAAAAAACGAATCAATTAATGAAAATAGCGTTTACCAGTTAAATATTCACAAATGCGAGTGCGGACAAAAGTTTAAAGATCTTCACGAGATGGTAAAAAACTACTTTAGCCTGGAGGCAAGCAAGGAGCAGAACATGCTTTTGGCACAAGAGGCCAAAACTTTACAAATTCTAAACATGATATGCAAGAAAATTAGTAATAAATATGAAGTCGGACTTCTGTGCCGAAACGAAAATCTGCAACTACATGTTAAATTTAAAAACTATACGAACTTTAAAACATTGTTCCAAAAAGAAATAGATTTTATTATAGATAGATTTTATATTTTTAATTTACTTGCACAAAACTATGCGTTCAAACTCTTTGCTGAGGAAATACAAATTACAGTAGAATGGGTATGACACTTGCCGACGTTTACAACCTTAAACCTGAACAAACCTGGAAAAGTCCGCCCTTGGAATACTGCGGGAAAATCTAATAGAGCATCAATTAACGATTTCATTATGAGCGGACCAGATCTCCTTCAGCCACTGTACAATATATAGCTCGTATTTATAGTGGGACAAGTGCGCATATGCGCTAAAATAGCTGAAACTTTTCACCAAATACGTGTAAGGGAAATAGACGCGAACGCTCAACGGTTTCTGTCGAACTCAAATGTTTATGTGTGAAAGCGCTAACGTTTGGAATAAATTCTGCACCCTGTATTGCACATTACGTGCGCAACAAAAATGCCGAATATTTCCGAACTGACTATCCGCGAGCAGTCGAAGCGATTCAACAATTCCACTATGTTGATGACTTCATCGATAGTGTCAACACGGAAGACGAAGCATTCGAACTCGCCACACAGGAGAAAAATATACATTCAGCTGGAGGCTTCCAGATTCGAGGTTGGGTGTCTAACTCTGCCAAAGTTGTAAACTTATTAAACAACACTGCCACCATAGAATTACGTTCCAAAGAACCTCTATCGAAAGTATTGGGTATGTATTGGGACCCCAATAACGACTTATTTAAGTTTATTTTTAGATTCGCCAGACAGTCACGTAATATCATTCATGCTGATGTTACCCCAACTAACAGACGTTTTGCAAGTCCTAATGTCAGTATTTGACCCTTTAGGATTCCTGGGGTGCTACACCATAGGATTAAAAATGCTAATCCGAGATATCTGGCTTTCTGGAATCGGATGGGATGACGCTATTCTTGAAGCACTAATACCAAAATGGCTACGGTGGAAAAACTGTATTCCGCAAATATCCCATGCGACCATTCCCCCTTCTCACATACTAAAGGACACCGATGACATCCAGCTACATACATTTGTGAACGCCGTCGAATTTCCGTTTGCTGCCGTAAGCTACCTGTCTGTACAATAGAGTAGTGAAATTACACTCAATAGTCACACTACTAAAACCGATTTCAATTCCACGGCTGAAACTGCAAGCTGCTGTTCTGGGCACGCGGTTATCAAAAACAATTGCGCAAGTACCCAGTATTCGTATAAAAGAGCAAATTTTCTGGTCAGAATCCAAGACGGTATTAAATGGCTACGAATGGATCCTCATAACGTCCACCAATTCGTCATGCATCGTGTTGGAGAAATATTGGAGCATTCTAGCGTATCACAATGGAGATGGGTCCCATCAAAACTTAATTCGGCTGACTTGGAAACGAAGACCACTACTGTAGCATCGTTACATCAATGGTTTACCGGGCCACAATTCCTAGTTGATGATCAAAGTGATTGGCCGGAATAGAACGATCTTGGTCTTGTTAATGGTGCCGAGCTGAAACATCAAGTACTCCAAATTCAGAAGCAAACTAACTATACCTTAAATATTCGTAACGGGTAATTTTCAAGTTGGCATCGACTATACAAAGCTATGGCTAATTTCATGCAATGTGTAACCAGGCTAAAACAAAAAACGAGCACCCACGACGCCAAGGAAGTGTCAAGTTCAAACTTCATGCAACGTGGTAAAAATGTCCTTCTACAAAATATCCTCTATCGTGAGGAAATCTACAGTCTGAAGAACAATAAAGTGATTCACAGGGGCAGCAGTCTGTTATCTTTCAATATATATATGGATGAAGATAGTCTGCTACGAAAAAAATGGTAGAGAGTATATAAAACATGTTGATTCTATTATCACCACGTAACATTTTTGTTGGTCAGACACTACCACAAGACATTCCACCATATGGCTCATGAGACAAGTATTAATGCAATTAGAGGGCTCTATCATATACCCAAATTTCGAGTAATATACAATACAAGCATATACGAAAAAATTGCCAACATTTCGAAATTCAAAACGCACAACCACAGGCACCACAAATGCCCTCTCTACCACTTGCCAGATTGGCCTGTGTAATATTAAGTAATATTATGTAATAAAGATCTTTATTAAGAATAAATAGCAAAGTTTATTGTTTTTAAATTGACATCAATCACATATGGCCCAGTGGATACCTTTAAACCATAGCTAGTTAGTATCAGGTCTTATCTGCACTAAAATTTCTTCTCCAATATCAAGATCGTAATTCTTTTGTCTTCTTGTCATAGTAATACTTGCCCTTTTTCCTTTTTATATCAATTTTTTCAGGCATATCTTTGATTATCTTTGGAGCAAAATTACTGAAATTGCTGGCAAGCCGCATCTTGTTTTTTTAAATCAGTCTTTGTACTGGGCTGCTTCCTATCTTGTTTGGTGTATTTCGCTAATGTAGTAGAGACCACCAATTATCTCGTTCTCCTCGTCAGCTTTAATAATTATCTTCTTTTGCAATTTTAACTGCCGATTCTGCTTTACCATTTCCTTGTTGGTGATAGGGTGATAAACTTGTGTGTTTAAAACTGTTTCATATCAGCACAAAAAAATGTGTACCGTTCGCAGAAATTACCTTTGCTAGCACACCGTATCTAGCAAACTGCTCTTTTAAAATACTCATTATTGAGTGAGGAGTCAAATTGGGCAATTTGCAGCATTCAAAAAAATCAGAGAAATTATCAACAATTATAACCATCTCGTTTGTTTTTGTATTTAAAGAATGCCATACGTATGTCGGTATATCATGCCAAATCATAGGTAGTTTTTGTTCGGAACTAGAGTATTTTGCGCAGGCTGCGCATGTTCGAACTTTCTCTTCTACTTGTTAGGACATCCCTGGCCAGAAAAGGTTTTCTTTTGCAAGTTTGATTGTGTTTTCAATGCCACCATGACTAACATGCACTTTTTTAAACATTACTTTCCGCAAATTTTTTGGAATTAATTCTGAACGAAAAATCAAACCACCTTGGGCTTTTAGTTCGCCTCTAAATTTAAAATAAACTTTTGATTCGCTTAGGACATTTTTATATACTCGTATATTGGCCAGCTTATTAAGAATTCGTCTTCGGCAGTTTCTCGTCATATCTGCTCTGTACAATCACTGCTTATCTTTACAGCTTTAACCAGTTTTAGTTTGCAAATATTATCAAATGCTTTTGATTCTTTAGTTGCTGTGTTGCAAAAAGCATAGATGTTACTTCACATCATCACGTTCTTGAAATATTTATCCCTCAAGTTCACTGCTGCCTTAGACAAGGTATTAGCACTAACATTTTCTTTGCCACTGATAGACTTTATGTCAAAATTAAAGCGTTGTAGAATCATCATTATTAATTGTAGTCTCTTTGAAGCCTTTAACAGAGGTTTTTTAAAAATGTTAATTAATGGTTTATGATCTGTTATTATTATGACTTGAGAGTTACCTACCAAACGCTGTTAAACCGTAAACAAGAAAAAACTATTGGAAGCAACTCTTTCCCTATCATCGCAAAGTTGCGTTCCGCTCTTATCAATTGTCTTGAAGCAAAAGCTACTGGCTTCCCGTTTTGGAAGACTGTAGTGTACCACACAAGTGTACACTGACGACCACACATCGTCATAAGCACAGCAGCAAGTCGCATATGCAAACAAACTGACAATAGCGCAACGTGCGCAATTGCACTCAATACCCAAATACGCTAGACAAACATTTTGGTGGTGCAATAGCACACGCTGCCTATATTGCAGCGTATGCATATTGGACAGGGCAGTGACTTTAGCCCTGAACTTGTACTCAAAATTATTAATATAAACAAAGACGATGATTCGTCAATAAATAATATCGGTAATCCGATACTTGAGACAAATTTCGGGAATATGATTTGTAACTAGTGGAAATAAGATAGATATATTTTATGTTAGTTAGAATAAGAAAACAATAAGAATTCAATAATATAAAAGGGCCAGCGAGCCACCAAATAAACCAGAATTAATCTGAACTTCTAAAACTGCAACCCTGCATTAGATTTCTCATTTCTTCTCTCGGTGCTCTGAACTAGGCTTAGTTACAGAACAGTACCAAACAATAGCGTAACCAACGGCAAACTCTGCCGGTTACAATCTCTACTGAGGGCGACATTCCGCTTCGCACTAGGTTTCTGTATATCATTGCATTCATACGTTGTGTGAAATTTGCAATCGATGCGTAAGCCGATCTTGCAAGGCCAACGCAATTGATATTGATTCAACCCTCATCAACACACGTATATTACCCTACATGGCGATCCTGCCAGCCTAACTTTATATTACCCTACATGGCGATCCTGCCAGCCTAACTTAATATTACCCTACATGGCGATCCTGCAACTGACCTGGGACCTGAAAGGCAGCCAATAATCCTGCAACCGTTCCTGCAACTGACCTGGGACCTGAAAGGCAGCCAATAATCCTGCAACCGTTCCTGCAACTAAGCTGAAGCCAACGATCCTGCAACCAATCTTGCAACTAAGCTGAAGCCAATAATCCTGCAACTGACCTGGGACCTGAAAGGCAACCAATAATCCTGCAACCGATCCACAACTTGAAAAGCAGCCAAAGATCCTGCGACCAATCCTGCAACCGATCCTGCAATCAATGAATATCCTGAAGAAGATCCTGAAAATTATCCAGAAATGGTGGACCAATATTCCTGCATATGTAAGAATACGTGCCGACTACCATGCTTTTCCAGCTTATGTTCCATCAAAGATTATCAGTTGTGAACCGCAATCGAAGAGTACAAGAGGCGACAAATTAAAAAGTAGGAGCAACTGACGCAGCCAATTTGGCTCAAGAATTGATAAAATGATTTGAGAAAAAGGAAGAAGAATAGAGAAAACAAACGATCATATTAAAGTACGACTAGTACGAGTAATTGAATTAAAATTTGATATTGATTTATAATGTTAATCAACAATTTGATGTTTGCTTTAAAATATAAACATTTTATTGCTAAAATTAATTATATTATGTATTAAATATTTTATATAATATAAATATTATTATATATAAATTATATTATATATAAAATTAATTATATTTGTATTGAAGGCGATGCGATTAAATTTGGAGAGACACATTGTACACTCCAAGAGAGCTGTGTATTTTTAGGCATATTTAGTGCATTCGAGGCTAGTTAAGTGGCATCTGTGCTCAATTTTTTTGTGGTGCAAAGAGAAGTGCTGTTTTTCTTTTGTTCGTTTAGTGCTGTGGGCGTAATTAAATTAGAAGTCTGAGCGTACTCAGTGCTTACTGTTTACTGAGTTATTGGTGTTATGACACGTTGGTGAGGCATCGATCTCTCGCTTGTGGCGGTGAGTGCCGATTCTCATGTAAATTGTTGTTTTTTTGATTTGAACCACTAAGTTTTAATTTTATTTGAATTTACTAATTATGTTTTGTTTTTGCCCATAGAGGCGAAACAATTTCACACTAAAAGCAATAAGAGTCTCTATCTCGACTGTTTATGTTTAATTCAATTTAATTGGGTTTTATATGCCTTTTTTGCAAATTGTGCGGAGCGATTTGAAACACGTCCGTAAAGTAAGATTCTAATCTGGCAGAACATAATTCCAATCGTGATAGTGTTATTTGTTTTATTGTCGCTATTCGTGATTTTCCACATACAAAACGCACGTTTATTGATTTGTCAGCACATGTTATTCTCATATATGCTACAGCTCCGTATGCACGCTCTGAAACGTCAGCGAAAATGTACACTTGAGGGTTGTTTGCTTACTTATGTCAAAAGATATGATAAGGGATGCTGATGCCTTACAATAGTTTGAAATTCGTTTGAATCTTAACCAGGTGGTGTGAAGATCTTGTGGAAGTGCGGCATCCCAGTCCACTTTGAGTTTCCACAGTTGCAGAAATATTTTTGCGGTGGTTCTTACTGGATCAATTAAGCCGAGATTATCGAATATGCGAGGTATATCTGCCAAAGCTGTGCTTTTCGCTATCCTTTGGTCACTAGTTCCAGGATTTTCAGCTTAAAATTGTCATTTTTAGGATTCCACGTGAGACCCATTGTGTTGATCCTCTCAATGACTGAATTATTGAAGTCAAGAGTAATTTATTGATCTTTGGGTGCGATATCTTGTAGTAATTTTGGGTGATTTGCACACCAATTTCTTAGATTGAATGCTGCAGGCCAGATATAAGGCATAGTTGCCGTTGCATTCCGGTGCCGTAGTGATTTTGTTAGAACCGCTCAACATATAGTCTACATAGAAATTTGGTTTCACTACTTCTGCTGCCAGCGGATACTTTTTAGCTTGTTTTTCAACCAGCGCTTGCAAACTACGCATAGCCAAGTATGGTGCAGAGGTTGTGCCATAAGTTATCGTGGTGATCTTATAACAATTCAGTGGATGTGATGGATCATCTCTCCACCAAATAAGCTGATATCGTTGGTGGTCATTGTCCACCCATACCTGTCGGTTCATTTTTTCGATGTCGGCTGTAAAGGCGAATCGAGGGAGATGAAAGAGTAGTATGGCTGGCCCTGTTTATTTAATTAACGTTTAATGATAAGTTGGTAGATATTTTTGCTAATGCATTGAATGCAATTCTAAGTTTAGTTATTGAGCTGTCCCGATTGAGGACGGCATGATGTGGAAGGAAGTAGTGCGGACCTTTGATGCTATCTATTGCTGTTTCTTTCATATGACCGAGTTTTTCGTACTCTCGCATAAAGGAAACATATTGAGTCTTGAGCTGAGGGGTTTTACCTAGCTTGCGTTCAATAGTTGTGAAACGCTGTAAAGCTATGTCCTTGGATTCACCGAATTGACTTGGGTTTTACTGAAATGGTAACTTCACCACAAGTCGACCGTCAGGATGTTGGTGAGTGTGTTGAAGAAAATCCTCTTCACAACGTTGTTCGTCAACAGCATTTTTTTTTTAAATTTCCCTTTATTTCATATATCTGTAACCATTATATTGACACCTAGTACATGTTTTGACAATTTGTTTGGAAATTAATATTAAAAAACACATTTTGGCCAGTGCCAAGAAGTGATACAATAAAAATTATTTACATTAATTATAATATTTCACTATAATTATATTATAACAGTTTATGATCAAAATTATGTTTATGATAATTATTTACATTTACATTTATAATACTATTACTAATATGTGTAGTCTGGATTTCCTAGTTCAGTAGGTCGTTTGGTCGAGTTCTCTTTAAACGGCGCATGGTGGTTTCTTCTAGATGTAGCAACTCGTTTATTTCTTCGTTATTATGCCCATGCAGTGTATCGTAGTGTTTTCTGGATATCCTTTTTTTCTCTTCGTCAATTATTGTCATATTTAGTTTGCGGTGTATATCTTTGTTTGTTGTGTACCAACCAGACTTTATGATCACTCTTAATATTCTAGATTGCTGTCGTTCAATTTTTGCTATGTGTGACCGCTTTGCCGTTCCCCATACTTGGAGTCCGTAAGTTCAAATTGGCTTTACAACACATTTGTATAACAGCAACTTGTTGTTAATTGTGCGTTTAGATTGCTTACCCATTAACCAATATAGTTGCCTAAATTTTTCTTTTATTTGTTACGTTTTTGGTTTGATGTGGTAGTGCCAATTTAACTTTGAGTCCAAGTGTATACCAAGGTATTTAGTAGTAGACCCTATTTTTATATCTTTATTGTATATTTTAATAGGTATTGGATTAAATTTGTTTTAAGTTGTAAAAATTATTTGTACAGTCTTTTATTCATTAATTTTCAAGCACCATTTATCAAACCATTCCTTAACATTATCTGTGAATTCCGTCTAAATACTTAGATATTTGTCAGATGCTAAGAGGATTGTGTCATCAGCAAAGGCAGCAATTGTGGTATTCAGTTCTTTTGGAAGTGGTGTAATATCTGAGTTAATATGACATATAGCGGTGGTCCTAAAACACTCCCTTGAGGAACTCCAGCTGTTGTAAGATGAATAGACGAACACTCTTCATTATCTTTGACGTAAAAGTAACGATCACTAAGATAACTTTCAACAATCAAATTGTAGTCAAGTGGCAGCATTGTCTTCAGTTTATGCAGCAGTCCTTTATGCCATACTTTGTCAAATAATTTTGCAACGTCCAAGAATACAGCAACTCAGTACCGCTTATATTCTATGTCTGTTTCAATTTTGTTTGTTATACGGTGTATCTGTTGAATTGTTGAATGTCGTTTTCTGAAGCCGAATTGATTTGGTATAATGTTTTTATTGTCAAGGATCTGGCTAAGTCTATCATGTAATAGTTTTTCAGCAACTTTACAGATTATGGGAAGTAGGCTAATTGATCTATACGACGAAGCAGTTGTAGCATCTTTTCCCTGCTTCGGTAGTTCAATAATTTCAGCAACTTTCCAAACTTTGGGAAATTGTAGTCGGAACATTGAGTTGATAACATTCCTTAAGTAGTTATAACCTATAGTGGGTAGCTCAGCGAGTGCTTTGCCTGGCAACAAATCGTCTCCGGGTGCTTTTTTGTGGTTTATTAATTTTTGAATGCAATTCATTATTTCTGTTGTTTGTTTTCTTTATTTTGGTTGTAGTGTCTATATTTAAGTCATTGCATGTTTCAATATATTTATCTTCATCATTTGATAGGACTTTTTCAAAGTATTTAGCCAATGTTGTTCCTTTTTCTTCATTGGTAGTAGCACATGAATTGTCATCTTTCCGTAGTGGTGGCTGATACCTTATCTGAGTTTTTAATTTCTTTGTGCATTTCCATAATGAGTAGTTAGTATCCTGGGTAGGCGTCAAGTTTTTTAGGTAATTTTCAACTGCTATATTTTGTCTTTTAGTTAATATTTTCTTGAGTTTTTTGCAGGCTATATTTATATTGTGTTTATCCTCAGGCGATCTAGCTAGCTGCCACCTCTTTCTCAGTTTTCTTTTCTCAATAATTTGCATTTTTATGAAAATATCCGTTATAGGTTTATTTCTTCTAAATTTATGCTGTTGACTTGTTTTGTTTCCTGCGTCTAGGACCACATCGTTGAAGTGAATAATGGCACGTTCAATGTCTAATTGTGTTTTCAGTGTGATAGAAATCTTCAGTTGATTTTCAATATGCTGTCTATACTTATTCCAGTTTGTTTTGTGGTTAAAAATCTTAGCTATTGGTTCTATAGGTTTGATGTCAGTTGTGTAGTCTAGTATTATCGGAGAGTGGTCTGAAGAAACTTCAAAACAAGCTTTAATTTTTAATTGGTTACACTTTATGTTTTTTGTTATGTTAAAGTCGATTAGATCTGGTATCTTTTTCATATCTGTTGGCCAGTATGTGGGTGCACCTGAGCTTAAAAATTTGCAGTAATTTTTGTTTATAGCATTAATCAGATTTCGTCCTTATTTATTGGTTAGCCTAGATCCCCAGTCAGTGTGTTTTGCATTCAGATCTCCAGCTGCAATGAATCTTATGCCAAGCGTCTTTATATAGTCATCATATTGATCCGTCGTTATTAGGTGTCTGGGGGGACAGTAAACTGAGGAGATGAGTATTGTCCCACTTGTATCCTCAATTTGCACAGTAGTGGATTAAATATGAGGTGTTGCATATGGTTGCCGTTCATTATGTTTTAATAGTGAATTTATTATGATAGCTGTCCCACCACAAGCTTTACCATCAGGATGATCTGTCACATAAATTTTATATCAAGGAAGTACTAAATAGCTTTTGTTCGTAAAATGTGTTTCTGAAACCAGTGCTATATCAATTTTCTTGTCAGACAAAAATTGCTTCAACTCAAGATAATGTTTTGTTAGGCCATTTGCATTCCCGGCTAGAATTTTTAAATTAATACTTTCGTGCATTTAAGCTTGTTAGTAACATTGTAATGATATTCATCATATTAGTCATTTGAGAGATTAGGGATTTCACCATGTCTTTAAGTTCATTAATATCACTATCGTTTGAATTTTTTGTATTTTCTTCAGTTTTATTTGGATTTGACGACCCTTCAATTTTGGCATAGCTTACGCTTGGTTTAACTACTGATCCATCCATATTTTTGGTCTGTAGTAATAATGGATTCTTTCTGCGTAGAGATGGAAACCTTTGAATTTGTATGGCTTTTCACAGCCTTTGTAGTTTGCAGTATGATTTCCGCCACATAGGGCACATTTATTTTCAGCTGCGTTGATTCTTTTTTTGGCATTCACTTGTTAGATGCTTTCCAGCGCATTGCACACATACTGGATCCCCTGTACAGTAGTTTTTTGTATGTCCGTATTTTTGGCATTTAGTGCATTGCGCGACTTCTCTTTTATGATGAGATGCCTCAAAAACTACTATGCAACGCATTAATTTGTTAATGCTATAAATATCTTTATTGTTAGTATTTGTTTCTAGTTCTATGCTAAACAGTGGTAGTGGTTTTTTTGTTGTCCGTTGAGTTATGTTAGTTATGTTTAAAACTTTGTGACCGTTTTCACCAAGCTCATTTTTAATTTCTTCTTGGTCTGCGGAGGAGTGCATATTGCGAAGAATGACTTTGAAATCCCTCCATTTTTGGGTTTAAATGTGTATAGCTTCGTACCTTTTTGCTTTAGCAATTTGAATATTTTTGTTTATGCTTCCGAGTCATTCAATTGAACTCGTACTTCATAGTTTGTTAATATTTTAAATATAAAGTTACTGTCTGCAACAGCGGTTAGGGCATTTTTTAATGTCTTTATGCATTCTACGCCTTATATGTATATAGGGGGTGGTTCGTTTAAACTCTTCGGACTATTTGTTTTTTCTTTTTCGGACTCATTTTGAACAACTTATTCACTGTGGGAGGGTTCAGCAAGTTCGTCATCATCAACGTTCAAAGCAGCAAATTTGATTTTTTTTTCCGAAGTAGTATCGCTCAACCAGTAGTTTGATAACTTACTTTGGCTTGGGTTTTTTTGCAATTTTTTGCTTTTTGTTACTGTTTGGCGTTCTTTTCTCTTTATCTGTCGTGGATGAGGTTCGTGCTCTCTTTGGTAGCGTTTGCAGTTGACTTACCTGCACGCCGTTTGGTGGAATTTGCGCACAGGGAGAAGAACATGTTGATGTCGCAGTTGTAGTCGAGAATGTTGTTGCTGTACCGTACATAGAGAAGGCAGATGTTGTTGTTGCTGACGAATTTGTTGTAGTTGTCGCACAATCCACTGCTATACTGGAGCAGGACATTATTGGAGGTTTGCCATGTGCACTCCACGACGAGCGAATATTGGTGTTAATTGGTTGTTCTGACTCGCTCATGGATCTCGTTCTCTCCCACGGGGGAGAGCGCTGCACACTCATGGCGATTACCGATTATACTCTGTTTATTAGTTTATTTCAATTTTATTTAATATTATTTTCGATATATTTTAATTTTTATTTATTATTATAAAGTATGTAAAAAATCACGAAAACAAAATTTGGTGTGGTAACTCTATTCACTTATTATGGCCAGAGTCCACTGTGGCAACACCACACACAACCGGGATTATATAATTTTTTGTCTCTTTCAACTTTTAACTCATATAAGTATATAACAGTTCCTTTGTTTGTTTGATTGTTTATTTATCACTTTTGATAAATTATAAATTAGTTATTATAAATATTTAGTTTATCTAAATAGAACTAGACACTTTATTGAAAACTTGCACTTTCGTTTAAGCGACTCTTTCGCGGGATTTGTAAAATTAGTTATTTGGTTTTAAACAACGATAAATGCCACAAGGGCGGAGCTGCTGTGATTATACGTCCATTTGGTTACACGACCGTTTTTATTACGGATATAAATACATTTTAACGTTTCAGTGCCAACTAACTAAATATATCGAGGCGCATTCAATGTACACAAAACAATCTGTAGAAGTTGCCAATACTTTACTGGAAAAATTCCTACTAAAGTATTGAGGTTTTCTCACAATAAAGACAGACATTGGTAGAGAGTTCGTGAACCAGGTATTTGACCATATGAGCAAAATGTTGAATTTTCAACATAAAACATCCACCCCTTACCATCACCAAACACTAAGTAGCATAGAAAGAAATCATAGAGCTCTCAACGAATACATACGCACCTCAACAGAAGAACAGGAATGGGAAAAGAATTACCTTATTTCGTTTTCTCGTATAATACCACACCACACATCGACACAGGTTACTCACTTTTCGAACTCATATTTGGAAAATTGCCAAACACTATTACAGATAAAAAAGTGATCAACACAGTTAGTCCGATCAACCCTGAAGAATACTTAAATGATTTAAAACAAAGGCTAGAAAATGCAAAAGACACTGCCAGACTTATACTCCAAAAAACAAAAGAGAAAAGAAAAAAGAACTACGACATAGGAACTAATAGTTCACAATTTAATATAGGAGACTTAGTATTGTAAAAGCTGGGATCTTTAATATAAAGATGGATTAATATTATACTTTATTAGAGAACTTATTATAACAACGTTGTAGTTTACAGGAAATGAAAAGAAAGAGATAGAGATGACAATCTAATAATAAGAGTTAAATGTCAAAAACAGATGTTCAGTAGAGTTACTATATTGGCCAACTTAGAATGTAACTGCGATTACATTTTCAATACTTAGTAATGCTAAGAAATATGTGTAGGAAAAAGTTAACCCTCCTAGTACATAACAACAATCTTAAGAAATATAAATAAGAAATATTAATAAGAAAAACTAGACATAACCACTATACAATGTTAAGAATTTTAAATAAGAAAAACTAAAACACATTAAGAAATATAAATATGAAAAACTAGACATAACCACTGTGCAATGTTAAGAATTATAAATAAGATATACTAAACCAAATTAACAAATATAATTAATAAATATATAAATAGGAAGAACAAGACATAGCCATAGTACAATGTTAAACTGAAATATAACTAAGTAAAACTATAAAAAATAAAATAAAATTTTTTTAAACAAAAAAAAATTTTTTTTTTTTAATTTCAAACTAAAAAGTGTTAAATACGATAGGACATTTCATTGGCACTTTTGTTCACTAGTGTTCAAGTGGTCTTACAAATAAGAGATGCAAGTTTGTTTATTATCACTGTTCGCGGCCCAGAGCGGCGATTATGATTGATTTTAATACTAACAATTTTCTCATTACAGAATTCACTAGTCAAGATCTAGTAGCCATCCTTGTTGAAACCTCAACAGAGAAGGGAGCGCAGGAAATTGTTTGTGCGTCCGCATACTATCCAGGAGACTCCAACATTATACCTCCCGTTGAGGTGCAGGGGCTTATTGGGCACAGCCACAACAACAATCTGCAGTACGTGATTGGCTGTGATGCAAACGCGCATCATTATGTCTGGGGAAGCTCGGACATGAACAACAGAGGTGAGTTTCTCTTAAGTTTTCTCTTAAGTAAAAATGTCAACATATGTAATAAGGGTACAAGGCCAACATTTATTAACGCGGTTAGAAAAGAGGTATTGGACCTAACTCTGACCAGTCCTCACATCGCCAATTTTCTTAGAAATTGGCATGCATCTGACGAGCCCTCTCTGTCAGATCATTTGCATATAAGATTCGACTTACCAGGTAAATCTGAATTAAAAAATGAAGTCTTCTATCCAAAAAAACAAATTGGACACTATATAGGGAATTATTAGAATCAATATCCGATTCGCTGCCTACACGTATAAGTTATGTTGGTGAACTCGAGGAGGCGGTGTATCGACTAAACGATATAATAATCTCAGCATATCATGAAAGCACTGTGGTCAAAACTCACAATGTATCTCTAAAGGTCCCATGGTGGAATGACAAGCTTGCAGATATGCGTAAAAAAATAAGAAAACTGTTCAATCGTTGTAAACGCACGAAGATGTGGGACGACTATAGGGTCGCTCTGACAAATTACAACAAAGAACTAAGAAGATCCAAGCGTGAGTCTTGGAGAAAATTTTGCGAAAGCATAGTCGAAACGTTAGAGAGCGCTAGACTCCATAAAGCTTTACGCAAAGAACACTCGAACGGTGTTGCAACTTTAAGAAGACCAGATGGGTCTTATACAATGAACAGGGCGGACACTTTAGAATACCTGCTTCAAGTGCACTTCCCGGGGTCAACTAGAGGTTCAATGACACTAGATCAGCCGCCATGCGACCAATGGGCCGTATTAGACAAAATATCCTGGAGTTTGACTGGAGTAATATTTACCCCAGACAAAGTTAAATGGGCTGTTGGGTCCTTTAAACCATTCAAGACACCAGGTGAGGATAGCATTTTTCCAGCCCTCTTGATAAGAGGACTGGATATAATGCTTGAATCACTTGTTGCTATTTTTAGGAACAGTTTTAGCAGGGAGTACATACCATCCATATGGCGTAAAGTCAATGTGGTATTTATTCCAAAATTGGGCAAGAGGTCCAGCGAACTGCCTAAATCTTACAGACCTATCAGTCTCACGCCGTTTCTTCTAAAAACTATGGAAAGATTGGTGGATCTACATATTAGAGAAACGCTAGACAGAACAACACATCTGCACCAATCTCAGTTTGCGTATAATAGGGGGAAATCCACAGAGGGAGCGCTTCATTACCTTGTAACAAAGATAGAGAAAGCTCAATATTCCAAGGAAATTGCCTTATGTGCATTGTTAGATGTCGAGGGCGCCTTCGATAATACCGTTTACGGCTCTATAGAGGGGGCTATGCTCAGCAAAATTATCGATAAACCGACTGTTGGGTGGGTTGTTAAAACGATGCTAAAAAGTAGAGAAATTAGCTCATCTCTGGGAGAAGAGGCCGTATCAGTCAAGGCAATGAAAGGCTATCCCCAAGGCGGTGTGTTGTCACTTATTCTGTGGTCTTTAGCTATTGACGATCTCTTAGTCAAACTAGAAGGGTTAGGCTTCGAGGCAAGTGGATATGCTAACGATCTTGCTGGCATTAGCAGCGGCAAGTTTGACAGAACAGTATCCGACATTATGAGGCTTGCCTGGCAATCACCGGTGCCATGCGAAACTGCCCTACCGCTGCTATAATAACGCTATAATAGGACTATCCCCACTGCATGCATTCGTGAAAAAATGTGTTGCTGGAAGCTCATTGAAGATGAAAATCTTGTTTAGACAAGAACCTCATGACTATGATCATTTCAATATTTTAAAAAGCATACCGGATCAAAACATAATCTGCTCAATAAGGGATTATATGATCCCAAAACGACAGTTTGATCGCAATTTTGAGATTATTATCTCAGACCGTGATGAATGGGACATAGGATGACCTTGAGGCGACACTAGAAGTCTAGTATAACGGTTCAATATCAAGCACCGGAGTCGGGGCTATGGACCAAATACCAAAATCTCAGAACCAATCGGCAGGTGGCCTAGCGTCTTCCAGGCTGAAATTGAAGCAAATCTCAATCTGTGCGAGGACAAATCTGAAAAGGGGTATCAAGCATTAGCTTCATATTCTTTAGAATCGAAACTGGTGTAAGAACACCACAGGAACAATCTTTAGGCGCAACAAATAAGGTTGCAATTTACTGGGTCCCGGGTCGGCAGAAATTCTCTTAGCTGTACCGTCCATGCGGGTGCCGACCGGGCAATGGGCATGACGGTTTGCAGTGCTGTTGCGGGGCCTATCTGATTTGCAGCAATGCAAACAGGTGTTGTGTAGCCAATTTCAATATATGAGCTCCCACTTCCCTCTTGGCGGAGAACTATATATGTTGTGCCCCAATAGGTGACGGAGGAGCTAATATAAAGATCATTGCTAAAAAGGTACCTGACGGCAGGTATAAAACGTTAGGGATAGAGGCTTCCCGAAACAAAAACTCAAAAAAGAGGTCAATGATGTAAAGAAGCGGGCTGGGATATCAGCCCAAACGTCGGTGGGAGAAGTGGCTACTACCACCGGCGGGCACAGTGAAGCTATAAGCTGTGTCGCCAGCGGCAACACTTATGCTGTAGAGGGAGCAGGTTACAGCAGTCGCACAGCTACTGCCAATACAACAGCGACGTTCGCTCTGCGACGCACAAGGGCCATAGTCCCGGAAAACTCGGACCTCGAAAGCGTAGCGAGCGTAAACACAACCGACGAAGACGCGCTACTTTGCTCTCCGGCCAAATTCGAAGGTGTCAGTTTTGATCGCAAGAAAGGGCCTAGAGATAGGAGGGGATGAAAGCGAAAGCGCGATGCAAGGCCGCGGTAAGAGTACACGACCGACTTAGCACCAAAAACGACCTGACTCAGCAGAAGAGTAAACGGTTGGCTTGGGCTAAGGAAGAAGTTGAAAAAGGACGGGCACATTTTTCAACTCTCCCAAGGTGTGCCGCATCGGATCCGAAGTTCGCGAATAGGTTAGAGGAGCAAATTGCTGAAAAAGGCAACGCTCTACCGAAAGCGAGGGAAAGATGCCCACCAGGAAAAGGAAGTGCAATGACGGTGCTGTGAAGCCAATCGTCAAGCACGATACAGAACGACCTACAACGTCCAAAGCAGCGACGGCGGTCAATGAGATTGCCAAGAAACACTTAATCGTGACGCTCATAGACCGCAGTAATCCGCTGGGACACATGACGCAAGAACGGTGGAAAGCGGTGGAGATGAAGCTGCTTGAAACCCTATTCGCAAAAATGTACGCAGACCCCAGCGCACCTATGCCAGCATTTGACGGAGCAGGATGGTTTGGCGGCGTCAAAATCATTAAATGCAAAGACGATCCTTCTCTAAAGTGGGTAAAGGAAGCCGTAAAAATGCTTCAAGGCTAGTGGGAGGAGGCTTTGCTTGAAATTGTCGATCGCAGCTGCATTCCATCGGTACCGAAAGCGAAGGTGCTGATACCGGGCCTGGTGAAATCTGAGGATGTTACTCTTACAACGACAGAATCCGGACGTGCCTACGAGCGACTGGTAGGTGCTAAGTGTGGCTAAACCAGCGAATACTGAGGGAGGCCAAAATAAGAGTACTTTAGAAGTATAGTTTAGAAGTACTTTATCCACGGTTTGGGAAGATGGCGTGGGGAGTTGGTAGCGTGTACCTTCGCCTCAAACCCGGGTGATGATAACCAAAACACGCTCGAGACTGGGGAGGTGGAAAAATATCTTGGGCTGGAAGAGGTCTTGAAAGCCTCTCTGAACTTACGGGATGTGGAGACGGGTGAGTTGGAGGAAACATCCAACCCCGGGAGGGAGGCGCACAGTGGGGCAGAAGTAGTGGTTTAGTGCGATAAATTATTTTGAAAAGTCTCAATTGACTTTTTGTGTCTTAAATGCTTGCATAAGATTGAAAATTAGTTCAAATTTAATTTATATTAAGAAAAGACATATTTGGAGGGTTGTTGAAAAATAAACTTGAGTGTTTACAGCAAGAAAATCGTTGGTTTTCATTTTGGTGTTTATTTATTATCAAGGATGATTAATTTTTTTCAAAAGCAAATGTGTTGTTAATAATAAATATACAAAGAATTAAATAAATATGAAAACTTAGTACCTACAATTTTTAATTTTTGAATCAAAAGTTTATATTAACAATGTTTTGTAATTAATCTTATAATTTACACTTAATACTACATAATAATAAAATTGTGTTTATTCATTTTCAAAAGAAATATTCTCCACATAAAACATATTATGAAAATCGTTTTTATTAACAAAAAGGTTCTGACTTCTGAGACTTGATAACACAGGATCTGACGAAATCATCATTATATTGAAAACATCTGTTAAATTGTCTTTTCTTGACGTTTTTCGGCTGAATTGTTCCCTGAAAGTTTTAAAATCTTTTTTTCGTGATTCTAAAGCTTCTTCACTTAACTGACCAATCGGTAAGAGGCAAGTAGAAGCAATTAAATGCCCATGAATTAAGATTTTGTGCACTGTTGTACTCATATAGTACCAGGGATACAATGTTATAAAATATCGGGCGGTATCTTCACAATAGATTTTGAATTTTTCGTTGTTCAGCTTGAAACCACTTGAAAGGCTTTTCAAAATTATATAAAATTTATGAATTAATTATGAATTATTATGGGTGTAATGTAGACCGCCTCCACACGGTGCACCCTAGGTTACGCTAAATGGTCTACACTCCCCCAGGTGCTGCTGTTTTCTTGCACGGGAGTTCAGTAGCACCAATTGGCACGACCCCTATCCTTCGTCCCCGGACTTCTCTTTGGACCAATGTAACTGTTCTGATTGCCCTGGGCTGGTAGCTGTAATTTTGTGGACCTAGCTGTCTTTTGTCACGGTAGCACCAAGGTGAAACTTGAGTGTGAACGGCTCCAGTCTAAGGTTGCAGCTGCCCCCGTCCCGTTAAAACCTTGGCAGGCCTCAAAGTACGTTCGACGTCTGTTACCGTGAGGTCGGTAGTGTGGGTTCGGTTGAGTGGAACTCCCGATTAGCACTGGTCTGGCTCTGAGCACTTGACCCCATAAGGGCTTGTGCCAACCCTCGCATGGCCTCCCTGCTTGCACAGATAACCATGGGACCATATTTAGTGACCACACGCTCGGACTGAGATAGCGGCTTTGAGTGGGGACCCTTATTGCATGGACACAACAAAAAATAAAAACACAAACACAAACACAAACAAAATTTCCGCGCATATCCCCTCAGGGACGCGCAAAACCCTGGCTAGGCAAATGCCCACCAGCAACACCCCCGCCCTTGGTTCGAACACAAGCAGCATAAGCACTGCCCCTTCAACAAGCACCACAGCTTCGGCTAATAAGCCACCCAAGAGCTCTTCGCTGTCCCCAGGCTCTTCAGCGGCTGCTAGGGTATTGACTCACAAACCAGCAGCAGTCGCTCCGCCTAAGCCCTCTTCAGCAAACGCCTCGATATTGCCTCACAAGTCGATGGTAACTGCTCCCCGTACCGCTCCTCCTTCAGGTGCACCTACCAACGTGAACCCGAGTACAAGGGCGTACAGGACGCGTAGAGCGGCTTACCGTATTTTAACGAGGCTCAACGCTTCAGAACCATCTCAACTGTCAGAATACGACAACGGCAAGCTTGAGTGGGCAAAAGCACACGCTGATGTGCGTGTCCACTCCTCCACTGCACAAGCAGCCGGTAACCCCAAGAGGCAGAGATCAGCCGATCGCCCAGGCCAATCCACCCAAAGCATCCCTAAGCGCGTAAGGCTGGCTACTCCCAAGCCTAAGCTCTCCAAACCGCTTAGTGAGATTGTGAAAGAGAGCCTCACATGGGCTATGGTCGACTCTGCCAATGCCGATGGGACCATTACTCCTGCCAATTGGAGACAGGTCGAAATGGCACTGTTACCAATATTCGTTGAGGTTATGTCCCTCAACCCTGGTCCTCCACATATTAAGATCGTATCTTGCTCGGACCAACGCTCGGCGGATCTATACAAGGTAGCGATCAATAGGGTAGGTGAGATATGGCCGGGTGCACAGCTCAACGCTGTACCTTTGGACCAGGTTCCCCCACGCCCTCGCTCCAAAACATGGCTTCCTGCCGAGCCCTCTGAGCCCGAGGCAATCTTAAAGATCCTCAAGCTCAGCAACACCGATCTTCCCACCGATGGCTGGAAGGTCGCGAAAGTTGGTGACCCCAAAGGCACTTTGCGTGAGGTCACCATCATTTTGAACGAGCAATCCCTTGTTCCCATCAACTCCCGCGAGGGGGTGATTAATTATGGCTTTGGAGCCATCACTCTCCGCATCTACAAGTGCGATGCCCAGGCCCCCCAACAGCCTCCCCCAGCTGGTGCTGTCCCACAAGCCACTGCCAAAGAGCCTAGCTGCTCGGGCCCGGCTCTCACCCCTTTGTCGGGTAGTGACAATGAGAGTATGTGCTCCGTTACAACCAGAAGCAGCCGCTTCTCAACTTCCGAACTGGTCGGAGAATTCTTCGACCACATGGACACGGATGCGGCTGGTGGATACATCTCTCCAATGTCCGAAGAGGAGGAGTTGAATTCCACTATAATCAATCTTCCAGACAATGCTGAAGGTACTACAGATTAACCTTCAGCATTCGAAAACTGCCTCGGCAGCCCTGCTTCTCCGCCTCTCGGATATAGGGGAGGAGCTCATTCTCGTCCAAGAACCTTGGGTCATAAATGACCGGGTCATTGCCACTCATATTTCTTGCATCACCCCCGAACCACGGGGCAAACCTAAACCTCCGTGGTGGAACTCGGAAATTGCAAGTCTCCGCAAAACTTGTAGAATGCTTTTCAACAAAGCTAAAGTTACAGTTGAGTGGGCCCCTTTCAAAAATAAACAAAAAGAGTTGAAATACGCCATTAGGCGAGGGAAACGAGCGTCATGGAGGGAATTTTGCGAAAGCATTGAATCGACGTCCAAGGCTAGCCGTCTTCGTAAAATTCTCCACTCCTCAAACAAAGCCCTTGACTGTATCCAAAAACCAGATGGCAGCTGGACTCACTCAAGCGCCGAAACCCTTGATATCCTGCTAGACACCCACTTCCCAGGGAGTTTAGCCTCAGCGGATCAAGCACTCTACCAGGTGGAGCAGGTTTCCCATGATAGCCTCCCTACATTCCAAGTGACAAAAAGTCACCTTGAATGGTCCATTCAAACCTTTAAGCCATACAAGTCCCCCGGACCGGACGGCATCATTTCTGCCGATATCCAAAATGGGGAAGAGATTATCCTTCCATGGCTGCTACAAATATATAATGCAAGCCTCAGATTGCAATACATTCCCTTACGCTGGCGCACGGCTCGGGTCGTCTTCATACCAAAAGTTGGGAAGGCCTCGCACACCAAACCTAAGGATTACAGACCCATAAGTCTAAAATCCTTTCTTCTTAAGGTTCTAGAAAGAGCTCTTGACCTACATATCAGGACATCGATAAACCCTTCTCTTCTCTCTGTATCTCAACACGCTTACTCTAAAGGCAAATCGGTTGAAACAGCACTTCATTCTCTCATTTCTCAAGTTGACAAATCCTTGGCGTACAAGGAATTCACACTTGCCATATTTCTGGACATCGAGGGAGCATTCAACAATGTATGCCCCAACGCTGTCATCTCCGCACTCTATAATCTTAACCTGAATTCAGGTCTTCTTAAATTTATAGAGCTTCTACTAAAATCTAGGATCATCACTTCCACGATCGGCAGTGCCCAATCCAGGAGGGTGGTTAACAGGAGCACGCCACAAGGGGGTGTTTTATCACCCCTCCTCTGGAACCTGGCAGTTAACACACTACTGGTGAGATTGGAATCTACTGGATGCAAAGTGATAGCCTATGCGGACGACATAGCAATCGCGGCATCCGGCAAATTCCCCCAAACACTTTCCGAAAAACTGAACTATTCACTCTATATTGTGTCGAACTGGTGTCGCGAATTCGAACTTGGGGTTAACCCATCCAAAACCGAGACTATGCTTTTCACTAGGAAGTACAAAATTCCAAAGTTTACAATGCCTAGTCTAAACGGCACTCCGCTCTCTTTGAGCACACACGTTAAGTACTTAGGCCTGATTCTCGACCCAAAGCTTAATTGGAAAGCCAATCTAGCTGAGAGGGCACGTAAGGCAACATGCGCTATATACTGCTGTAAAAGAGCAGTTGGTGCACGATGGGGACTTCGTCCTCGAGTCGTGCTCTGGCTCTACACGGCCATCGTTGAACCAAACCTGTTATACGGGTCGGTCTTCTGGTGGCAAGCTCTTGAAAAAGCCTGTAATATCAAACCCATTGATAAAATCAGAAGTTCCATTGCTCTACTGATCACTGGCGCTCTTCGCAGCACACCTACGAAAGCCCTTTTTGCCATGCTGCACTGGCTCCCCTCGGGGATCCTGGTTAAGCAACAAGCCAAGCTGACAGCGATTAGACTTAATGCTATTTCGCACTGGCGCATAACCCTGACAGGCCATGCTTCAATTCTGAATCAGGACCCACCTGTCCCCAACTTTATCGATTATATGTCGGTCTATCCCGATTTGAACAGGGAATTCGACCTCACTATTCCAAGTCGAAGCGACTGGACCTCAGAAAACCGAATCGTCGGTGAAACAGTCGAAATCTACACCGACGGTTCCAAGCTTGGAGGTAGAGTCGGCAGCGGTATTTATTCCGACAAGCTGGACTTAAACATCTCCCTACGTCTCCCAGACCATTGCAGCGTTTTTCAAGCTGAGGTCATGGCCATTTACCACGCAGCCAAATGGATGCTGAGTAGTGATATCGGCGCGGTTGACGTATCTATCTTCTCAGACAGCCAGGCCGCCATTAAATCTCTTTTTGGCTCCACGGCCACATCAAGACTAGTTCATGAATGTCGAACATCTTTAAATGAGCTCGCAAGTTACTCTCGGGTGCACCTAGTCTGGGTTCCCGGACACAGCGAAATCCCGGGAAACTGCGAGGCGGACGAGCTTGCCAAGGCAGGCACGCTAATGCACGACATTCACCCCTCTGTAAACATCGGCATTCCACTGGCAACAGCCAACCTCGAAGTCAAACGGAAATATCTGGCTGACGCCTACAAATCCTGGGCTAACGAGGAATCCTGCCACACGGCTAGACTAACTTGGGCAAGCATGGACAAAAACAGAACCAATCAACTTCTTCGACTTGATCGCGTATCACTGTCGACAACTGGGTCGGTTTTGACCGGCCACTGCATAATGGGACAGCACGCAGAAAGACTGGGCCTACACTCAAATGACTTTTGCCGAGGCTGTGGCTTCGAGGAGGAGGACGAGACGGTTTTCCACCTCTTATGCCACTGCCCATCCTTGAGCAGAAGAAGAATTCGCACCTTTGGTGCCCCATTTCTTACAAGCCTGACAGAGCTGTCATCCATTAATATTAGGGACATAGCCAGGTTCATCAAAGTATCAGGATGGTTTCCTGAAACATGACGGGGGAGTCGTGCCTTTCCAGGCGCTGTCCTTGCGCTGACTATCACCATCCCAAGTATGGGAACCTTTTTAGTCAGTGCTTGAACGGCGCCACACCGGGGTATCACAATGGGCCATTATGTGTGCTCAAGTGTGCTTTTGGCAAACTGGGCGGCCACTCCTACCTACCTACCTACCTATGAATTAAAAGTTCATCAATTCCAGGGATGGTGGCGGATATATTACTTTTTTCAAAAAATCTCCTCGCAACATTACCTGTGCTGGTATTTCCATATCCCGGCTTAAGATGATCAACAATTAAGCCAAGTTTTTCTTTAAATTCTTTTTGAATTCGCTTTTTATTTTCATTAACAGCAACTTCTGTTGTTTTGCTTGTTCTCCACTCCTGGACTGGAAGCTTATATGCAACATGCAGAAGACAATCGAAAAGTCGAATCCATGCATGTAAAACAGAAAGACCAAATGATAAATATTGTTCCGATACATTCAATTGAATCATTTTGTCTATGTTGTTGAACTCTTTACATGTAGCATTGCATAAATAACATCTCATGGAAGATTTTGTGGCGGATAAACTGTTGCAAATCTTGCCATCAATCATTGATAGTATCAATTCATGCTTCACAACAAAGTTTTTGTTATTGATAGTTATATTTGACCCTTGAAGTTTTTGGATTTGTGTTTCTGTAATATCCTTTTCGATCCTTACAAGTGCGTCACTCTCTTTTTGAAAGTCAATTTTTAATGGACGGCAATAACGCGGAGATGAAGGACAGGGGTTTTTCCACAGAATTTTTTGGTTAAATGAAAGTTGTAGTGGGACCAGACACTTCATAAAAATAAACTTATCATCACTCTCATGGCTTTTGATTGTATTGACTATGACTATGACCTGATATTGACTATGACCTGAACTGCCATCGAAACCCCACTTTGATACTAACTTTAATTCGTTTTCTATATCTGATTGAAAAGGTTCCAAAACGTTTATTTGATTGATCAGTATTTTTTCGCTAGTGTGATCAAGTAGATTTTGCATGGATACCTCAGCACAAGTTTCTGTAATTTTAATTTCAGGAGGGTAACAATTTTTCTTTTCTTTTTGAACCTCTTTATAAGAAGGGAACACATTTTTGGCAAAGGTTCTTATAATGTTGTACTGGTGCCTTGACAATTTTGCTTCAATCATCATAGACAAGGCTTCTAAGGAAGACATCTTTCTTGGTTCATCAAAACTTTTTTGTCTTTCTAAGACGTTGTTGCTTCTTTTACCAAATCTGCTCCTTGCTTTTGACCCGAAGCCCGTAAACTCATCTGGGCAGCAGAAGCAAGCTCATTTGTAGGAACCGTATTTCTTAATTCCGCAGTTCGTTTGCGTTTTGTTGATTCACTGCATGTTTCAAAAAATAGCGATGGACGTCCACGTCAATGGCAGCAGTTAGGAAATCGTGTGACGCAGCAATGCAAGCCAGAAAGGGCACTTGCCAAGAAGGCCTGTCTACTGGTGGAGTGACCAGATAGCAGACATCTGAGCAAATTGCATCAATGCTAGGAGGAAATCCAAATAGCATGGCGCCAAGCTACGGAAGAAGCTCCGAATGGAAATTGTAGCTAGTAAAAAGCGTGCATACCGTGAGCTCATCGACTCTGCAAATGACCGATCCATAGGATAAGGCATATAAGGTGATTATGCCGCAGGTCGACAGCCCTGTACTGCTAAGGGTTATAGTGGCGATATTATTCCCAATGCAGGAAGAAACTCCAAAGTATGATGTACCGGTCAATGATTTCCCGGAGGTAACTTCACAGGAAGTACTAGATGCGGCAGCTAGAATGGGAGACAAGAAGTTTCCAGGATCACACGGTATTTCGAACATTGCTCTGAAGCTTGCAATCTACGAGCGCCCACAAATCTTTGCAAGCATGAATACCGAGTGCTTAAGAGAAGGGTGCTTTCCAAGGGACTGGAAAATGCAACGACTGGTTCTCTTGCTCAAGCTCGGGGAGAAGCCAGATGAACCATCGGTGTACAGGCCCTTATGTATGCTAGACACTGCAGGCAAAGTATTCGAACGCATACTCTTCGCCCGCTTATAAAACATAGTCGATCCAAAGCTATCAAAGGATCCGACGCAATAGATCAACGATAGACACCGTAAAACGATTCACAACGATCGCTTCACACGCCATGGAGGGCAGTATAAATACTCGGAGATATTGCGCTGTCATCACGTTGAACATCCGAATTGCTTTCAATAGCGCAAAGTGGGACCTCATCACACAAGCGCTGAAATCATTTCAGACTCCTGCATACTTAGTCAAAATCATACGCGAATATTTCAGGGACAGAGTACTGCAGAACGAGATAGAAGAAGTCCCAAAACGTCTTACGTTGAATGAAAGTCTCAACATCCAAAAATTTGGCAACAAAAGTCTTCTTTTGACTGTCGAAAAATACTTGAACTAGTTGTTTTCTTAAACACTTAATTTTGTGATTCAGAACCTTAAAAAATAAAATAAATACGAACAGTTATTGATTCTGAGCTTAATACAATAAAAAAACAGCAATCGGCACTCTTGAAAAGTCACTAACACTATTTTTCTAAAATAAAAAAAAATATTTCCGGCAAAAGTTTAGCACTTCTGCTTTCACATTTATATTAAGTAAATATGTCTTAATTATGGACAATTAATAAATCTGCTAAACTTTTGCGTGAACATAAGATATTATGCAAAACTTAAAACAAAATTTTAAACAAAACGCTAGCTCTTCCAACCGCTTAATTAATACTAAGAATTTTTTTTAATTTTTGAAAAAAACAAATAAAATGTACACATATTTACCTTCCCCGGACATATTTTGTATTTATAATCGCACAATAAATAACAAAGATATTGACAAATTAGTTGGAGCTACTTTTTTTTCCAGTTTTCCAATATAAATTTCACAATGAAGTTGTCACCTTTGATCGCATGACTTACTTAGTGCAAAACATAAAAACAAAAAAAAATGCATTCTTCTTATCCAAAATACCGTACACTTTGTGAAAAGTAACAGTTTTTTCTTGTTTACCCAACATTTCAAAGTGACCTTTTGCGCACTGGTCTCTGTGGAGCTGCCCCAGTGTGAGCCGGTGCCGTATGCTGACGGCTCTTCAAATCAATCTCCACAAAAGTAAACTCGCTTCAGCTGAACTTCTCCTCAATATGGAGGAAGTCGGCTACGATGTGGTGTTGGTCCAGGAACCATGGATAGCCTCGGGTAACGTGGTTTCCTGCTTAAAGTCACAAAATTATAATACATATATTCCCAAATGTGACAGATACGGTAAGAACAGCGATACTGGTGAAGAAAAGTATAAATTCTTATATAAATGTCAATCTCTCCACAGATGATCTGATGGTGGTGGCCGTAAAAGGCGGCAAGGATGAGCTACTACTCCTTGCGTGTTGCTATATGCCACACGAGGACGCGGCGCCGCCTTCTTCTTCTTCTGACTTCTGGCGGAAGCAGCCAGCAAAAGGAAGCAGGCTCTGGTGGTGGGATCCGACGCAAACGCGCACCACACGGTATGGGGAAGTGCCGATATAAATGAAAGAGTTGAGTCACTACTCAACTGTATTCTTCAAAGTAGTCTAGAAGTAGCAAATAGGGGGGAGGAACAAACATACATTGGACCAACCTCGAAGAACATACTAGACGTAGCACTCTACACAAATAATTGTATTATGGTAGAAGACTGGAAGGTGCTTAGAGCACCATCAGTTTCTGACCACAAATATATAAGTTTCTCTGTTACATTCGCGACTAAATATAAAAATGTTAACTTCAGGAATCCTAGGAACACGAACTGGGATTTGTACAGGAAGATACTAGAAAATAAACGAATGAGACCAAGAAGGTATTACTCGCACGTTGAACTTGAAAAAGGTGTAAATTCACTCACAATTACTCATTAAAGCTCATCATAGGTCTTGTCCTCCAACACGTACAAAACGCAAGTCGAAACCTCCCTGGTGGAACAAGGAGCTAGGGTTGCCAAGGCGAAAGGTACTTGAATTCTTTAAATTGGTCAAAGTAGCTGACTATGAGTTATGTTGAATTGAGTACAGGGAATTATTAAGAGAATACAAAAGGGAAGTGCGCGTAGCAAAGAGGGAATCTTAGAAAGACTTCTGTAGCAATATAAAAAATACAAACGAAACGACTAGGCTCATGAAACTGATTTCTAAGAATCCGACCATGTCCAATTTAATACGGAAAAGCAATGGAGACTGGACTGACAGCTGTGAGGAATCCCTCGAGGACCTTGACAGTACACATTTCCCACTGTAGATCTCGAACCTATAAGATATACTGTGAACGACATTCCAACGGATATCATTACAGCAGATAGAATAGAGTGGGCAGTAAATTCCTTTGACCCATTGAAATCCCCGGGTCTGGACGGAATCTTCCCAGCCATGCTCCAAAAGGTTAGCTATCTTTTGGTACCATGACTAAAAACGATATATACGGGATGCTTGGGGTTCGGCTATGTGTCTGCTGCGTGGAGACAGGCGAGGATTGTGTTTATACCGAAAACAGGTAAAAGAAACCCTCTCTACTCAAAGGAATACAGGCCCATCAGTTTGACCTCATTCCTCCTGAAGGCGTTAGAGAAGATACTAGACACATATATCAGGGACACAATTGCGTCAGACAATATGTCAAAAGAACAACACGCTATACTAATAGCAGATCCTCGAGACTGCACTCCATTCGCTAGTACTGAATATAGAAAGGGCCTTAGAATATAAAGAATATGCCCTTGGGGTATTCCTAGATATATCCGGAGCCTTCAATAACGTGACGAAGGATGCTATTTTGAATAGCATGGTAAAAAGTAATGTAGAACCCACTGTTTATCTGTGGATAAAGCAACTTCTAGGTTGCAGAAAGATAAGAGCGGAATGGAACGAAGCTAAAGTGACCAAACAGGCAGGCAGAGGTACCCCACAAGGAGGAGTGCTATCGCTTCTATGGTTACTTGTAGTAAACGAAATACTCAGGGAATTTGATGGGAAGGCACCTAAACTAGTGGCATATGCAGATGACATAGCAATAGTAGTAACGGGAAAGTACCTAGATACCATCAGTAACATAATGAACAACACTCTTAAAACGATCCATCGAGCAGGCTTTGAGGTAAACGCGGATAAAACGGACATGATACTCTTTACCAGAAAGTACAAGTGTGAAGTGAACTTACTCCCACATACCACACAAAGTACATTGGAGTAATTTTGGACAATAAGCTTATGTGGAGGCGCAATGTTGAGGAAAGGGCGAAGAAGGCCAGTAATGCGCTATATGCATGTAAATGAATGCTAGGCGTTACTTGGGGTATTTCTCCCTCGCTGATGCACTGGTGCTACACCGCAATAGTTAGACCAATCTTTCTGTATGGTGCTTTAGTGTGGTGGACTGCAATAAAGAAGGCTACATATATAATGCCAATGGGAAGAGTCCAGCGCCTCACTTCACTCTGCTTAACAGGCGCACTGAGAACCACTCCAACGGCTGCTCTCGAAACAGTACTCAACATGCTGCCTATCGCCCTTGTGGCGGAGAATCTTGCAGCGAAATACGCGGGGAGACTGACGGCTACGGGAGAATTCACATACAGAACCTTCGGAGGTTTGTGCAACACTGATTACATGACTCCACGTTTTAATTGGGAAAGAGGGTATCGAACTACAATCGAAGAGGAGGGGTGGCGTAGGGGCATGAGGCCCAGCCGAAAGACCTTTAACTTTTACACGGACGGCTCAAAAACGATGGATGGTGTGGGAGCGGGCATCTACTGCTCAGAGTTGGGAATTAGGCGGCCTATAAAGCTGCCTGAACAGAGCAGTATCTTTCAAGAGGAAGTCTTCGCTGTCAGGCAAACCGCACAGCTAGCATACACCAAGACAGGAAATGACTCAAAAATAAACATATACGTGGACAGCCAGGCAGCGATAAAGGCGATTAACTCATATAGTATAAAATCCAAAAATGTCCTACAGAGCAGGGAAGCCATAGATAGGCTAGTCACAAATATAAGACTGCATATCTATTGGGTACCTGGCCATAAGGGCACAGAAGGGAATGAAATAGCAGATGAGATTGCAAAGAACGCTGTCTATTTACCACTTGAACAAGAAAACGACCTACAGAAACCTCTTAAAGAACTATTCAATGAAAGGGACGGACACATGAGTAGGCAGGTGAAAGCAAGGTAGCACAGTTTAAACACCTGCAAAATTGCAAAGTTATGTGTAAAGTCAACGATAGGAAACAAATGAGATTTATACTCGCGCTCTCACGAAAAGAATGCTGAACTATCATAGGTATAATAACAGGCCATAATTATCTGGCGGCACATACACACAAAATAGGAATTACGGACAATGACGAATGTAGTAAATGTAGTGAGGTTGGAGTAAGGGAAACTCTAGAACATCTCCTTTGTATATGTTCTGCGTTATCAAAAACGCGCTTAAACTGCTTAGGAGTCCAACAATTTGGGAGATTGGAAGACCACTCAGGAATGGAGTGCTGACAGCACTGCTTAAATTCGCAAAAAGCGTTGACATCCTACGAGATGTCTAATGGAAATGCATAAAGGTCAGACCCCATCTGGTATCGCTAGGGACCAATCGGTCTATGTGTGGCTTTATGCCAGCCAGGTTAACCTAACCTAACCTACTGGGTCCCGAGTCACTCGGGGATCTAAGGCCATGAAATTGCTGATGAACTCGCTAGGGCCGGTTCCGCAGCAAGCCTCATAGGTCCGGAGCCATACTGTGGTATCAACTGGGCGGAGGCTAAATCCAGAGTAGATAGCTGGGGACATAGTCTCAGAATATCAGAATGGGAAGGGATATAAGGACTTCGCCAAGCCAAAAGACTGGTAAGGCCATTATCCTACAATAAAGAATTGCGCAATACAACATATGGAAAATAGTAGGTTTTCTATCAGGTCATTAGTAACTGAAATATCACCTGACTAAAAACCACATTCTAGATGATACGGAGTGCCGGCTCTGTCTAGAAGCAGAGGAAACCACAGAACATATTCTGTGCAACTGCATTGCGTTTGCAAGAACTAGAATGAATATATTCCACCGCGACCAGCTGGCTCTGGAAGAAATAAAGAATGCTCCTGTTATGGATATTCTCAAATTCATCCATAAAGCGAAGATAATGAAGGAACATGACTTTCATCTACTTCTTTTTTTTAGAGAAGGAACATCTAGGTAGAAAAGAACTTGATAACTTTAATTGTGACGCTTTAACATCACCAAACGGACGAAATGCTATGGCATTACAGAAGAAACGCAGGAACTAAACCTATAGGGGATAGTATATCGGACAGTTCTGATCACATGGACCATTAATGACAAATGTAGTATGACACAAAAGATCTTTTAGGTCGCAGTGTCGGCCATGAGACAAACTACAAAAACTAAATTATTATTATTAAGTCCACAAAAAAATGGTAGTTCGCACATCCAGCAAAACGTAGCCCTTAAAACCACACACGATGTCGACGCAACGGTACAGACGTTTACCCAAATACTTACCACCACTGCAGCTAAACTCGCCACACCAGTTGTTGAAATTGCTTCTAATCGATCTAACAGCACATCAAAAGACATTAAAAGAATGATAAAAGAAAAACTGAAACTAAGACGAGAATGGCAAAAGTTCAGATCCCCTTGGTTAAAACAAAAATTGAGAAGTGTCACAAAAGAGCTGCAAAATACTTTAAAGAGGGAACATGCCGAGAGGGAACAGAGCCGAGTCTACAACATAACCGAAAAAGTCTTTCAGGGACCACAGATACCAACTATTCGCTATGGAAAGCTGTAAATAAAATGATGTCAAGGTATTGGGAACCGCCTATAAGACTATCGAATGGTAATTTGGCAAAAAGTAATGCAGAAAAGAGCAAAGCCTTTGAAGATCATCTTCAACATGTGCTCACACAAATGCACACTGAAGTACCCCTAACACCTCTGAAAGTACGTCATGCGAAACAACGCTCAAAGATTAAAATTAAGGAAATAAAATTGATTGTGCAAAAGGAAATAAGTCCAAAAACAGCTCCGGGTCACGATCTTATCACAAACAAAAGTCTGAAGGAACTACCAAATGTAGCAACTGTTAATTTTACGCATATCTTAAATGCGCTGCTAACACTAAATTACTTCCCAAATTTTTGGAAATTGTCCGTTATTATAATGATTAATAAATCAAGAAAGAGTCCAACACAAATAACATCATATATACCAATAAGTCTCCGGCCAACACTCTAAATTGTTCAGAAAGCTACTTCTCCAAAAAATAACTCCACTATTGGAAAGAAAAGAAGTAATCCTCAACACCAATTTGGGTTTCGAGGGAAGCACGGTACAACAGAGCAGATCCACAGAATATCTGCAGTAATTAGAGACGCTTTGGAGAATAAAAAATATTGCTTTGGGATATTTTTGGGATGTGGCACAAGCGTTCGATAAAGTTTGGCATGAGGATCTCATCTACAAAGTTCAGAACTACCTTCCCGAATTCCCGATTGGAAATTTCAAGTCAAACATAAAACCCATATGACACACCCACAAATCCTAGCCGACGTGTAGAAGAATGGTTACTAAAATGATGATTTAAGGTTAACGAGTCGAAAAGCTTTCACATAACGTTTACTTTAAGACATGAAACATGCCCTCCTTTATCTCTAAATGGTGTAATGATCCCACAAGCAAGCGAAGTGAAATATCTTGGGATTCATTTGGATAGACGTCTCACCTGGCGAAACCACACCGAAGCCAAAAGACTACAACTATAACTCAAGCCTAATACACTCTATTGGCTCCTTCACAGCAGGTCAAGTTTGAGCATGGAAAATAAAATCCTCTTATATAAAGTGGTAATTAAAACATACTGAACCAATGGCTTTCAACTGTGGGGCTCTGCTAGCATTTCAAAAATCGAGTTGATTCAAGGATTTCAATATAAAATAATACGTACAAGGACTTGCTTAAGGAACCAAATTCCTCTCGTCTTAAACGATTTAATTTTAATTAACTTTAATAATTTTTAATTTATTTTAAAATGGATTTATCTTCAATTTTATCTATTACTCTTTTATATATAGTGTATTCAATTTATTTTCTCTAAGCACTGGCTAAGGTTTAAATATAAAATGTAGTTATGTAAGATTTTTTTACTTATTGTTAATTCTTATTTATGCCTTCGTGAAGAGCAATCACCTTGTCGGGGTACGAAGGCTTAAATAATTGCAATGACGCAATGGGTTAGGGTGGCAGAGTTTCGGCTCATATGGGATTACCGTAGCCGGACTGACTACTGCAGAGTAATTCAACTAAGAACTGTCTCCCTCCTAATCCAGGGTGTTCTTGGGATCGAGCCCAAGAGTAACAGAGCTCCCCTTCCTGATACCAGGCCGCCTCAGGTAGTAACGGTGGCCATGCTGTGGTACGGGGCGCTGCCACAGTTGACCAACCCCTTCACCTTTGAAATCTTTGGCTGACTTAGCTTGATCAATCGAGCGGGGGGCCGTAAGAACCAGTATGAACAAAACCAAAAAAAAAAAAAAAATGACGTGCGGTCTCTAAACGCTAATTCGGATGGGAATCCAAAATCATCCGCACACTCTGCGGCGGCTATTGTAGCTAAGGACGACGAGCCTGGCACAAGTAAAGCCATGTGCTGCGTTAGTGTTGCTAACCAGAGAACCAAAAGGTTCAACAAGGAGAAAAGGGCTGCTCTCCGGACGGTGGAACGCTTGTCGCGGATCCCAGAGAAGGATAGGACGGTGAAGCAGAAGGCTTCCCTCGAGTGGGCGACGAAAGTCGTGAAGGAGTCTCAAGCTCCAACACTACAGGCTACAAAACGTCAAAGGTCCCTAGAAGACACCACCCACCCGGACCCAAAAAAATTTAAAAACCGCGGTACAGTCACCACGAAGTCCTTCAGCGAAGTGCTGAAAGGACACCAGGTCATGGCGGTCATAGATCGCAATGACCCGGATGGCAGTATCTCTCATAAGTGCTGGAAAAAGGTAGAAGTCAGCCTTTCAAGGCTCTACCTCCAGCTTATGAAGGAATTCCCAGGTGGTTTTCCCCTCTTTTCGGGACAACGGATGGCATCAATGCCACGTGAAGCTGATTGCCTGCGCGGATCAAAGGTCAGTCGACCTTTATAGGATTGCGATCTCCAGGATAGAGAGGCATGGCCAGGCGCAAGTCTCGAAGTCGTACCTAGGGAGCTGATCCCTAGTAGACCTAGAGCGCGCGCGTGGATCCCAGCCGAACCGTCTGACCTATACCTAAGTCTACCTAACCCTAAGGCTTTTAGAAATTTCAGGAAAGCAAACCGGGACCGCTAAAGGTGACTGTAGCTAGACTACTACCTCAGAACCCCACAAGGTCAAGCACGTGTGCCGAAACTGATAGGTCTGTGGAGGAACAAAGACCCACGTGGTGGGGAAGGAAATTAGGGGACTCAGACAAAACTGTAGGAGACTTTTCAACAGCGCAAAGAAGTCTAGAGATAGTGCAGACTGGGCTTTATATAAGGCAGCACTCAGAGCCTTCAAAAGTAAGCTTAGGAAGGCACAAAGAGAATCGTGGAGAAACTTTTGCGGTGACGTAGAAGATATTTTTGAGACGCCCAGCTTGAGGAAGATCCCTTCAACTGCTCCAATAGTACCTGTTTACCTGAGGAGGGAGGATGGATCTTGGACTTCAAATAGTAATGAGACTCTAGAGCTTCTTCTGGAGACTCACTTCCCTGGTTGCTCGAGCACCATTCCGCGGAGAACGAAGCCCAGCGGGAATGATGTTGCAGTCAACTCAGACATAGTCACGAAGCCAAAATTGCAATGGGCTATCCATAGCTTCAAACCATTTAAAGCATCTGGCCCAGATGGTGTAGCTCCAATTGAAATTCAGCAGTCAGAGAATCTTATAATTGAGTGGCTGCTAAAGATATACAATAGTTGTCTTGAATTAGCGTATATTCCAGACTCATGGAAGCATGTGAAGGTAATTTTTATACCCAAGGCGGCAAAAGCTCGCACACAGCTCCAGGGGGGACTTAAGGCCCATTAGTCTGTCCTCCTTCTGTCTAAAAGTCCTGGAAAGGTTGTTAGACATTCAACTGAGGCTCACTATAGATAGGCAGAAGCTGTCAGTCTCTCAGCATGCCTACTTCAAGGGTAAATCGGTTGAGACCGCTTTACACTCCGTAGTCTCTAGTATTGAGTGCTCCCTGCACAATAAGGCGTTCTCCCTAGTGGCTATCCTGGACATTGAGGGAGCTTTTAACATCAAATCAGACGCAATAATCGGTGCGATGCGAGACTTGGAGGTGGAACCCGCCACTAGCAGGTGGATTGAAAACATGCTTAGTAGCAAGATAATCAATTCACGACTGGAGACGGCGTCGGCCAAGAAGTCCGTGTGCAGAGGCACACCTCAAGGTGGAGTTCTTTCACCCCTACTCTGGCATCTTACGGTAAGTCAGCTGCTTGTTCGACTGGAGAGGGGAGGCTGCAAGGTGGTTGCGTATGCGGATGATGTTGCTATTAGTATCTCGGGAAAATACATATCTATTTTAAGGGACTTAACGCAAAACATGTTGAACATTCTCTCTAAATGTACTACTGACTGTGGGTTGGGGGTTAATCAGACCAAGACTAAGCTGGTGCTCTTTACTAGGAAGTATAAAATTCCTCAATTAATGAGGAATAAACTAATGGGTGTAGATATTAACCTTGTCGAGGAGGCTAAATATCTGGGCGTGATCCTAAATAGGAAGCTGAACTGGAAGGCTAATATAAGCGAGCGCATTAGGAAGGCTCAGGTAGCTCTGTACTCTTGCAAAAGAGTTATAGGCAAAAATGGGGGTTACAGCCTAAGGTAGCCTATTGGATATACACAGCTGTGGTACGACCAGTCCTTTTCTATGGGGTGCTTGCTTGGTGGACAGCCCTAAGTAAGTCCACATACAATAGGCTGATAACAAAAGTACCACGAACGGCAAAGGTATTCATAAGTAGTGCCATTAGAACGACTCCAACGGCAGCATTGGACATTATGCTCAATCTGCTGCCTGTTAGGCTTTTTGGCGAAAAAATGGCTGCAAACTCAGCTATCAGGCTAAAAGCTACGCACCAATGGAATGCCAGGAATGTAGGTTATGCGTCCATTTTAAGACATTTTGAGGGTATTCCTGGCTAAGGAAGAAGAAGGTATCTGCACTTGATATTTGCATTCTGTCCAACAGCCAAGCTGCTTTGCGCTCCCTGGATTCGGTTATTATCACCCCAAAAGCCGTCAAGAGCTGCCGGAAATCTTTAGATAGCTAAGCAGACCCGTCTGCATCTGGGCTGGATTCTCGGTCACAGAGATACTCCAGGGAACTGCAAGGCGGATGAACTTGCCCGTGAGGGTACTACCATACCGATTGAACCAGATAGGTCGAACTTCGATATGTACATATGCACATGTAAGCTCTTAGTAAATACAATATCTTTAGGCACAGCGGGCAGGCGCTGGTCTGAATTTTCAGTATACAAAATAGCTAAACAAACCTGGCCAGAGATAAATGTCAAGCGCTCTAAGGACCTAGTAGCTCTAAAAAGCATAGATTCCGTGATTAGCGTCCTAACGGGACACTGGGATCTAGGCACACACGGGTGTAGGCTGGGCATTGCCTCTGACGACTTCTGCAGGAGTTGCATGGACGAGCAGGAGGAAGAGTCCATTGCTCACCTGTTGTGCACGTGTCGAGCGCTGTCCAGAAGGAGGCGAACTTTCCTAGGCGACTACTTTCAGGACTCCTTGGGAAATATCTCAAAAAAAAGATTAACTCCATCAACTGCTTCCGTAAAAGCCCCAAATGGCTGGACCTTTGAAAGGGATGGGACTTGTCGTCTCATGAGGTATCACAAAGGGTCAATGTTGGCCTAAGTGCGCTCTTTTCCGGGTGGCCGCCTTACCTACCTATCTAATTCTTATTTAGAAGATTCAATAAATAATTAAATGTATAAAAAAATATACTTACGAGTATAGTAGGAAATATCCTTAGTACATTTTATTCGGTAATGTTGACTCCGACAATGGCCACAAAATGAAAATAATTAATCAGTGTGGACTGATAAGGCTCACTTAATACGTCTTCTTCAAAACCAAACTTCCATTATTGACTCTTACCATAGATACAATTAAACAGGATGAGGTCTGTGCAAAGTCAGAAAATTCTGAGCTACATGGCAATATATTCGTATAAAAGAACAAAGTATTCAGTGACAGAAATCAAATAAGAATCCCATAATCCCATAACTAATGGCAGTAAATCTACAACGTATACAATCAGAGATAATAAATATACTTGGAGGCACACAGCAGCAGGGTCAGTCCCCTACTACTCACACCTCAACAATTACAAAAAATATATTCCTTTATCTCGAAATGATTCACAGCTAAGGAAGACGCTTACATATGTGAGAAAAAACAACCCAAATTTGGAAGACAATCGTTGACATTTCAAAACTGTCACTCTCCAGTGGTTCACAAAAATGTTCTTCAAATAAATTACTCTTATTAAATGCCAGTGTTTATCATCAGTTTTTAAATATTATTAAAACCAACATTACTCTTGTATCTAAACATAAAGCTACTATTGTAACGACTATTTTTCGCCGGGGTAGGCTCGCCGGATTGCCAGGAGTCGTTTACAGAAAATCTCTAAAGTATTCTAAACTTATTTACGTGGATTTAATTATTTTATTTATTTATTAATTTAAAAAAAGGTTTAACTACGTGTAACAATTATTTTTACTAACTTAAATACGGACACAGTTGAACTCTAATGTCCCCCTAAATTCTGTAGCGTTTGTCAGTGTGGGTTTCTAGCAGAGAATCGATTATAAATCATAATCTCCTTTAGATTCCCCTAGCTTCTGTTGCGTTTGTCAGTGTGGGTTTCTAGCAGAGAATCGATTATAAACCATAATCTCCTCTAGATTCCCCTAGCTTCTGTAGCGTTTGTCAGTGTGGGTTTCTAGCAGAGAATCGATTATAAACCATAATCTCCTCTAGATTCCCCTAGCTTCTGTAGCGTTTGTCAGTGTGGGTTTCTAGAAGAGAATCGATTATAAACCATAATCTCCTCTATATTCCCCTAGCTTCTGTAGCGCTTAGTCAGTTTGGGTTTCTAGCAGAGAATCGATTATAAACCATAATCTCTTTTAGATCCCCCTAGCTTCTGTAGCGTTTGTCAGTTTGTATAACTCTGTTTAGTGCGATGCGTCTAGTTTGCCTGCTGCCGAAAGAAAGAGCCGTCTTGTTTGCCTGTTGCCGAAAGAAAGAGCTGTCTTGTTTGCCTGCTGTCGAAAGAAAGAGCCGTCTTGTCTGCCTGATGCCGAAAGAAAGAGGCTGAGTTGCCAGTTGCTCCTGCTTTGCTCCAGCTTCAGTGTAGATCATCGAATAATTGTTGTTGTGCGGGAACTGTAGTTTTTTGTGGCACCTGTCTGCTATCTCGTGCTGTTGCATGTTGCTACTGTTTCCCGCATTCTTCTTTTTGTTTGAATTTGACCTTGGGCCACCTTCAGCACATTGTTGTTGTTTTCTCCCTGTTGTTCTTGTAAGTTTTTGCCCTTGGGCCACTTTCAATGTTGTGATGATTTACCTTGTTGTTGTTCCTTGTCTTGTTTGTTGTTGTTGCTTTTTTCCTTGGGCCACCTTCAGGACTTTGTTGATATTTTATATCGATGGCATAAAATATTTCAAAATTTAAATATTTCGGATATTTATTTCTGCTCTCCTCTTTATGCTTTATCCGCACTGTTGGAACGCTTAGCGATCGGTCTGTCGTGTTCCCCTTTGTGCTTTGCCTTCGTTTTTGGGTGTTGTTAGTGGGTAATTTTCCGAAGTGATGCAGTCGGCCCCTTCTGTCGCGATCTCTTGTAAATTCATATCATTGCGATAGGCACTGTTGTTGTGAATTCATATCAGTACGTTGGGCACTGTGGTTGTACATTCATATGATTTTAACTGTGGTCAGGCGGTTGCACAATTGTTTGTGTAATATTCTTCAGTGTTATCTTGCGTTGTTGACTTCGTTGCATGTTTGTTCGTCGCTTATCACAGGGTTCCACTGTCTCAGTTAATTGTGGCCGTGTCTACTGTTCTCCCAACGCGGAGTATCACACTTGTTGTTGGTAGCATTACTCTGGTGGGAGGTGCCTTAGACTCAGTTGTCTTTTGGCTGCTGCACTAAATATGATGGCGGTTGTCTATGTGCTTTTTAGAAATGCAGGTGGGAGGTGCCAAAATCTTAGGACTATTTACGTGTTGTGAGGACGGAAAAGACTACAAGTATTTTCCGCACACAGAACTCATACCCAGCATGCAACATCCCACAGCCTAACAAAAAGTAACCACCTCCCACGCTAAATGCAACAACAAAACATTTACGCACAGACGATCTGACCAATAAGCGTAAAGGATTTAATGATCTCAGAAACGTAAAGTGTTATACTGAACACTACAGCGACCAAAGGCGGAACACGGAGAAAAACAAGAGAGAAACACACACAGCACATTCAGCAGGCGGAGTACAAATAAATATTTATAACAACAACAACAACAACAACAGTACAGCGACCGAAGGCGGAACACGGAGAAGCAGAAACACGCCAACCGATCGCAAGCGCAAAGCAGTAAACAGGCAGAGTACAAATGAATATTTATAAAACAACAACAACAGTACAGCGACCGAAGGCGGAACATGGAGAAACAGAAACACGTCAATCGATCGCAAGCGCAAAGCAGTAAACAGGCGGAGTACAAATAAATATTTATTGCAACTACAACAACACAAGATCGAAGGCGGAACACAGAGAAACACGAAAGAGCACCACACACACGCTAACCGATCGCACACGCAAATCAGTAAGCAGGCAGAGTGCAAACCAATCTCTGCAACAACAACAACACTACAGCGACCGAAGGCGGAGCACGGATGACAACGAGAGCGCACCACACATACGCGAACCGATCGCAAACGCAAAGCTGTAAACAGGCAGAGTACGAAGAAATGTTTCTACAACAACAACAACACGACAAATAACAGCAGCGATCAGGCCACACTACTGCAAGCAACAACTCTGCTGGACAACTAGAGGTATTACAACAAGGTGGTTAACCAGCAGAAGTTGAAGGTGGCCTAAGGACAACTGGACCACAATAACAACAAGCACTGATCCCATGGCAAGCTTTCGCTATATAAGCGAAGCGAACCGGACAGTGAGACACTCTCCGATCCAGCAGCAGTCAGGCAAGACACACCGCAGCAAGACTCCAGCACCAGTAGCACCAAGGTAAAGTATACTCTTTACACAAGAGTAGACTTACTCCAACGCTAAGACCGCCCCACGAGTTTATGGTTCTACCGATTCGCGTTGTGACTTATACCAACGCTAAGACCGCCCCGCGAGTTTATGGTTCTACCGATTCTCGTGGTGGCTTATACTAACGCTAAGACCGCCCCACGATTTATGGTTCTACCGATTCTCGTGGTGACTTATACCAACGCTAAGACCGCCCCACGAGTTTATGGTTCTACCGATTCTCGTGGAGACTAATACGTACGTACAGCACCGCGAGTTTATGGTTCTACCGATTCTCGCGGAGACTAGCACTGCCAACCGCGACTACACAGACGACGCCCCAAGCTTGCTAATCGCAATTATTTAAGTTTATTAAATTAGCAGAGTAAAATCATTTAATTCTAATTAATTTAGCCAAACTAATAAATTAATGTAAATTAAATTAGTAATTAAATTATAAACAATTGTAACTAAGTAAATGAATTAAATAAAGTATAGCACATATAAGTACACGCCCGCTTCCTAACATTAATTTCTGTATACGACCCCTGGAACCCGCTGAGTTTTATCCCAGCCGAAATAGAGTCGTTACAGTGTATATTTTAGGGTTGGTTTTTGAAGTACTTGGCCTCTATGTTAAATATACACGTTTGGGCGTTATGGCAAAACTAAATATTTAGGGGCAAATTTACGCATACAATTTGCTCCTCACACTATTAAGACACTAACTCTTTAATCAATCGGAAAGAATAGTAGAAGCAGCTGTATTCACACAACCTGTACCTGCACAACACGCCCCATCAGGCACTTCATGGGGGTATTTCGTTGCCGTGGATGAGTAGAGGTAATTAAATTCTAGTCATTTCCAACGCGAGCTATTGGGCATAGTGGGGAGATATGTATTGTACCATCGACTCCAGAAATGTGCCACAAGGCCACTCACCATTTGACAACTCTTAACATTTGTAGGTTTGTGGAGTAAATTCTGGTTGGACATTTTGTGTGCAACCAATCGCTTTAAAGCAGCTGTGAATGCATAGCTGCTCAGATCGGTGACGGTTTTCGTATGGACTGTGTTGTATGCATTGCGTTACCTTATGATATTTGGTAACTTATCTTTGAGTTTCAATGAAACTACCAACGGGGTGACCCGTTTACGCAAATCAATCGGCACACATTTCGTTTTCTTTTAACTGTAAAGGATATAATCTAAATAGCCGACACTTGCAATTTTAAGTAAAGAATGCCAAACTCAAATAATTTAGCACTTGAAACCAAACAGTTTAACCCTATTTACTTTACGTTCGTCATTCGCTATGCAGTCGTCTTGACCGACATGCATAGCTCATGTGACACCACTTATGCAGTGACCTAACACAATGCATTCCCAAGCTGAATCATAAGAAAACCCATGTAGTTCTAAAAGTACGAGTATAAATAGTAGAGTTAGAATAGTTTAAGTGTAGATGGTAATTTGTACATTACCGGTGCAGACGTTACACTAACGGTTCAAATAATCAATAAAGCATAAATTAATAAAAGTATTTTGTTGTCTTATTACAACTGCTTTAGTTGCAAAGCATGTGAATACAGTAAAATCTCGGAAAAGTTAAGTCTCGAAAAAGTTAATCTCGCGGAAAAGTTAATCGAGCGGCTGTCTTCACGTGCCGCTCTAAAAAGTTAATTTTTAATTAACTTTTTCGTGCGTGCATAAAAAAAAACCGAAAAATTCTGAGTGAAGAGAAATATTTTCAGTTACGGTACTTCACGAATACATATTTTGTTTTTACTACGTATTGCACATTTGTTTTATGTAAAAATGCAATTCTTGTCTCACAATATTTTAAGCCTTTGTTGTGAAAAGAACGCGGTCACAAAAATTATTTAAAGTGCGTAGTAAAGTGTGTGAATAAAATGTCAACAAAAAATAAAAAGCAGCAAAGGCTGACTGTTCTACAAAAATCAGAAATTTTGAAAAAGACTGTCCAAGGTGTTAGTGGTAAAAGATTGGCATTAGATTATGGAGTAACAGAAGCAGCTATCTCAAAAATTAAAAAAAAGAAAAATGAAATGTTGGAAGCTTTGAGTAACTCATATGAACAGGTACCAAGGAAAACTCTACATAAAGCAGAATATGTTGAGTTGGATAAAAGTGTTTATGAATGGTTTTTAAAACAAAGAGACCGTAATTGTGCAGTAACTGGACCATTGATAAAAGCAAGAGCTAGAGTCCATTTCCAAAAGCTTTATCCAAATAAACAATTTAATGCGAGTGATGGGTGGCTAGCAAATTTTAAGAAAAGGCACGGTATTCGCTTTCTTAAAGTGTGTGGTGAAATTCTATCTAGCGATACCGCAGAAATAACACCTTTTATTCATAATTTACGGGCAAAATGTGCCCAAATGAAGATCACTGAATCACAAATATACAACGCTGACGAGTCTGGACTTTTCTACCGTTTATTACCCGATAAAACTTTCGTCGCAGCTACGGAAAAAACCGCACCAGGGAGGAAAATAGCCAAGGAGAGAATAACCTTTTTGTTGTGCGCAAATGCGGATGGTTCGCACAAATTGACTCCGTTGGTGATAGGAAAAGCAGCTAATCCACGTTGTTTTAAGGGATTTGAAAACCCATTGGAGTACGTTAGTTCACAAAAGGCATGGATGAATGCAAAACTTTTTTATAACTGGTTTCATAACTCATTTGTCAAACAGGTAAATTCAGCAATTCATTAAATACATGTGCATTTCTATACGAGCTAATAACTTTAAAATTTTACAGGTCCGCAAATTTTCTCATGAAAATAATTTGCCACCAAAGGCTTTGTTGCTCATAGACAACTGCACGGCACACAAGCCTATTGATTTACTGAAAACTGAGGACGGCAATATTATAGCAATGCTTTTTCCGCCCAACGTCACACCTGTTTTACAGCCAATGGATCAAAATCCAATAAGATTGGTCAAATTGGGTTATCGAAAAAAACTTTTATGCAACATGCTTGCAGAGGAAAACATTTCAATTGACCGTATGTTGAAGTTACATACAATTCGACAAGCCATATTGATGCTTAAGGCAGCTTGGGATGAATTGTTGCCAAGTGTTCTCAGCAACTCATGGAATAAAATAAACAAGTGGGATGATGATGAATATCAAGACGAAGACAACATTCCACTGTCTGCGCTTATTGCACTGAACAGCGAATACAACAATTCAATTAACGAAGTTCAAGTTTTACTTTCGAAGGTGGCCGATAATGTGGAGATCAACATAGATGACGTAGAAGGCTGGAATGAAGATCAAGCAACAGAGGATGTAGAATGCGAATTGTCTTCTGATAGCTCTGACTCAGATATCGAGCAAAGTAGCCCACAAGAGGAAGTTAGTTATAATTTAGCACTCCAAAGCATAAATAATTTAATAAAATACTTCAAAAATGATGTAAAAGAGGTGGAAGACTTGATTCTCAAACGCACTAAATTAGTAGCAGCCTACCACAACAAAAGCAAGAAACAAACAACTTTAAAAAGTTATTTCACAACACCTAATACATAACTGAAATTTTTTAATTAATCATAAGTATGTACATATAATATTAAAAATAAATGAAATAAAAATATTATTTACAGAAATATATGCTTTAAGCTTTATTTCGATAAATTTAAAAAACCTTCGGAAAAGTTAATAATTCGAAAAAGTTAATTATCCTTGGGACATTTTGATTAACTTTTCCGAGATTTTACTGTACAACGATATAAGTTTTGTAAGGTATCTTGCCACGAATACGTTATACGGTTTCCAGTTATCTATAACAATTCATTAAGTTCTTGATTATGTACCAAAAGTTAATTATTCGACTTGACATTATAGAGTATAAATGCCCTGTAACATCGCAATTAGTATTTCTATACTTAAGGCGGGAAAAAATGCAATAAAAACAATGATTGCAATGAAAGAATACTTAATCTATTTTCATAAAATACTAAAATTACATATGTTAAGTGTAGGTGCTGTGGATGGTGTATATTCCTACTTGGCCGAAAAATTACTTCATTTTTTAGAGCCCAAGTAGATACTACAACAGCTATAACTACCAATATTAAAGTTTAAACCTAATCAGGTCTAACCTAATACTACATGTAATCAGAATTTGATTGAATGCAATAATCACCAGACTCACTAATACATGCCTATGGAATACTCGTCAATATAATAAAAAAACGATCTTAAATCTTCCATATTCTTTGTAACTACCATAAAACCGTTTAACACCTTTCATAAACATTCAATTTCCAAAACTAGTGGGACTTCCTTTGTTATTTCTAAAATTTCTTTATACTATAATTTTAATTATAGTTAGATACAGAAGAAATTTAAGGTAGAAGAACGTTGGTACTTGTATTTTGTTCATTTCTTATTGATAAGTGTTGCTTACCCAAAATATATTCTCATTTTCTGGTACTTTCACAGAAAAAAAAGGAATTTCGGGTACTCCTATAGAAGGTTCCTCAGTTCCGAAATATACGTTATTATCATCAGAAGGGACAGTTTCATGTTTGTTGGTAGTAGAATTGGGTCGTGCTTCATCTAAAAAATTTAAATTGAAAATTTTCTGTGAAATATACAAAATCGTATACCTCGTAAAGGTAGCGTTGGAAAAATATTATAAAAATTCAATGAAACAGATTTGTCGCCAAGTGGCAACGGCATTCTGGACCATAAAGCAGTTGGATATGGTAAATGCGATGGAGCTACAGGTGCGGACGGATATGGTTGCGGCATTCCTCTTATATGCGTCGGATACGGAACAAATGTAGTATTGTTCACTTGTGAGTTTTTTTCTCCGAGTTCATCGTGGGGTAGTAATGGATATGGTAACGCTGGGTACAGTTTTGATTTAATGTTATTGCCATCGTTACGAAATCCTAAAGCCGCCAAATTTACGAGCCCTATGCCGCTAGTTTGATAATTTCGTGATGAATCGTTTTTCTTAATAAACATTTTATTTTTAATGGTATTGTTTTATACTTTGTTGTTGTTCAAATTCTATCTTTGATTATAAAATAATTTGATGTTCCTAAATAAAAAATTGATTTTAATTAAATAAAACAAGAGTTTTTTTCAAGCTTTCTGTTAACAATTATAGGGTCCAAAACATTATTTTCAATTTATTAAAGGCCACACATTACACAAATTGATTTTGATTTCTTCGGGAAAATTATATCCCGATTACGAATCGAACTCAAACAATATTGGATAGTTTTAAATTTCAAGATACGTACATATGAATAATTCGAAAATATTTTCATTAAGCGGCCCTTAGACGGTCATTCGATTGAAGGGAAATTTCGTGTATTTGTATTTCCCGTTAGCTTTACGTTAATGCGGTGAACAGACTTATCATGAACGAGGCGGATAATTGTGTTGTATATATTGTCTTGCCATTAGCTGTCCAAAAAAATAAAAATAAAGCATTTGTTTGAAAATTGTACTTTAAAAATGAAACAAATGATCGAATATCAACTTTTTTTTCTTGTTTTCGTTTCGTTTTCAAATGAGCAATAAAACCACTTATTCTGTTTCTGTCCGTTTTTCTCTCATTCGTCATCAAGGTGAATTTACTTACATGGTGGCTGTAAGCACAAATTGTTTTGAACCAATTTTCCCTCAGTAGCTGTAAAAATTGATTGTTTAGAAAAATGCAACCAAAACATATATGCAAACAATTTGTAAATTGGGTTTTAATTTGAGTGAATAAAAGTTTTTTAATTGTTCTTATTGTTAAGTTTGAACATTATGAATAAATTATGAGTATATTTAACTATTAAATATATTTTATATAAATTGTGTACCTCTTTAAGCAGCTCTTATGCATTTCTCCACTCCTCTCAATTTCATTTATTTTGAACGCGCATTACTTGTGTTTGACAATTCCAGAAATACGAAATTCATCTTGCAGCCTCCATGTAACCCTACGTCTCCACGGGTAATTTTTGATGGCATAACATCTGTCAAATTTGATTGCAATGGTTGGCAATATTTTAATGGTGGGCATTGCGATGTTATGCCATTGTCATTTTGAAAATGCCGTCAAGCAATCTAGTTCGCTGTGCCCACGCTTGAAAAAATTTTTTATTTATACGATGAAGAGGAAAAAAGAAGGAAACCGAAATTCTGGGTGAATCCTTTATTACAAAGAATGCAAATGCACAGTCTCCATTCATTTTAGCGTTTTTATTAATTTAATAGATGCGGTAAAACGAAAATGTCCGACGATGCTTCCACTGTGAGCGTCACGAAAAATGAAAAAAGGCTGTCAAACAAACAAAATGACAACTAATTGCAACACAGCACGTTGGCAATTTATGGCATAACATATTTCATAACATAAATTGCCAACTTGAAGTAATTTGGAGTCCCCATTGGCAATTTGCTTGAAATTGAAAAAATAGCATGCCATCAAAAATTGCCCGTGGAGACGTAGGGTTACATGGTGGCTACAAGAACAAATTTTTTAAACCAATTTTCCCTTAGTAGCTGTCAAAATAGAAATTATAGAAAAATACGATAAAAACAAATATGCAAACAATTGCAAATAGAGTTTTGATTGGAGTGAATAAGAGTTTTTAATTGTTATTTTTGTGAAAATTGAACAATTTGAAGAAGTTGTGAGTCTATATAAAATATATTTTATATAAATTGTGTACCACTTGATGCAGCTCTTATAATTGTCTGATTAACAATTCTCAATAATTTGTCTGATTAACAATTTCGATCATTACTAATATTATTATAATTTTTTGAGTTTTTATTCTTTTTAATGAACGTACGCCAACAAAAGTACAAAAAATTAAAGAAAGTAATATATAAGCATTAAAAAATGTTGTTGAACTATTAAACTTCAGTTTTAATGTTTAGTAATAACTACAAAACAAAAAAAGGAACACAATTCTATACCAATATTTGATTAAATATGAGTTATATACATATTTATATTTGTTTCGAAACAACTCTCTGGGGGCATTTTGATTTCAACTCAAAACTATAAATCTAAGGATTGCTAAATATTTTCCAGACTAATTATAATGTATTAGTCAAATTATAAAATTCCAAAACAAAAAGTAGTACTTAAATTGGTTGGGGGGTTCTAATTGTAGTAAGTACGGCCCTGTTCTCTGAAGAACTAGTATTCTTCGAAGCTATTATTATTGAAATATGTTGCGTTCAAATCAGAGTAGCCAACGTGAATATTTATGTGTCCTGTTCGCATATCTCACCGAGATTTTCTCCGGAAATATACCAGCTTCACTTAGATGTTACCTCCTTATTGGCTACGAAAGTAAAGCCAAATGATAAAATCCTAATTTTGGATGATTTTAATTTGCCAACTCTGTGTTGGGAACTTTCAAGTGATGACCCTTTCATTAGACTCTTCCAATTTTCAAATGATACTGACTTTATAAATTATATTTTCAATCTATAACAAGATGGGTAGAATTCTTGATCTAGTCTTTGTGGTAGAAAAGGAATTTATTTCAATTTCCTCTGTTGATCCTTTGGTGTTTCCTGAAGACCCTCACCATCCAATGTTGGCAGTGTCTGCCAGATTGCCTATATTAAGGTCAAGTGGTGTAGATCACTTACCTGTCGAATCTTTTGATTATAAGCGGGCTGATTTGAATAAATTGAAGGAGTTCTTCAATCGTCTGAACTCTTGGAGATATCCTCTCCTCAGGCCCCATGCGAGATTAATAGTGCAGTGGTTTTGTTTAACCGGACATTGTTCGAGCAATGTATTCCTAAACGTCCGAGTGCTGCTTCTGCCTCACGAATTTGGTTTATTGATAGGCTCCGCAGCCTACGTAACTTAAAAGTTTAATATCGTAGATATAAATTTTCACAAGCTAACGTAGCCGATTTTAAATCCTATATATACATTAGATATAAGTACCAAAATCTTTGCAAATCCGCTTGATACTTATTTGACTTAAGTTAAATTCAACTTAAAAGTTGACCGTAAATCATTCTGGAACTTTATAAATTCAAAATGTAAGACTAGTCTTCAATAAAGAATAATAATAATGTTTCCAGTGATGATTTGGGTATCTGTAATCTTTTCGCTAATGATTTTAAGTCCAACTACTCTACTGGAGAATATAAATTGGCCCAGTATCTTTTTTCTATACAACACGCCATAGTGAATCAACATATTATTTATGAGGACATTGTATTCAAGCATTTGTCCCAGCTGAAATCATATTTTACTCGACGTTCCCTTAATCCCATATTTTATTCTTAAGCAGTGTAGTCTTGAGCTTGTCTCGCCGATTACTTCGCTTTTTAGTGCTTCTCTTATATATGGTCATTTTCCTGTTATGTGGAAAAATTCACATATTTTACCGCTGCATAAATCGTGCAGTAAATCTGCAATATCCAATTTAACGGGCAATTTTTCATGGCATAACATCTGTCAAATTTGATTGCAATGGTTGGAAATATTTTAATGGTGGGCATTGCGATGTTATGCCATTGTCATTTTGAAAATGCCGTCAAGCAATCTAGTTCGCTGTGCCCACGCTTGAAAATTTTTTTTATTTATACTTTGAAGAGGAAAAAAGAAGGAAACCGAAATTCTGGGTGAATCCTTTATTACAAAGAATGCAAATGCACAGTCTCCATTCATTTTAGCGTTTTTATTAATTTAATAGATGCGGTAAAACGAAAATGTCCGACGAGACTTCCACAGTGAGCGTCACGAAAAAATGAAAAAAGGCTGTCAAACAAACAAAATGACAACTGATTCCAACACAGCACGTTGGCAATTTATGGCATAACATATTTCATAACATAAATTGCCAGCTTGAAGTAATTTGGAGTCTCCATTGGCAATTTGCTTGAAATTGAAAAAATGGCATGCCATCAAAAATTGCCCGTGGAGACGTAGGGTTACATGGTGGCTACAAGAACAAATTTTTTAAACCAATTTTCCCTTAGTAGCTGTCAAAATAGAAATTATAGAAAAATACGATAAAAACAAATATGCAAACAATTGCAAATAGAGTTTTGATTGGAGTGAATAAGAGTTTTTAATTGTTATTTTTGTGAAAATTGAACAATTTGAAGAAGTTGTGAGTCTATATAAAATATATTTTATATAAATTGTGTACCACTTTATGCAGCTCTTATGCATTTCTCCATTCCTCTCAATTTCGTTTATTTTGAATATTAGCTAATCGGCGATTGCATGTGTTTCACAATTCCAGAGGTACGAAATTCACCTAGCAGTCACGTCATGTAAGTAAATGCACTTTGCCAATGGCCATAAACAAATCAATTTTTAATTCCCCACTGGCCATAAACAAACTGGTGAGTTTTGGAAAAATCACTATTTGGGGTTGTCGTTCGTTAAGATTTTAATACTATTCTCGCTGCAAAAAGTACCAAATTCAATATCGTCAATAATTTGTCTGATTAACAATTTCGATCATTACTAATATTATTATAATTTTTTGAGTTTTTATTCTTTTTAATGAACGTACGCCAACAAAAGTACAAAAAATTAAAGAAAGTAATATATAAGCATTAAAAAATGTTGTTGAACTATTAAACTTCAGTTTTAATGTTTAGTAATAACTACAAAACAAAAAAAGGAACACAATTCTATACCAATATTTGATTAAATATGAGTTATATACATATTTATATTTGTTTCGAAACAACTCTCTGGGGGCATTTTGATTTCAACTCAAAACTATAAATCTAAGGATTGCTAAATATTTTCCAGACTAATTATAATGTATTAGTCAAATTATAAAATTCCAAAACAAAAAGTAGTACTTAAATTGGTTGGGGGGTTCTAATTGTAGTAAGTACGGCCCTGTTCTCTGAAGAACTAGTATTCTTCGAAGCTATTATTATTGAAATATGTTGCGTTCAAATCAGAGTAGCCAACGTGAATATTTATGTGTCCTGTTCGCATATCTCACCGAGATTTTCTCCGGAAATATACCAGCTTCACTTAGATGTTACCTCCTTATTGGCTACGAAAGTAAAGCCAAATGATAAAATCCTAATTTTGGATGATTTTAATTTGCCAACTCTGTGTTGGGAACTTTCAAGTGATGACCCTTTCATTAGACTCTTCCAATTTTCAAATGATACTGACTTTATAAATTATATTTTCAATCTATAACAAGATGGGTAGAATTCTTGATCTAGTCTTTGTGGTAGAAAAGGAATTTATTTCAATTTCCTCTGTTGATCCTTTGGTGTTTCCTGAAGACCCTCACCATCCAATGTTGGCAGTGTCTGCCAGATTGCCTATATTAAGGTCAAGTGGTGTAGATCACTTACCTGTCGAATCTTTTGATTATAAGCGGGCTGATTTGAATAAATTGAAGGAGTTCTTCAATCGTCTGAACTCTTGGAGATATCCTCTCCTCAGGCCCCATGCGAGATTAATAGTGCAGTGGTTTTGTTTAACCGGACATTGTTCGAGCAATGTATTCCTAAACGTCCGAGTGCTGCTTCTGCCTCACGAATTTGGTTTATTGATAGGCTCCGCAGCCTACGTAACTTAAAAGTTTAATATCGTAGATATAAATTTTCACAAGCTAACGTAGCCGATTTTAAATCCTATATATACATTAGATATAAGTACCAAAATCTTTGCAAATCCGCTTGATACTTATTTGACTTAAGTTAAATTCAACTTAAAAGTTGACCGTAAATCATTCTGGAACTTTATAAATTCAAAATGTAAGACTAGTCTTCAATAAAGAATAATAATAATGTTTCCAGTGATGATTTGGGTATCTGTAATCTTTTCGCTAATGATTTTAAGTCCAACTACTCTACTGGAGAATATAAATTGGCCCAGTATCTTTTTTCTATACAACACGCCATAGTGAATCAACATATTATTTATGAGGACATTGTATTCAAGCATTTGTCCCAGCTGAAATCATATTTTACTCGACGTTCCCTTAATCCCATATTTTATTCTTAAGCAGTGTAGTCTTGAGCTTGTCTCGCCGATTACTTCGCTTTTTAGTGCTTCTCTTATATATGGTCATTTTCCTGTTATGTGGAAAAATTCACATATTTTACCGCTGCATAAATCGTGCAGTAAATCTGCAATATCCAATTTAACGGGCAATTTTTCATGGCATAACATCTGTCAAATTTGATTGCAATGGTTGGAAATATTTTAATGGTGGGCATTGCGATGTTATGCCATTGTCATTTTGAAAATGCCGTCAAGCAATCTAGTTCGCTGTGCCCACGCTTGAAAATTTTTTTTATTTATACTTTGAAGAGGAAAAAAGAAGGAAACCGAAATTCTGGGTGAATCCTTTATTACAAAGAATGCAAATGCACAGTCTCCATTCATTTTAGCGTTTTTATTAATTTAATAGATGCGGTAAAACGAAAATGTCCGACGAGACTTCCACAGTGAGCGTCACGAAAAAATGAAAAAAGGCTGTCAAACAAACAAAATGACAACTGATTCCAACACAGCACGTTGGCAATTTATGGCATAACATATTTCATAACATAAATTGCCAGCTTGAAGTAATTTGGAGTCTCCATTGGCAATTTGCTTGAAATTGAAAAAATGGCATGCCATCAAAAATTGCCCGTGGAGACGTAGGGTTACATGGTGGCTACAAGAACAAATTTTTTAAACCAATTTTCCCTTAGTAGCTGTCAAAATAGAAATTATAGAAAAATACGATAAAAACAAATATGCAAACAATTGCAAATAGAGTTTTGATTGGAGTGAATAAGAGTTTTTAATTGTTATTTTTGTGAAAATTGAACAATTTGAAGAAGTTGTGAGTCTATATAAAATATATTTTATATAAATTGTGTACCACTTTATGCAGCTCTTATGCATTTCTCCATTCCTCTCAATTTCGTTTATTTTGAATATTAGCTAATCGGCGATTGCATGTGTTTCACAATTCCAGAGGTACGAAATTCACCTAGCAGTCACGTCATGTAAGTAAATGCACTTTGCCAATGGCCATAAACAAATCAATTTTTAATTCCCCACTGGCCATAAACAAACTGGTGAGTTTTGGAAAAATCACTATTTGGGGTTGTCGTTCGTTAAGATTTTAATACTATTCTCGCTGCAAAAAGTACCAAATTCAATATCGTCAATAATTTGTCTGATTAACAATTTCGATCATTACTAATATTATTATAATTTTTTGAGTTTTTATTCTTTTTAATGAACGTACGCCAACAAAAGTACAAAAAATTAAAGAAAGTAATATATAAGCATTAAAAAATGTTGTTGAACTATTAAACTTCAGTTTTAATGTTTAGTAATAACTACAAAACAAAAAAAGGAACACAATTCTATACCAATATTTGATTAAATATGAGTTATATACATATTTATATTTGTTTCGAAACAACTCTCTGGGGGCATTTTGATTTCAACTCAAAACTATAAATCTAAGGATTGCTAAATATTTTCCAGACTAATTATAATGTATTAGTCAAATTATAAAATTCCAAAACAAAAAGTAGTACTTAAATTGGTTGGGGGGTTCTAATTGTAGTAAGTACGGCCCTGTTCTCTGAAGAACTAGTATTCTTCGAAGCTATTATTATTGAAATATGTTGCGTTCAAATCAGAGTAGCCAACGTGAATATTTATGTGTCCTGTTCGCATATCTCACCGAGATTTTCTCCGGAAATATACCAGCTTCACTTAGATGTTACCTCCTTATTGGCTACGAAAGTAAAGCCAAATGATAAAATCCTAATTTTGGATGATTTTAATTTGCCAACTCTGTGTTGGGAACTTTCAAGTGATGACCCTTTCATTAGACTCTTCCAATTTTCAAATGATACTGACTTTATAAATTATATTTTCAATCTATAACAAGATGGGTAGAATTCTTGATCTAGTCTTTGTGGTAGAAAAGGAATTTATTTCAATTTCCTCTGTTGATCCTTTGGTGTTTCCTGAAGACCCTCACCATCCAATGTTGGCAGTGTCTGCCAGATGTCCTATATTAAGGTCAAGTGGTGTAGATCACTTACCTGTCGAATCTTTTGATTATAAGCGGGCTGATTTGAATAAATTGAAGGAGTTCTTCAATCGTCTGAACTCTTGGAGATATCCTCTCCTCAGGCCCCATGCGAGATTAATAGTGCAGTGGTTTTGTTTAACCGGACATTGTTCGAGCAATGTATTCCTAAACGTCCGAGTGCTGCTTCTGCCTCACGAATTTGGTTTATTGATAGGCTCCGCAGCCTACGTAACTTAAAAGTTTAATATCGTAGATATAAATTTTCACAAGCTAACGTAGCCGATTTTAAATCCTATATATACATTAGATATAAGTACCAAAATCTTTGCAAATCCGCTTGATACTTATTTGACTTAAGTTAAATTAAACTTAAAAGTTGACCGTAAATCATTCTGGAACTTTATAAATTCAAAATGTAAGACTAGTCTTCAATAAAGAATAATAATAATGTTTCCAGTGATGATTTGGGTATCTGTAATCTTTTCGCTAATGATTTTAAGTCCAACTACTCTACTGGAGAATATAAATTGGCCCAGTATCTTTTTTCTATACAACACGCCATAGTGAATCAACATATTATTTATGAGGACATTGTATTCAAGCATTTGTCCCAGCTGAAATCATATTTTACTCGACGTTCCCTTAATCCCATATTTTATTCTTAAGCAGTGTAGTCTTGAGCTTGTCTCGCCGATTACTTCGCTTTTTAGTGCTTCTCTTATATATGGTCATTTTCCTGCTATGTGGAAAAATTCACATATTTTACCGCTGCATAAATCGTGCAGTAAATCTGCAATATCCAATTTAACGGGCAATTTTTCATGGCATAACATCTGTCAAATTTGATTGCAATGGTTGGAAATATTTTAATGGTGGGCATTGCGATGTTATGCCATTGTCATTTTGAAAATGCCGTCAAGCAATCTAGTTCGCTGTGCCCACGCTTGAAAATTTTTTTTATTTATACTTTGAAGAGGAAAAAAGAAGGAAACCGAAATTCTGGGTGAATCCTTTATTACAAAGAATGCAAATGCACAGTCTCCATTCATTTTAGCGTTTTTATTAATTTAATAGATGCGGTAAAACGAAAATGTCCGACGAGACTTCCACAGTGAGCGTCACGAAAAAATGAAAAAAAGGCTGTCAAACAAACAAAATGACAACTGATTCCAACACAGCACGTTGGCAATTTATGGCATAACATATTTCATAACATAAATTGCCAGCTTGAAGTAATTTGGAGTCTCCATTGGCAATTTGCTTGAAATTGAAAAAATGGCATGCCATCAAAAATTGCCCGTGGAGACGTAGGGTTACATGGTGGCTACAAGAACAAATTTTTTAAACCAATTTTCCCTCAGTAGCTGTCAAAATAGAAATTATAGAAAAATACGATAAAAACAAATATGCAAACAATTGCAAATAGAGTTTTGATTGGAGTGAATAAGAGTTTTTAATTGTTATTTTTGTGAAAATTGAACAATTTGAAGAAGTTGTGAGTCTATATAAAATATATTTTATATAAATTGTGTACCACTTTATGCAGCTCTTATGCATTTCTCCATTCCTCTCAATTTCGTTTATTTTGAATATTAGCTAATCGGCGATTGCATGTGTTTCACAATTCCAGAGGTACGAAATTCACCTAGCAGTCACGTCATGTAAGTAAATGCACTTTGCCAATGGCCATAAACAAATCAATTTTTAATTCCCCACTGGCCATAAACAAACTGGTGAGTTTTGGAAAAATCACTATTTGGGGTTGTCGTTCGTTAAGATTTTAATATTATTCTCGCTGCAAAAAGTACCAAATTCAATATCGTCAATAATTTGTCTGATTAACAATTTCGATCATTACTAATATTATTATAATTTTTTGAGTTTTTATTCTTTTTAATGAACGTACGCCAACAAAAGTACAAAAAATTAAAGAAAGTAATATATAAGCATTAAAAAATGTTGTTGAACTATTAAACTTCACTTTTAATGTTTAGTAATAACTACAAAACAAAAAAAGGAACACAATTCTATACCAATATTTGATTAAATATGAGTTATATACATATTTATATTTGTTTCGAAACAACTCTCTGGGGGCATTTTGATTTCAACTCAAAACTATAAATCTAAGGATTGCTAAATATTTTCCAGACTAATTATAATGTATTAGTCAAATTATAAAATTCCAAAACAAAAAGTAGTACTTAAATTGGTTGGGGGGTTCTAATTGTAGTAAGTACGACCCTGTTCTCTGAAGAACTAGTATTCTTCGAAGCTATTATTATTGAAATATGTTGCGTTCAAATCAGAGTAGCCAACGTGAATATTTATGTGTCCTGTTCGCATATCTCACCGAGATTTTCTCCGGAAATATACCAGCTTCACTTAGATGTTACCTCCTTATTGGCTACGAAAGTAAAGCCAAATGATAAAATCCTAATTTTGGATGATTTTAATTTGCCAACTCTGTGTTGGGAACTTTCAAGTGATGACCCTTTCATTAGACTCTTCCAATTTTCAAATGATACTGACTTTATAAATTATATTTTCAATCTATAACAAGATGGGTAGAATTCTTGATCTAGTCTTTGTGGTAGAAAAGGAATTTATTTCAATTTCCTCTGTTGATCCTTTGGTGTTTCCTGAAGACCCTCACCATCCAATGTTGGCAGTGTCTGCCAGATGTCCTATATTAAGGTCAAGTGGTGTAGATCACTTACCTGTCGAATCTTTTGATTATAAGCGGGCTGATTTGAATAAATTGAAGGAGTTCTTCAATCGTCTGAACTCTTGGAGATATCCTCTCCTCAGGCCCCATGCGAGATTAATAGTGCAGTGGTTTTGTTTAACCGGACATTGTTCGAGCAATGTATTCCTAAACGTCCGAGTGCTGCTTCTGCCTCACGAATTTGGTTTATTGATAGGCTCCGCAGCCTACGTAACTTAAAAGTTTAATATCGTAGATATAAATTTTCACAAGCTAACGTAGCCGATTTTAAATCCTATATATACATTAGATATAAGTACCAAAATCTTTGCAAATCCGCTTGATACTTATTTGACTTAAGTTAAATTAAACTTAAAAGTTGACCGTAAATCATTCTGGAACTTTATAAATTCAAAATGTAAGACTAGTCTTCAATAAAGAATAATAATAATGTTTCCAGTGATGATTTGGGTATCTGTAATCTTTTCGCTAATGATTTTAAGTCCAACTACTCTACTGGAGAATATAAATTGGCCCAGTATCTTTTTTCTATACAACACGCCATAGTGAATCAACATATTATTTATGAGGACATTGTATTCAAGCATTTGTCCCAGCTGAAATCATATTTTACTCGACGTTCCCTTAATCCCATATTTTATTCTTAAGCAGTGTAGTCTTGAGCTTGTCTCGCCGATTACTTCGCTTTTTAGTGCTTCTCTTATATATGGTCATTTTCCTGCTATGTGGAAAAATTCACATATTTTACCGCTGCATAAATCGTGCAGTAAATCTGCAATATCCAATTTAACGGGCAATTTTTCATGGCATAACATCTGTCAAATTTGATTGCAATGGTTGGAAATATTTTAATGGTGGGCATTGCGATGTTATGCCATTGTCATTTTGAAAATGCCGTCAAGCAATCTAGTTCGCTGTGCCCACGCTTGAAAATTTTTTTTATTTATACTTTGAAGAGGAAAAAAGAAGGAAACCGAAATTCTGGGTGAATCCTTTATTACAAAGAATGCAAATGCACAGTCTCCATTCATTTTAGCGTTTTTATTAATTTAATAGATGCGGTAAAACGAAAATGTCCGACGAGACTTCCACAGTGAGCGTCACGAAAAAATGAAAAAAAGGCTGTCAAACAAACAAAATGACAACTGATTCCAACACAGCACGTTGGCAATTTATGGCATAACATATTTCATAACATAAATTGCCAGCTTGAAGTAATTTGGAGTCTCCATTGGCAATTTGCTTGAAATTGAAAAAATGGCATGCCATCAAAAATTGCCCGTGGAGACGTAGGGTTACATGGTGGCTACAAGAACAAATTTTTTAAACCAATTTTCCCTCAGTAGCTGTCAAAATAGAAATTATAGAAAAATACGATAAAAACAAATATGCAAACAATTGCAAATAGAGTTTTGATTGGAGTGAATAAGAGTTTTTAATTGTTATTTTTGTGAAAATTGAACAATTTGAAGAAGTTGTGAGTCTATATAAAATATATTTTATATAAATTGTGTACCACTTTATGCAGCTCTTATGCATTTCTCCATTCCTCTCAATTTCGTTTATTTTGAATATTAGCTAATCGGCGATTGCATGTGTTTCACAATTCCAGAGGTACGAAATTCACCTAGCAGTCACGTCATGTAAGTAAATGCACTTTGCCAATGGCCATAAACAAATCAATTTTTAATTCCCCACTGGCCATAAACAAACTGGTGAGTTTTGGAAAAATCACTATTTGGGGTTGTCGTTCGTTAAGATTTTAATATTATTCTCGCTGCAAAAAGTACCAAATTCAATATCGTCAATAATTTGTCTGATTAACAATTTCGATCATTACTAATATTATTATAATTTTTTGAGTTTTTATTCTTTTTAATGAACGTACGCCAACAAAAGTACAAAAAATTAAAGAAAGTAATATATAAGCATTAAAAAATGTTGTTGAACTATTAAACTTCACTTTTAATGTTTAGTAATAACTACAAAACAAAAAAAGGAACACAATTCTATACCAATATTTGATTAAATATGAGTTATATACATATTTATATTTGTTTCGAAACAACTCTCTGGGGGCATTTTGATTTCAACTCAAAACTATAAATCTAAGGATTGCTAAATATTTTCCAGACTAATTATAATGTATTAGTCAAATTATAAAATTCCAAAACAAAAAGTAGTACTTAAATTGGTTGGGGGGTTCTAATTGTAGTAAGTACGACCCTGTTCTCTGAAGAACTAGTATTCTTCGAAGCTATTATTATTGAAATATGTTGCGTTCAAATCAGAGTAGCCAACGTGAATATTTATGTGTCCTGTTCGCATATCTCACCGAGATTTTCTCCGGAAATATACCAGCTTCACTTAGATGTTACCTCCTTATTGGCTACGAAAGTAAAGCCAAATGATAAAATCCTAATTTTGGATGATTTTAATTTGCCAACTCTGTGTTGGGAACTTTCAAGTGATGACCCTTTCATTAGACTCTTCCAATTTTCAAATGATACTGACTTTATAAATTATATTTTCAATCTATAACAAGATGGGTAGAATTCTTGATCTAGTCTTTGTGGTAGAAAAGGAATTTATTTCAATTTCCTCTGTTGATCCTTTGGTGTTTCCTGAAGACCCTCACCATCCAATGTTGGCAGTGTCTGCCAGATTGCCTATATTAAGGTCAAGTGGTGTAGATCACTTACCTGTCGAATCTTTTGATTATAAGCGGGCTGATTTGAATAAATTGAAGGAGTTCTTCAATCGTCTGAACTCTTGGAGATATCCTCTCCTCAGGCCCCATGCGAGATTAATAGTGCAGTGGTTTTGTTTAACCGGACATTGTTCGAGCAATGTATTCCTAAACGTCCGAGTGCTGCTTCTGCCTCACGAATTTGGTTTATTGATAGGCTCCGCAGCCTACGTAACTTAAAAGTTTAATATCGTAGATATAAATTTTCACAAGCTAACGTAGCCGATTTTAAATCCTATATATACATTAGATATAAGTACCAAAATCTTTGCAAATCCGCTTGATACTTATTTGACTTAAGTTAAATTCAACTTAAAAGTTGACCGTAAATCATTCTGGAACTTTATAAATTCAAAATGTAAGACTAGTCTTCAATAAAGAATAATAATAATGTTTCCAGTGATGATTTGGGTATCTGTAATCTTTTCGCTAATGATTTTAAGTCCAACTACTCTACTGGAGAATATAAATTGGCCCAGTATCTTTTTTCTATACAACACGCCATAGTGAATCAACATATTATTTATGAGGACATTGTATTCAAGCATTTGTCCCAGCTGAAATCATATTTTACTCGACGTTCCCTTAATCCCATATTTTATTCTTAAGCAGTGTAGTCTTGAGCTTGTCTCGCCGATTACTTCGCTTTTTAGTGCTTCTCTTATATATGGTCATTTTCCTGTTATGTGGAAAAATTCACATATTTTACCGCTGCATAAATCGTGCAGTAAATCTGCAATATCCAATTTAACGGGCAATTTTTCATGGCATAACATCTGTCAAATTTGATTGCAATGGTTGGAAATATTTTAATGGTGGGCATTGCGATGTTATGCCATTGTCATTTTGAAAATGCCGTCAAGCAATCTAGTTCGCTGTGCCCACGCTTGAAAATTTTTTTTATTTATACTTTGAAGAGGAAAAAAGAAGGAAACCGAAATTCTGGGTGAATCCTTTATTACAAAGAATGCAAATGCACAGTCTCCATTCATTTTAGCGTTTTTATTAATTTAATAGATGCGGTAAAACGAAAATGTCCGACGAGACTTCCACAGTGAGCGTCACGAAAAAATGAAAAAAGGCTGTCAAACAAACAAAATGACAACTGATTCCAACACAGCACGTTGGCAATTTATGGCATAACATATTTCATAACATAAATTGCCAGCTTGAAGTAATTTGGAGTCTCCATTGGCAATTTGCTTGAAATTGAAAAAATGGCATGCCATCAAAAATTGCCCGTGGAGACGTAGGGTTACATGGTGGCTACAAGAACAAATTTTTTAAACCAATTTTCCCTTAGTAGCTGTCAAAATAGAAATTATAGAAAAATACGATAAAAACAAATATGCAAACAATTGCAAATAGAGTTTTGATTGGAGTGAATAAGAGTTTTTAATTGTTATTTTTGTGAAAATTGAACAATTTGAAGAAGTTGTGAGTCTATATAAAATATATTTTATATAAATTGTGTACCACTTTATGCAGCTCTTATGCATTTCTCCATTCCTCTCAATTTCGTTTATTTTGAATATTAGCTAATCGGCGATTGCATGTGTTTCACAATTCCAGAGGTACGAAATTCACCTAGCAGTCACGTCATGTAAGTAAATGCACTTTGCCAATGGCCATAAACAAATCAATTTTTAATTCCCCACTGGCCATAAACAAACTGGTGAGTTTTGGAAAAATCACTATTTGGGGTTGTCGTTCGTTAAGATTTTAATACTATTCTCGCTGCAAAAAGTACCAAATTCAATATCGTCAATAATTTGTCTGATTAACAATTTCGATCATTACTAATATTATTATAATTTTTTGAGTTTTTATTCTTTTTAATGAACGTACGCCAACAAAAGTACAAAAAATTAAAGAAAGTAATATATAAGCATTAAAAAATGTTGTTGAACTATTAAACTTCAGTTTTAATGTTTAGTAATAACTACAAAACAAAAAAAGGAACACAATTCTATACCAATATTTGATTAAATATGAGTTATATACATATTTATATTTGTTTCGAAACAACTCTCTGGGGGCATTTTGATTTCAACTCAAAACTATAAATCTAAGGATTGCTAAATATTTTCCAGACTAATTATAATGTATTAGTCAAATTATAAAATTCCAAAACAAAAAGTAGTACTTAAATTGGTTGGGGGGTTCTAATTGTAGTAAGTACGGCCCTGTTCTCTGAAGAACTAGTATTCTTCGAAGCTATTATTATTGAAATATGTTGCGTTCAAATCAGAGTAGCCAACGTGAATATTTATGTGTCCTGTTCGCATATCTCACCGAGATTTTCTCCGGAAATATACCAGCTTCACTTAGATGTTACCTCCTTATTGGCTACGAAAGTAAAGCCAAATGATAAAATCCTAATTTTGGATGATTTTAATTTGCCAACTCTGTGTTGGGAACTTTCAAGTGATGACCCTTTCATTAGACTCTTCCAATTTTCAAATGATACTGACTTTATAAATTATATTTTCAATCTATAACAAGATGGGTAGAATTCTTGATCTAGTCTTTGTGGTAGAAAAGGAATTTATTTCAATTTCCTCTGTTGATCCTTTGGTGTTTCCTGAAGACCCTCACCATCCAATGTTGGCAGTGTCTGCCAGATTGCCTATATTAAGGTCAAGTGGTGTAGATCACTTACCTGTCGAATCTTTTGATTATAAGCGGGCTGATTTGAATAAATTGAAGGAGTTCTTCAATCGTCTGAACTCTTGGAGATATCCTCTCCTCAGGCCCCATGCGAGATTAATAGTGCAGTGGTTTTGTTTAACCGGACATTGTTCGAGCAAATGTATTCCTAAATGTCCGAGTGCTGCTTCTGCCTCACGAATTTGGTTTATTGATAGGCTCCGCAGCCTACGTAACTTAAAAGTTTAATATCGTAGATATAAATTTTCACAAGCTAACGTAGCCGATTTTAAATCCTATATATACATTAGATATAAGTACCAAAATCTTTGCAAATCCGCTTGATACTTATTTGACTTAAGTTAAATTAAACTTAAAAGTTGACCGTAAATCATTCTGGAACTTTATAAATTCAAAATGTAAGACTAGTCTTCAATAAAGAATAATAATAATGTTTCCAGTGATGATTTGGGTATCTGTAATCTTTTCGCTAATGATTTTAAGTCCAACTACTCTACTGGAGAATATAAATTGGCCCAGTATCTTTTTTCTATACAACACGCCATAGTGAATCAACATATTATTTATGAGGACATTGTATTCAAGCATTTGTCCCAGCTGAAATCATATTTTACTCGACGTTCCCTTAATCCCATATTTTATTCTTAAGCAGTGTAGTCTTGAGCTTGTCTCGCCGATTACTTCGCTTTTTAGTGCTTCTCTTATATATGGTCATTTTCCTGTTATGTGGAAAAATTCATATATTTTACCGCTGCATAAATCGTGCAGTAAATCTGCAATATCCAATTTAACGGGCAATTTTTCATGGCATAACATCTGTCAAATTTGATTGCAATGGTTGGAAATATTTTAATGGTGGGCATTGCGATGTTATGCCATTGTCATTTTGAAAATGCCGTCAAGCAATCTAGTTCGCTGTGCCCACGCTTGAAAATTTTTTTTATTTATACTTTGAAGAGGAAAAAAGAAGGAAACCGAAATTCTGGGTGAATCCTTTATTACAAAGAATGCAAATGCACAGTCTCCATTCATTTTAGCGTTTTTATTAATTTAATAGATGCGGTAAAACGAAAATGTCCGACGAGACTTCCACAGTGAGCGTCACGAAAAAATGAAAAAAGGCTGTCAAACAAACAAAATGACAACTGATTCCAACACAGCACGTTGGCAATTTATGGCATAACATATTTCATAACATAAATTGCCAGCTATAAGTAATTTGGAGTCTCCATTGGCAATTTGCTTGAAATTGAAAAAATGGCATGCCATCAAAAATTGCCCGTGGAGACGTAGGGTTACATGGTGGCTACAAGAACAAATTTTTTAAACCAATTTTCCCTTAGTAGCTGTCAAAATAGAAATTATAGAAAAATACGATAAAAACAAATATGCAAACAATTGCAAATAGAGTTTTGATTGGAGTGAATAAGAGTTTTTAATTGTTATTTTTGTGAAAATTGAACAATTTGAAGAAGTTGTGAGTCTATATAAAATATATTTTATATAAATTGTGTACCACTTTATGCAGCTCTTATGCATTTCTCCATTCCTCTCAATTTCGTTTATTTTGAATATTAGCTAATCGGCGATTGCATGTGTTTCACAATTTCAGAGGTACGAAATTCACCTAGCAGTCACGTCATGTAAGTAAATGCACTTTGCCAATGACCATAAACAAATCAATTTTTAATTCCCCACTGGCCATAAACAAACTGGTGAGTTTTGGAAAAATCACTATTTGGGGTTGTCGTTCGTTAAGATTTTAATACTATTCTCGCTGCAAAAAGTACCAAATTCAATATCGTCAATAATTTGTCTGATTAACAATTTCGATCATTACTAATATTATTATAATTTTTTGAGTTTTTATTCTTTTTAATGAACGTACGCCAACAAAAGTACAAAAAATTAAAGAAAGTAATATATAAGCATTAAAAAATGTTGTTGAACTATTAAACTTCAGTTTTAATGTTTAGTAATAACTACAAAACAAAAAAAGGAACACAATTCTATACCAATATTTGATTAAATATGAGTTATATACATATTTATATTTGTTTCGAAACAACTCTCTGGGGGCATTTTGATTTCAACTCAAAACTATAAATCTAAGGATTGCTAAATATTTTCCAGACTAATTATAATGTATTAGTCAAATTATAAAATTCCAAAACAAAAAGTAGTACTTAAATTGGTTGGGGGGTTCTAATTGTAGTAAGTACGGCCCTGTTCTCTGAAGAACTAGTATTCTTCGAAGCTATTATTATTGAAATATGTTGCGTTCAAATCAGAGTAGCCAACGTGAATATTTATGTGTCCTGTTCGCATATCTCACCGAGATTTTCTCCGGAAATATACCAGCTTCACTTAGATGTTACCTCCTTATTGGCTACGAAAGTAAAGCCAAATGATAAAATCCTAATTTTGGATGATTTTAATTTGCCAACTCTGTGTTGGGAACTTTCAAGTGATGACCCTTTCATTAGACTCTTCCAATTTTCAAATGATACTGACTTTATAAATTATATTTTCAATCTATAACAAGATGGGTAGAATTCTTGATCTAGTCTTTGTGGTAGAAAAGGAATTTATTTCAATTTCCTCTGTTGATCCTTTGGTGTTTCCTGAAGACCCTCACCATCCAATGTTGGCAGTGTCTGCCAGATTGCCTATATTAAGGTCAAGTGGTGTAGATCACTTACCTGTCGAATCTTTTGATTATAAGCGGGCTGATTTGAATAAATTGAAGGAGTTCTTCAATCGTCTGAACTCTTGGAGATATCCTCTCCTCAGGCCCCATGCGAGATTAATAGTGCAGTGGTTTTGTTTAACCGGACATTGTTCGAGCAATGTATTCCTAAACGTCCGAGTGCTGCTTCTGCCTCACGAATTTGGTTTATTGATAGGCTCCGCAGCCTACGTAACTTAAAAGTTTAATATCGTAGATATAAATTTTCACAAGCTAACGTAGCCGATTTTAAATCCTATATATACATTAGATATAAGTACCAAAATCTTTGCAAATCCGCTTGATACTTATTTGACTTAAGTTAAATTCAACTTAAAAGTTGACCGTAAATCATTCTGGAACTTTATAAATTCAAAATGTAAGACTAGTCTTCAATAAAGAATAATAATAATGTTTCCAGTGATGATTTGGGTATCTGTAATCTTTTCGCTAATGATTTTAAGTCCAACTACTCTACTGGAGAATATAAATTGGCCCAGTATCTTTTCTCTATACAACACGTAATAGTGAATCAACATATTATTTATGAGGACATTGTATTCAAGCATGTGTCCCAGCTGAAATCATATTTTACTCGACGTTCCCTTAATCCCATATTTTATTCTTAAGCAGTGTAGTCTTGAGCTTGTCTCGCCGATTACTTCGCTTTTTAGTGCTTCTCTTATATATGGTCATTTTCCTGTTATGTGGAAAAATTCATATATTTTACCGCTGCATAAATCGCGCAGTAAATCTGCAATAGCCAATTTAACGGGCAAGTTTTCATGGCATAACATCTGTCAAATTTGATTGCAATGGTTGGGAATATTTTAATGGTGGGCATTGCGATGTTATGCCATTGTCATTTTGAAAATGCCGTCAAGCAATCTAGTTCGCTGTGCCCACGCTTGAAAAAATTTTTTATTTATACGATGAAGAGGAAAAAAGAAGGAAACCGAAATTCTGGGTGAATCCTTTATTACAAAGAATGCAAATGCGCAGTCTCCATTCATTTTAGCGTTTTTATTAATTTAATAGATGCGGTAAAACGAAAATGTCCGACGATGCTTCCACTGTGAGCGTCACGAAAAATGAAAAAAGGCTGTCAAACAAACAAAATGACAACTAATTGCAACACAGCACGTTGGCAATTTATGGCATAACATATTTCATAACATAAATTGCCAACTTGAAGTAATTTGGAGTCCCCATTGGCAATTTGCTTGAAATTGAAAAAATAGCATGCCATCAAAAATTGCCCGTGGAGACGTAGGGTTACATGGTGGCTACAAGAACAAATTTTTTAAACCAATTTTCCCTCAGTAGCTGTCAAAATAGAAATTATAGAAAAATACGATAAAAACAAATATGCAAACAATTGCAAATAGAGTTTTGATTGGAGTGAATAAGAGTTTTTAATTGTTATTTTTGTGAAAATTGAACAATTTGAAGGAGTTGTGAGTCTATATAAAATATATTTTATATAAATTGTGTACCACTTGATGCAGCTCTTATGCATTTCTCCATTCCTCTCAATTTCGTTTATTTTGAATATTAGCTAATCGGCGATTGCATGTGTTTCACAATTCCAGAGGTACGAAATTCACCTAGCAGTCACGTCATGTAAGTAAATGCACTTTGCCAATGGCCATAAACAAATCAATTTTTAATTCCCCACTGGCCATAAACAAACTGGTGAGTTTTGGAAAAATCACTATTTGGGGTTGTCGTTCGTTAAGATTTTAATACTATTCTCGCTGCAAAAAGTACCAAATTCAATATCGTCAATAATTTGTCTGATTAACAATTTCGATCATTACTAATATTATTATAATTTTTTGAGTTTTTATTCTTTTTAATGAACGTACGCCAACAAAAGTACAAAAAATTAAAGAAAATAATATATAAGCATTAAAAAATGTTGTTGAACTATTAAACTTCAGTTTTAATGTTTAGTAGTAACTACAAAACAAAAAAAGGAACACAATTCTATACCAATATTTGATTAAATATGAGTTACATACATATTTATATTTGTTTCGAAACAACTCTCTGGGGGCATTTTGATTTCAACTCAAAACTATAAATCTAAGGATTGCTAAATATTTTCCAGACTAATTATAATGTATTAGTCAAATTATAAAATTCCAAAACAAAAAGTAGTATTTAAATTGGTTGGGGGGTTCTAATTGTAGTAAGTACGGCCCTGTTCTCTGAAGAACTAGTATTCTTCGAAGCTATTATTATTGAAATATGTTGCGTTCAAATCAGAGTAGCCAACGTGAATATTTATGTGTCCTGTTCGCATATCTCACCGAGATTTTCTCCGGAAATATACCAGCTTCACTTAGATGTTACCTCCTTATTGGCTACGAAAGTAAAGCCAAATGATAAAATCCTAATTTTGGATGATTTTAATTTGCCAACTCTGTGTTGGGAACTTTCAAGTGATGACCCTTTCATTAGACTCTTCCAATTTTCAAATGATACTGACTTTATAAATTATATTTTCAATCTATAACAAGATGGATAGAATTCTTGATCTAGTCTTTGTGGTAGAAAAGGAATTTATTTCAATTTCCTCTGTTGATCCTTTGGTGTTTCCTGAAGACCCTCACCATCCAATGTTGGCAGTGTCTGCCAGATTGCCTATATTAAGGTCAAGTGGTGTAGATCACTTACCTGTCGAATCTTTTGATTATAAGCGGGCTGATTTGAATAAATTGAAGGAGTTCTTCAATCGTCTGAACTCTTGGAGATATCCTCTCCTCAGGCCCCATGCGAGATTAATAGTGCAGTGGTTTTGTTTAACCGGACATTGTTCGAGCAATGTATTCCTAAACGTCCGAGTGCTGCTTCTGCCTCACGAATTTGGTTTATTGATAGGCTCCGCAGCCTACGTAACTTAAAAGTTTAATATCGTAGATATAAATTTTCACAAGCTAACGTAGCCGATTTTAAATCCTATATATACATTAGATATAAGTACCAAAATCTTTGCAAATCCGCTTGATACTTATTTGACTTAAGTTAAATTCAACTTAAAAGTTGACCGTAAATCATTCTGGAACTTTATAAATTCAAAATGTAAGACTAGTCTTCAATAAAGAATAATAATAATGTTTCCAGTGATGATTTGGGTATCTGTAATCTTTTCGCTAATGATTTTAAGTCCAACTACTCTACTGGAGAATATAAATTGGCCCAGTATCTTTTCTCTATACAACACGCCATAGTGAATCAACATATTATTTATGAGGACATTGTATTCAAGCATGTGTCCCAGCTGAAATCATATTTTACTCGACGTTCCCTTAATCCCATATTTTATTCTTAAGCAGTGTAGTCTTGAGCTTGTCTCGCCGATTACTTCGCTTTTTAGTGCTTCTCTTATATATGGTCATTTTCCTGTTATGTGGAAAAATTCATATATTTTACCGCTGCATAAATCGCGCAGTAAATCTGCAATATCCAATTTAACGGGCAAGTTTTCATGGCATAACATCTGTCAAATTTGATTGCAATGGTTGGGAATATTTTAATGGTGGGCATTGCGATGTTATGCCATTGTCATTTTGAAAATGCCGTCAAGCAATCTAGTTCGCTGTGCCCACGCTTGAAAAAATTTTTTATTTATACGATGAAGAGGAAAAAAGAAGGAAACCGAAATTCTGGGTGAATCCTTTATTACAAAGAATGCAAATGCGCAGTCTCCATTCATTTTAGCGTTTTTATTAATTTAATAGATGCGGTAAAACGAAAATGTCCGACGATGCTTCCACTGTGAGCGTCACGAAAAATGAAAAAAGGCTGTCAAACAAACAAAATGACAACTAATTGCAACACAGCACGTTGGCAATTTATGGCATAACATATTTCATAACATAAATTGCCAACTTGAAGTAATTTGGAGTCCCCATTGGCAATTTGCTTGAAATTGAAAAAATAGCATGCCATCAAAAATTGCCCGTGGAGACGTAGGGTTACATGGTGGCTACAAGAACAAATTTTTTAAACCAATTTTCCCTCAGTAGCTGTCAAAATAGAAATTATAGAAAAATACGATAAAAACAAATATGCAAACAATTGCAAATAGAGTTTTGATTGGAGTGAATAAGAGTTTTTAATTGTTATTTTTGTGAAAATTGAACAATTTGAAGGAGTTGTGAGTCTATATAAAATATATTTTATATAAATTGTGTACCACTTGATGCAGCTCTTATGCATTTCTCCATTCCTCTCAATTTCGTTTATTTTGAATATTAGCTAATCGGCGATTGCATGTGTTTCACAATTCCAGAGGTACGAAATTCACCTAGCAGTCACGTCATGTAAGTAAATGCACTTTGCCAATGGCCATAAACAAATCAATTTTTAATTCCCCACTGGCCATAAACAAACTGGTGAGTTTTGGAAAAATCACTATTTGGGGTTGTCGTTCGTTAAGATTTTAATACTATTCTCGCTGCAAAAAGTACCAAATTCAATATCGTCAATAATTTGTCTGATTAACAATTTCGATCATTACTAATATTATTATAATTTTTTGAGTTTTTATTCTTTTTAATGAACGTACGCCAACAAAAGTACAAAAAATTAAAGAAAATAATATATAAGCATTAAAAAATGTTGTTGAACTATTAAACTTCAGTTTTAATGTTTAGTAGTAACTACAAAACAAAAAAAGGAACACAATTCTATACCAATATTTGATTAAATATGAGTTACATACATATTTATATTTGTTTCGAAACAACTCTCTGGGGGCATTTTGATTTCAACTCAAAACTATAAATCTAAGGATTGCTAAATATTTTCCAGACTAATTATAATGTATTAGTCAAATTATAAAATTCCAAAACAAAAAGTAGTATTTAAATTGGTTGGGGGGTTCTAATTGTAGTAAGTACGGCCCTGTTCTCTGAAGAACTAGTATTCTTCGAAGCTATTATTATTGAAATATGTTGCGTTCAAATCAGAGTAGCCAACGTGAATATTTATGTGTCCTGTTCGCATATCTCACCGAGATTTTCTCCGGAAATATACCAGCTTCACTTAGATGTTACCTCCTTATTGGCTACGAAAGTAAAGCCAAATGATAAAATCCTAATTTTGGATGATTTTAATTTGCCAACTCTGTGTTGGGAACTTTCAAGTGATGACCCTTTCATTAGACTCTTCCAATTTTCAAATGATACTGACTTTATAAATTATATTTTCAATCTATAACAAGATGGATAGAATTCTTGATCTAGTCTTTGTGGTAGAAAAGGAATTTATTTCAATTTCCTCTGTTGATCCTTTGGTGTTTCCTGAAGACCCTCACCATCCAATGTTGGCAGTGTCTGCCAGATTGCCTATATTAAGGTCAAGTGGTGTAGATCACTTACCTGTCGAATCTTTTGATTATAAGCGGGCTGATTTGAATAAATTGAAGGAGTTCTTCAATCGTCTGAACTCTTGGAGATATCCTCTCCTCAGGCCCCATGCGAGATTAATAGTGCAGTGGTTTTGTTTAACCGGACATTGTTCGAGCAATGTATTCCTAAACGTCCGAGTGCTGCTTCTGCCTCACGAATTTGGTTTATTGATAGGCTCCGCAGCCTACGTAACTTAAAAGTTTAATATCGTAGATATAAATTTTCACAAGCTAACGTAGCCGATTTTAAATCCTATATATACATTAGATATAAGTACCAAAATCTTTGCAAATCCGCTTGATACTTATTTGACTTAAGTTAAATTCAACTTAAAAGTTGACCGTAAATCATTCTGGAACTTTATAAATTCAAAATGTAAGACTAGTCTTCAATAAAGAATAATAATAATGTTTCCAGTGATGATTTGGGTATCTGTAATCTTTTCGCTAATGATTTTAAGTCCAACTACTCTACTGGAGAATATAAATTGGCCCAGTATCTTTTCTCTATACAACACGCCATAGTGAATCAACATATTATTTATGAGGACATTGTATTCAAGCATGTGTCCCAGCTGAAATCATATTTTACTCGACGTTCCCTTAATCCCATATTTTATTCTTAAGCAGTGTAGTCTTGAGCTTGTCTCGCCGATTACTTCGCTTTTTAGTGCTTCTCTTATATATGGTCATTTTCCTGTTATGTGGAAAAATTCATATATTTTACCGCTGCATAAATCGCGCAGTAAATCTGCAATATCCAATTTAACGGGCAAGTTTTCATGGCATAACATCTGTCAAATTTGATTGCAATGGTTGGGAATATTTTAATGGTGGGCATTGCGATGTTATGCCATTGTCATTTTGAAAATGCCGTCAAGCAATCTAGTTCGCTGTGCCCACGCTTGAAAAAATTTTTTATTTATACGATGAAGAGGAAAAAAGAAGGAAACCGAAATTCTGGGTGAATCCTTTATTACAAAGAATGCAAATGCGCAGTCTCCATTCATTTTAGCGTTTTTATTAATTTAATAGATGCGGTAAAACGAAAATGTCCGACGATGCTTCCACTGTGAGCGTCACGAAAAATGAAAAAAAGGCTGTCAAACAAACAAAATGACAACTAATTGCAACACAGCACGTTGGCAATTTATGGCATAACATATTTCATAACATAAATTGCCAACTTGAAGTAATTTGGAGTCCCCATTGGCAATTTGCTTGAAATTGAAAAAATAGCATGCCATCAAAAATTGCCCGTGGAGACGTAGGGTTACATGGTGGCTACAAGAACAAATTTTTTAAACCAATTTTCCCTCAGTAGCTGTCAAAATAGAAATTATAGAAAAATACGATAAAAACAAATATGCAAACAATTGCAAATAGAGATTTGATTGGAGTGAATAAGAGTTTTTAATTGTTATTTTTGTGAAAATTGAACAATTTGAAGAAGTTGTGAGTCTATATAAAATATATTTTATATGAATTGTGTACCACTTTATGCAGCTCTTATGCATTTCTCCATTCCTCTCAATTTCGTTTATTTTGAATATTAGCTAATCGGCGATTGCATGTGTTTCACAATTCCAGAGGTACGAAATTCACCTAGCAGTCACGTCATGTAAGTAAATGCACTTTGCCAATGGCCATAAACAAATCAATTTTTAATTCCCCACTGGCCATAAACAAACTGGTGAGTTTTGGAAAAATCACTATTTGGGGTTGTCGTTCGTTAAGATTTTAATACTATTCTCGCTGCAAAAAGTACCAAATTCAATATCGTCAATAATTTGTCTGATTAACAATTTCGATCATTACTAATATTATTATAATTTTTTGAGTTTTTATTCTTTTTAATGAACGTACGCCAACAAAAGTACAAAAAATTAAAGAAAGTAATATATAAGCATTAAAAAATGTTGTTGAACTATTAAACTTCAGTTTTAATGTTTAGTAATAACTACAAAACAAAAAAAGGAACACAATTCTATACCAATATTTGATTAAATATGAGTTATATACATATTTATATTTGTTTCGAAACAACTCTCTGGGGGCATTTTGATTTCAACTCAAAACTATAAATCTAAGGATTGCTAAATATTTTCCAGACTAATTATAATGTATTAGTCAAATTATAAAATTCCAAAACAAAAAGTAGTACTTAAATTGGTTGGGGGGTTCTAATTGTAGTAAGTACGGCCCTGTTCTCTGAAGAACTAGTATTCTTCGAAGCTATTATTATTGAAATATGTTGCGTTCAAATCAGAGTAGCCAACGTGAATATTTATGTGTCCTGTTCGCATATCTCACCGAGATTTTCTCCGGAAATATACCAGCTTCACTTAGATGTTACCTCCTTATTGGCTACGAAAGTAAAGCCAAATGATAAAATCCTAATTTTGGATGATTTAAGAAGGTTAATATATTGTGGACAATGGTTGGCGACGAAGCAAAGCTTAAGTATAATAATTTTGGTATTAGTGATGATGATAAAGTTACAGCTGAGACATGGGTCAAAAGGATGGAGTCATGTGTTACTGTCGGTAATCAGATCTTTTTCCTTAAATGGTTGCCAGTTCGGTGCTTGTACCAAAACGGATGATGAATTGTTATATGGTGCTTGTACCAGTATAACGTAGGTTAATCACAAATTGATTAGTTTGTTTGCTATTTCGGTGCTTGTAGCTATTGTGATTGTTATATGGCGCATGAACCAGTATAACTTAAAAAGAACACAAATGCGTGTGATTGATGGAGTCAATTATTAAAACTGACTGATTTATTTCATAAAGGTGTGAACTTATATACTAATTGATACACATATAATTACAATAACAATTAAGGAATTTAAGTAATGCTTACGTACAAAATAAAACGGAAATATCATGTTACTTAAAATTAAAGAAATTGAAAATAAATTTTCACACACATAAAAATGCTAGCTTGCAAAATTGTGCATACGTATGTGCAAATATAGCTAACTGCAATTTGATGTGCATATTCGTTCGTGGAGCAGTGGGATCGCTACGTTCGGCTTATGGTTAAACATCCTCCCGGCCTTGAGCGGCAGTCGCTCTACCCGATCTATCGTAAGTCGTAACGAAGTCCAGGTCTGCTGATTCAGCTGCATCGTGATCGTTGATGTTAGTAGATTTTCTTATGTATTTCCCAACTAACGCTGTTGTGAGAATTACGATTATTAAGAGTGCTAGATAACTGACCGCATACTGATGTACGTCGTGAGGGCTTGTGTTGTCGAATAGTTCGCCTCGGCTCATGTTCTGTTGTAACGCCTCTAACTCCAGCCGATGTGAGATGACGAATGAGGGCTTCTGCTTCTCCTATAAGGCTGGATTTCAGGTACCACATTTTTTGGCACTGTGGTATGGGCTGCTTGTCCACCAGTTCCATGAATAAATCTCGGAATTGTCGCCACTGGAGATACTTACCGTCAAATTTTGGTAACTCCACCTTTGGCAATTGTAATTTTGGAGATGCATTTGTTGGCTTGCTTCTATCCACAGCATTGCAGCTGCTCGATTGTTGGCCCATGTCCAAGAGGAGGGCCAATTTGTTGTAAAACTGTTGTTCGCGTTGGAAGAAGTTTTCAATCTCGTGCGTGATGTCTCCAGCTTCACACAATAGTTTGTGCAGACCTTGTACTATCTGCCAATGTTGCTCTAGATTGCTTGCATGACGCGTGTAGAAACTGCCTGGGTGTATTGGCTGGTTGGCAAGCAATTGATCAATTGTCTTAAAGATGTTAGTGATGAGTAGTCCTTGTCGTTGAACATGCGACAGAACGGGTTGCGAACGGGACTGTTGTTGGATAGCCCCACCTTCCTGAGTTAGTGGTTGTAGCCGTACTAGTCCAGGTGATTGTGCTCTTGGCACTGTTGTTGTTGTCTTCGGGAGTATCTTCGATGCCTTCAGCGTATTGATAGTGCCTTGCATTTCCTCGCGAAGCTTGTAATATTTGGCACCCACCATTGCGTGTATGTCCTTCGCAAAGGATGGGTGAGAAGTGTCATCCCCATAGCTTTTCCGGATCACAACGTCAGATTGGTTGAATTGTTGCCATTGACTATCAAGTTCTTGCAGCCTTTTTTCCACGAATTCTAATGTCCTTCGTTCGTGAGCTGTCGCTTAATATCAGTGAGCTGTAGCTTAATATCAGTGTTTGAATGGTCAATGCTCGGTCGTCTTGTTGACGAACCAGCTCTTCCATTGACTTGTTGTCGGAAGTCATGATAAATTATTGATGAGCTTTATTCAGCTGATGTCCTCAGGAATGGTAGATGTGCCGTGTCCTGTTGATCGCGTCGGGGTCACCAAAATTTGACGGTAATTATCTCCAGTGGCGACAATTTCGAGATTTATTCATGGAACTGGTGGACAAGCAGCCCATACCACAGTGCCAAACAATGTGGTACCTGAAATCCAGTCTTATAGGAGAAGCAGAAGCCCTCATTCGTCATCTCACATCGGCAGATAACTACGTGACCGCATGGCAAGTGATCAACGAACGGTACGAAAACTCGAGGCATTTAGTTAACGCAGCATTGTGTCGACTACTAACGCAAACTACATCAAATCTCGAGAGTGCTACGAACGTCAAATTACTGCATGATATAACGCGAGAGTGCATTTTAAGCCTTCATAATTTGGGTCTAGACACTTCATCATGGGACCCAATTCCGCTATTCATCCTAGTTCAGCAGCTCAGCAAGTCAACGCACGTTTTATGGGAACAATCCATCCAGTACCCAACTAAAATGCCATCACTGGAGAAATTCCTAGCCTTTTTGAGGATACGTTTCCAAACCCTGGAAGCACTGGGAATCAAGAGCAACAAGCCTAATAGCGAAAGGGGCAAGAAGCATGGCAACTACAGCGCTTTAAGTGCCACCACATCAGCTCAAGCGTGTGACATATGTAAGCAGTCACACGCACTCTACCTGTGCCCAAGTTTCCTGAAGATGTCTCCAAGTCAACGGTTGAACACAATTCAACGCCTAAAACGATGCGTCAACTGTTTGAAAACTGGTCATCGTTCAAAGAATTGCTCATCAAGAACATGTACCAAGTGTCCAAGGAAGCACAATACGCTTTTGCATTTGCAGCTAGCATCAGACCAAGAAAAACTGGAAAACGCCAACACAACCAAGCCATCATCAGCAGCTTCGTTAGCACCGTTGCCTATGCAACCAACTCTTCATGGACCAGCACTTTTGAGTACCGTGTCCATAACGTTAAGATCCGATTGGGGACAGGAAGTCAAATGTCGTGCCCTCCTCAACAGTGGCTCGCAGTTGAATTTCATAACACAAAGCCTAGCAAGGCAATTAGGATTGCGTAAACAAAAAGGCGACACTTCCATCGAAGGAATCGGCAATAGCAAAAACCGAACCACAGTGACGGTGATCGTCGGATTGGAATCAACGACCACTGGATTCACGACACACATAGAAGCACAAATTCTTCCTAAAATCGTGTTTGATCAGCAAAAAAAAAACTATTGACATTTCACAGTGGTCAATTCCGAAAAACATTAAGCTAGCAGATCCGTCATTCAATGAATCAGCTCGAATTGATTTTCTGATAGGCGCAGGGTTGTTTTACCAAACATTATGTGTCGGACAACTATCACCAGGAGAAAGGGGAACAATTTTACAAAACACACTCTTCGGATGGGTAGTAGGGTGGTGCATACAACAGGCAGGATACATCAAGTCCAATTGCAACTTGTGGAGTTTGCACTGACGATGAAAATCTTGAAGAATCATTGGAGAAATTCTGGCGCTTAGAAGAATGTGATGCAACCAAGTCTACTCTCACATTAGCTGAACGACAATGTGAAGAACACTACAACCATCATACCCAACGAGGCACAGATGGCCGCTTCATTGTAAAACTTCCTTTCCGAGGAGACCCTACGCATTTGGGTGAGTCAAGGGACAAAGCCCTTCAACGGTTCTTCGCAGTCGAATGCAAACTAGAAAGAAATCCCGAGCTTAAAAACCAGTATGTCACGTTTATGAGAGATTATGAATCCCTGGGACATATGGAGGAAGTATCAACTGACACCATCAGAGGTCCGCACTATTTTCTGCCACACCATGCGGTGATGAAACCAGACAGTTCCACAACAAAATTACGGGTCGTATTTGATGCATCAGCCAAAACTTCAGCTAATATATCGCTCAACGACATTCTGTTAATTGGCCCCAGTATACAAGATGATGTGGTTCAAATACTACTTCGGTTTCGGTTGTCACAATATGCCTTCACCGCTGACATTGAAAAAAATGTATCGGCAAATTTGGGTTGCTAAGGAGGATCGGAAGTACCAGCTTATCTGGTGGAGAGAAGACTCGTCGCAGCCGTTAAAATGTTACCAGCTAGCTACAGTCACATATGGCACATCAGTGACTCCATACCTGGCCATTAAAAAATTGCGGACACTAGCAAACCAACAAGCTCACAAATTTCCCTTAGCAGCAGCAGCAATCAATTCTAATTTCTACGTAGACGATGCACTGAGTGGAGCCAATACATTATCTGCAGAAGTCGCCATTCAAACACAGTTACAAAATATGCTTGGATCGGCCGGATTTAAGTTACGGAAGTGCTGCGCCAACCACCATCATCTGTTAAAAAATAAGATAGAGATCTGTTAAAAAATAAGAAAATAAGAAATAAAATTAAGTTAAATTCAACTTAAAAGTTGACCGTAAATCATTCTGGAACTTTATAAATTCAAAATGTAAGACTAGTCTTCAATAAAGAATAATAATAATGTTTCCAGTGATGATTTGGGTATCTGTAATCTTTTCGCTAATGATTTTAAGTCCAACTACTCTACTGGAGAATATAAATTGGCCCAGTATCTTTTCTCTATACAACACGCCATAGTGAATCAACATATTATTTATGAGGACATTGTATTCAAGCATGTGTCCCAGCTGAAATCATATTTTACTCGACGTTCCCTTAATCCCATATTTTATTCTTAAGCAGTGTAGTCTTGAGCTTGTCTCGCCGATTACTTCGCTTTTTAGTGCTTCTCTTATATATGGACATTTTCCTGTTATGTGGAAAAATTCATATATTTTACCGCTGCATAAACCGCGCAGTAAATCTGCAATATCCAATTTAACGGGCAAGTTTTCATGGCATAACATCTGTCAAATTTGATTGCAATGGTTGGGAATATTTTAATGGTGGGCATTGCGATGTTATGCCATTGTCATTTTGAAAATGCCGTCAAGCAATCTAGTTCGCTGTGCCCACGCTTGAAAAAATTTTTTATTAATACGATGAAGAGGAAAAAAGAAGGAAACCGAAATTCTGGGTGAATCCTTTATTACAAAGAATGCAAATGCGCAGTCTCCATTCATTTTAGCGTTTTTATTAATTTAATAGATGCGGTAAAACGAAAATGTCCGACGATGCTTCCACTGTGAGCGTCACGAAAAATGAAAAAAGGCTGTCAAACAAACAAAATGACAACTAATTGCAACACAGCACGTTGGCAATTTATGGCATAACATATTTCATAACATAAATTGCCAACTTGAAGTAATTTGGAGTCCCCATTGGCAATTTGCTTGAAATTGAAAAAATAGCATGCCATCAAAAATTGCCCGTGGAGACGTAGGGTTACATGGTGGCTACAAGAACAAATTTTTTAAACCAATTTTCCCTCTGTAGCTGTCAAAATAGAAATTATAGAAAAATACGATAAAAACAAATATGCAAACAATTGCAAATAGAGTTTTGATTGGAGTGAATAAGAGTTTTTAATTGTTATTTTTGTGAAAATTGAACAATTTGAAGAAGTTGTGAGTCTATATAAAATATATTTTATATAAATTGTGTACCACTTTATGCAGCTCTTATGCATTTCTCCATTCCTCTCAATTTCGTTTATTTTGAATATTAGCTAATCGGCGATTGCATGTGTTTCACAATTCCAGAGGTACGAAATTCACCTAGCAGTCACGTCATGTAAGTAAATGCACTTTGCCAATGGCCATAAACAAATCAATTTTTAATTCCCCACTGGCCATAAACAAACTGGTGAGTTTTGGAAAAATCACTATTTGGGGTTGTCGTTCGTTAAGATTTTAATACTATTCTCGCTGCAAAAAGTACCAAATTCAATATCGTCAATAATTTGTCTGATTAACAATTTCGATCATTACTAATATTATTATAATTTTTTGAGTTTTTATTCTTTTTAATGAACGTACGCCAACAAAAGTACAAAAAATTAAAGAAAATAATATATAAGCATTAAAAAATGTTGTTCAACTATTAAACTTCAGTTTTAATGTTTAGTAGTAACTACAAAACAAAAAAGGAACACAATTCTATACCAATATTTGATTAAATATGAGTTATATACATATTTATATTTGTTTCGAAACAACTCTCTGGGGGCATTTTGATTTCAACTCAAAACTATAAATCTAAGGATTGCTAAATATTTTCCAGACTAATTATAATGTATTAGTCAAATTATAAAATTCCAAAACAAAAGTAGTATTTAAATTGGTTGGGGGGTTCTAATTGTAGTAAGTACGGCCCTGTTCTCTGAAGAACTAGTATTCTTCGAAGCTATTATTATTGAAATATGTTGCGTTCAAATCAGAGTAGCCAACGTGAATATTTATGTGTCCTGTTCGCATATCTCACCGAGATTTTCTCCGGAAATATACCAGCTTCACTTAGATGTTACCTCCTTATTGGCTACGAAAGTAAAGCCAAATGATAAAATCCTAATTTTGGATGATTTAAGAAGGTTAATATATTGTGGACAATGGTTGGCGACGAAGCAAAGCTTAAGTATAATAATTTTGGTATTAGTGATGATGATAAAGTTACAGCTGAGACATGGGTCAAAAGGATGGAGTCATGTGTTACTGTCGGTAATCAGATCTTTTTCCTTAAATGGTTGCCAGTTCGGTGCTTGTACCAAAACGGATGATGAATTGTTATATGGTGCTTGTACCAGTATAACGTAGGTTAATCACAAATTGATTAGTTAGTTTGCTATTTCGGTGCTTGTAGCTATTGTGATTGTTATATGGCGCATGAACCAGTATAACTTAAAAAGAACACAAATGCGTGTGATTGATGGAGTCAATTATTAAAACTGACTGATTTATTTCATAAAGGTGTGAACTTATATACTAATTGATACACATATAATTACAATAACAATTAAGGAATTTAAGTAATGCTTACGTACAAAATAAAACGGAAATATCATGTTACTTAAAATTAAAGAAATTGAAAATAAATTTTCACACACATAAAAATGCTAGCTTGCAAAATTGTGCATACGTATGTGCAAATATAGCTAACTGCAATTTGATGTGCATATTCGTTCGTGGAGCAGTGGGATCGCTACGTTCGGCTTATGGTTAAACATCCTCCCGGCCTTGAGCGGCAGTCGCTCTACCCGATCTATCGTAAGTCGTAACGAAGTCCAGGTCTGCTGATTCAGCTGCATCGTGATCGTTGATGTTAGTAGATTTTCTTATGTATTTCCCAACTAACGCTGTTGTGAGAATTACGATTATTAAGAGTGCTAGATAACTGACCGCATACTGATGTACGTCGTGAGGGCTTGTGTTGTCGAATAGTTCGCCTCGGCTCATGTTCTGTTGTAACGCCTCTAACTCCAGCCGATGTGAGATGACGAATGAGGGCTTCTGCTTCTCCTATAAGGCTGGATTTCAGGTACCACATTTTTTGGCACTGTGGTATGGGCTGCTTGTCCACCAGTTCCATGAATAAATCTCGGAATTGTCGCCACTGGAGATACTTACCGTCAAATTTTGGTAACTCCACCTTTGGCAATTGTAATTTTGGAGATGCATTTGTTGGCTTGCTTCTATCCACAGCATTGCAGCTGCTCGATTGTTGGCCCATGTCCAAGAGGAGGGCCAATTTGTTGTAAAACTGTTGTTCGCGTTGGAAGAAGTTTTCAATCTCGTGCGTGATGTCTCCAGCTTCACACAATAGTTTGTGCAGACCTTGTACTATCTGCCAATGTTGCTCTAGATTGCTTGCATGACGCGTGTAGAAACTGCCTGGGTGTATTGGCTGGTTGGCAAGCAATTGATCAATTGTCTTAAAGATGTTAGTGATGAGTAGTCCTTGTCGTTGAACATGCGACAGAACGGGTTGCGAACGGGACTGTTGTTGGATAGCCCCACCTTCCTGAGTTAGTGGTTGTAGCCGTACTAGTCCAGGTGATTGTGCTCTTGGCACTGTTGTTGTTGTCTTCGGGAGTATCTTCGATGCCTTCAGCGTATTGATAGTGCCTTGCATTTCCTCGCGAAGCTTGTAATATTTGGCACCCACCATTGCGTGTATGTCCTTCGCAAAGGATGGGTGAGAAGTGTCATCCCCATAGCTTTTCCGGATCACAACGTCAGATTGGTTGAATTGTTTCCATTGACTATCAAGTTCTTGCAGCCTTTTTTCCACGAATTCTAATGTCCTTCGTTCGTGAGCTGTCGCTTAATATCAGTGAGCTGTAGCTTAATATCAGTGTTTGAATGGTCAATGCTCGGTCGTCTTGTTGACGAACCAGCTCTTCCATTGACTTGTTGTCGGAAGTCATGATAAATTATTGATGAGCTTTATTCAGCTGATGTCCTCAGGAATGGTAGATGTGCCGTGTCCTGTTGATCGCGTCGGGGTCACCAAAATTTGACGGTAATTATCTCCAGTGGCGACAATTTCGAGATTTATTCATGGAACTGGTGGACAAGCAGCCCATACCACAGTGCCAAACAATGTGGTACCTGAAATCCAGTCTTATAGGAGAAGCAGAAGCTCTCATTCGTCATCTCACATCGGCAGATAACTACGTGACCGCATGGCAAGTGATCAACGAACGGTACGAAAACTCGAGGCATTTAGTTAACGCAGCATTGTGTCGACTACTAACGCAAACTACATCAAATCTCGAGAGTGCTACGAACGTCAAATTACTGCATGATACAACGCGAGAGTGCATTTTAAGCCTTCATAATTTGGGTCTAGACACTTCATCATGGGACCCAATTCCGCTATTCATCCTAGTTCAGCAGCTCAGCAAGTCAACGCACGTTTTATGGGAACAATCCATCCAGTACCCAACTAAAATGCCATCACTGGAGAAATTCCTAGCCTTTTTGAGGATACGTTTCCAAACCCTGGAAGCACTGGGAATCAAGAGCAACAAGCCTAATAGCGAAAGGGGCAAGAAGCATGGCAACTACAGCGCTTTAAGTGCCACCACATCAGCTCAAGCGTGTGACATATGTAAGCAGTCACACGCACTCTACCTGTGCCCAAGTTTCCTGAAGATGTCTCCAAGTCAACGGTTGAACACAATTCAACGCCTAAAACGATGCGTCAACTGTTTGAAAACTGGTCATCGTTCAAAGAATTGCTCATCAAGAACATGTACCAAGTGTCCAAGGAAGCACAATACGCTTTTGCATTTGCAGCTAGCATCAGACCAAGAAAAACTGGAAAACGCCAACACAACCAAGCCATCATCAGCAGCTTCGTTAGCACCGTTGCCTATGCAACCAACTCTTCATGGACCAGCACTTTTGAGTACCGTGTCCATAACGTTAAGATCCGATTGGGGACAGGAAGTCAAATGTCGCGCGCTCCTCCACAGTGGCTCGCAGTTGAATTTCATAACACAAAGCCTAGCAAGGCAATTAGGATTGCGTAAACAAAAAGGCGACACTTCCATCGAAGGAATCGGCAATAGCAAAAACCGAACCACAGTGACGGTGATCGTCGGATTGGAATCAACGACCACTGGATTCACGACACACATAGAAGCACAAATTCTTCCTAAAATCGTGTTTGATCAGCAAAAAAAAAACTATTGACATTTCACAGTGGTCAATTCCGAAAAACATTAAGCTAGCAGATCCGTCATTCAATGAATCAGCTCGAATTGATTTTCTGATAGGCGCAGGGTTGTTTTACCAAACATTATGTGTCGGACAACTATCACCAGGAGAAAGGGGAACAATTTTACAAAACACACTCTTCGGATGGGTAGTAGGGTGGTGCATACAACAGGCAGGATACATCAAGTCCAATTGCAACTTGTGGAGTTTGCACTGACGATGAAAATCTTGAAGAATCATTGGAGAAATTCTGGCGCTTAGAAGAATGTGATGCAACCAAGTCTACTCTCACATTAGCTGAACGACAATGTGAAGAACACTACAACCATCATACCCAACGAGGCACAGATGGCCGCTTCATTGTAAAACTTCCTTTCCGAGGAGACCCTACGCATTTGGGTGAGTCAAGGGACAAAGCCCTTCAACGGTTCTTCGCAGTCGAATGCAAACTAGAAAGAAATCCCGAGCTTAAAAACCAGTATGTCACGTTTATGAGAGATTATGAATCCCTGGGACATATGGAGGAAGTATCAACTGACACCATCAGAGGTCCGCACTATTTTCTGCCACACCATGCGGTGATGAAACCAGACAGTTCCACAACAAAATTACGGGTCGTATTTGATGCATCAGCCAAAACTTCAGCTAATATATCGCTCAACGACATTCTGTTAATTGGCCCCAGTATACAAGATGATGTGGTTCAAATACTACTTCGGTTTCGGTTGTCACAATATGCCTTCACCGCTGACATTGAAAAAATGTATCGCCAAATTTGGGTTGCTAAGGAGGATCGGAAGTACCAGCTTATCTGGTGGAGAGAAGACTCGTCGCAGCCGTTAAAATGTTACCAGCTAGCTACAGTCACATATGGCACATCAGTGACTCCATACCTGGCCATTAAAAAATTGCGGACACTAGCAAACCAACAAGCTCACAAATTTCCCTTAGCAGCAGCAGCAATCAATTCTAATTTCTACGTAGACGATGCACTGAGTGGAGCCAATACATTATCTGCAGCAGTCGCCATTCAAACACAGTTACAAAATATGCTTGGATCGGCCGGATTTAAGTTACGGAAGTGCTGCGCCAACCACCATCATCTGTTAAAAAATGTTCCACCTAGTGATCAAGAGCTAGCGTTAAACTGTAGTCAACCCGGAAAGGACAATGGGACTGGAATCTGGCAACCAATAAGCGATACATTCACTCTCAAGATAGTTACTACAGAAGCAAGAAAAATCACAAAACGCAGTACGCTGTCTGACATATCTAGGCTTTTTGACCCTCTTGGATTCATTGCTCCAGTCACCGTCACAACCAAAATATTTCTTCAAACACTCTGGAAGCTCAACGTAGACTCGGATGCATCCTTGCCACAAAATCTTCATACAACGTGGCTACAGTTTCGCACTGAATTAACGGAACTACAAAAAATCAGTGTCCCACGATACATATACAGTGGAGCATCACCCAAAAATCCCTAAATACATATCTTCGCAGATGCATCAGAGCAGGCCTATGGTGCAGTGGCATATATACGATCATCAGATGTCCACGATACCATCATAGTACGATTCATTTGCGCAAAATCTAGAGTAGCTCCTACAAAACAAATTACGCTGCCTAGACTAGAACTTTGCGCTGCTAAACTTGCGGTAGAATTAATGCAGAAGCTAAAACAAGGAGCAACATTCCTCGATGCTGAAGTGTTCTATTGGTCAGATTCCACAGCAATCCTCGGCTGGATCAATGCTGACTCAGCACATTATCATACATTTATCGCCAATCGAATCTCTTCAATTCAACGATGGTCATCTCCAAAACAATGGCGCCATGTCCGATCACAAGACAACCCAGCGGATCTAATATCAAGAGGCCTGACTCCAGGGAAGTTGATTAATAACAGTTTCTGGTTCTACGGGCCCTGTTTTTTCCATGGATCGATCACAATCTGGCCACTTCAACCAGCTCTAGGAAATGCGAATTAGAACTACGTCAGGCCAAGGAATCAATAGTATCGGGGTCTGCAGTAGCAACGACCACCAAAGAATCTAACCTCTTGTGAAGCATCAATCATGGTAGCTCTTTCCACCGCTTGCAAAGGATTCTAGCATACATACAACGCTTCAAAAGATTCAAAAGGGATGAAAGATTCGATTCAACTTGCCCCACTGCAGATGAACAGGAAGGTGCTCTAATAGCAATTGTAAGGCTAATGCAGCAGCAAGAATTTAACAAGGAATTCGTATAATTAGCGGAATATTCGACAGTGAGTAACAATAGCTCATTCAGCTCTCTTTCCCCGTTCGTTGACACAAATGGAATTCTCAGAGTAGGGGGGCGGTTACAGTCATCTAGCCTTATCTACGACGCCAAACACCCAATGCTCTTGCCTTACCGTCTTCCATTAACCAAACTCATGTTAAGTGATCTACATAAACTACATCTTCACGCCGGCGCGCAGACATTAATATCCATCGTCAGGCAAAGATATTGGCCAATCAAGGTAAAGGTCAGTAATTCAGGGCTGTGTGAGATGCGTAAGAATGAAACCTGTAATGCTACAACAAATAATGGGAAACCTTCCTAAGGACAGAGTGCATCCGGCCAGACCGTTCATAATTTCCGGCGTCGACTTCTTTGGACCAATCTACACACAATCCAAGCTGCGCGGGAAGTGGCCGCTTAAGGCATACGTAGCTGTATTCTGTTGCTTCGCTACCAAGGCCGTACATATGGAAACAGTCACTGACAACAGAGGCCTTCATTGGAGCCCTAAGGCGTTTTATAGGACGACGAGGACACTGCAACAAAATCTACAGTGACAATGCCACTAACTTTGTTGGCACAAAAAATCTTATGTACGAATTACAACAAGTTATCCTAGCTAAGGACGCTAAGCTGCACATTATCAGCGAATGTAGTAAGCAGCACATCGAATTTTCATTCATTCCACCCCGCGCCCCACATTTTGGCGATTTATGGGAAGCAGCAGTCAAATCCGCTAAACATTTACTACAGTCAACATTAGCTGCAGCGGCCTTAACGTATGAAGAAATGGAGACTGTGATAGTGGAAGCTGAGGCAATCCTAAATTCTCGCCCAATAACTCCTTTATCATCGGATCCAAACGACTTAGCAGCACTCACGCCCGGTCATTTGTTGATAGGGGAACCTTTAACATCAATAGTCGACCCAGGAGCACAAGAAAATCATGCCAATTACCATAAAAGATGGCAAATTGTGTCTCACTTACGTACAGAATTCTGGAGGAGGTGGACAAATGAATATTTGAACACTTTGCAACATCGATACCGATGGAAGAGTGCCTGTCACAGTGGCAATCCTGGCCTGATGGTGATAATTAAGGATAAAAATGCACCACCACTGAAATGGCCATTAGGAAGAATTACCAAGGTGATAAGAGGAGATGACGGCCTAATCAGAGTGGCAGATGTAAGAACTGCCACAAGCATTCTGAGGCGACCAATTCACAAATTAGCCCCACTTCCCAATATACCTGACGAAGACAATTCACCAGAAACCACGGCAAGTCAGACATACTCCACTGATAATAAACCAGCCTCGAAGGAAACGCCAATCAATGGAGCGCCTCCTACCAAACGTACGCGAATCACAGCCACGTCATCAATTGTAGCAGTATTGTTGGTGACTTTCTTTTTGCCTGCTTGTTCGCCTTCATCAATACAAAACAAACCATTTTCCTCCGATCCCGGAATATACTTCGAAAACATTGGCAAGGCAGATATTGTAACCAGTCAATGGAGTATCATCACCTATGTGGACATGCAATCATATTGGAAGGAGTTTGACAAACTCAAGGGTTATCCACAAATACTCCAGCGATCGTGTGAATCAACCCATGACCCGAAAGCATGGTCCACTACAATAACAATAATACAGCGATTGGCAAATGAATTGGACGCCAGAAATCAATTATTGCAGGCCAGTCACCATACACGTACGAAACGAGATCGCACACTACATTTCCCATCGGCTGGAGTTAGAGGCCTTACAACAGAACATGAGCCATCTCCGAGGCGAACTATTCGACAACACGAGCCCTCACGACGTACATCAGTATGCGGTCAGTTATCTAGCACTCTTAATAATCGTAATTCTCACAACAGTGTTAGTTGGGAAATACATAAGAAAATCTACTAACATCAACGATCACGATGCAGCTGAATCAGCAGACCTGGAGTTCGTTACGACTTTCGATAGATCGGGTAGAGCGACTGCCGCTCAAGGCCGGGAGGATGTTTAACCATAAGCCGAACGTAGCGATCCCACTACTCCACGAACGAATATGCACATCAAATTGCAGTTAGCTATACAGCTACAAGCACCGAAATAGCAAACTAACTAATCAATTTGTGATTAACCTACATTATACTGGTACAAGTACCATATAACAATTCATCAGCCATTTTGGTACAAGCACCGAACTGGCAACCATTTAAGGAAAAAGATCCTTAAACATTTTTGTTTTTTTTTTTTTTTTTTTTTTTTTGTCGTAGCCAGTTTGGTTCTTTTTCTTTTGGTTGCCAGTTCGGTGCTTGTACCAAAATGGCTGATGCATTGTTATATGGTGTTTGTACCAGTATAACGTAGGTTAATCACAAATTGATTAGTTAGTTTTCTATTTCGGTGCTTGTACCAATATAGCTGTTGCGATTGTTATATGGCGCATGAACCAGTATAACTTAAAAAGAAAACAAATGCGTGTGGTTGATGGAGTCAATTATTAAAACTGACTGATTTATTTCATAAAGGTGTGAACTTATATACTAATTGATACACATATAATTACAATAACAATTAAGGAATTTAAATAATGCTTACGTACAAAATAAAACGGAAATATCATGTTACTTAAAATTAAAGAAATTGAAAATAAATTTTCACACACATAAATAAGCTAGCTTGCAAAATTGTGAATACGTATGTGCAAATATAGCTAACTGCAATTTGATGTACATATTCATTCGTGGAGCAGTGGGATCGCTACGCTCGGCATATGGTTAAACACATATACTATTCGAAAGATGGTCTTTCCATTTGTGCAACCAAATGGATTCAGAGCCATTTGAAGAATATTGGCAAAGATTAAGTAAAATTGCTGATAATTGTAACTTTGACGGAATCAAACAAAGTGAAATAAGGCAACGTTGCTCCTTGATCGAATAATTTTTGGTACGAGCGAAAAGGATTAAAAAAAGTAAAATAAATGAATCCACTGAAGAAAGGTATAATACTTTGACAAGTGAAAAATCGGTAATTAAATTGAAATAAAAAAAGGCGAGATATGAACAAAAAAAAAGCAAATTTTGCGGTGGTTCACATAGCTTCGTAAATAGTAGTTGTCCTGATTTTAGGAAAGAATGTACTATATGCAAGAAAAAGGGTAATTTTGCCAAGTGCTGATATTCAAAGAAAAAATCGAATAAACCAAACAAGCTACATTCTGTTGGCGCAAACTACGAGGGTGACACTGAGTCTGAGCCCGAAATGAAGATTGAAAAGCCAAGTAAAAGAGGCGCAAAGGCAAGTTCCAAAGCTAAACTAAAATTTAAAATTATCAGTGAGTGGAAGAGCTATGAATGTGACATGGGTAGTGGACCGACGTATGCATTGTTGGTTTAGAGTACTTAAGACACTTGCTTGGAGTCATCTAATTGCAAATTAAAAGGTGGAGTTCAGATTAAGATAAATGGTAGAGTCATGATTAAATGTCGTCATAAAGGAAAAAGCTAGAACATTATATTCCAAGTTGTGGATATTGAATATGGGTTCCTGCTTTCAGAAAATGCTTGCTGGATACTGGGGTTGATAAAGTACTGAAGGCTAGTTTCCACTTCAAAGTTTCGTTCTGACAAAGTGTAATTTTGAAGTCAACACTCTTAAATTAGATGAAGTAAGAATAGTTCATCAGATCAAGGAAGTTTTTGAGGGTTATGGAAAACTTCCGGGCTATGTTAGAATTTGGTTCTTCAATTAAGCCAGTTATTCAGGAACCTGACGCATTCCAGTCGCTTTTCGTGAAAAATTTCAAGTTGAACTGGATAAATTGGTTAAAAAAGAAATTGTTGCCGAAGTTGATACTCATACTGATTGCGTTTGCAAAGTTTTGCTTGTTCAAGAATCATTTCGAATCTGCATTGACCCTATACCACTTGATAAGGCATTGAAAAGGCCGAAATTGGAATTTATAACAATATACGAAATCTTACTACAACTTGTTAACGCTAAAGAATTTTTGACCATTGACACTAAGAAAGAGTTTTGGCACCACGAACTTGATAGAGATACAACTTTTTGAACACTTTTCGGAAGATATCGATGGAAGCGATTGCCTTTTGGAGTTTCACCAACACCAGAGTTGTTTCATATGAAATGGTACATGATCTACAAGGTGTGGAAATCATGGCTTATGCTATGTTAGTTTCTGGATGCGGTGATACAATCTCAGATGCTATGACACATCACAATAAAAATCTGAGGGGTCTTCTAGAGAGCTGCCGTAAAGAAAACTGAAATTTAAACGAAAGTAAGTATAGGTTATGCAAACCTGCAGTTAAGTTTTTTGGCAATATCTTATGTGATGAAGGTCTTAACCAAATGCAACAAAAATCGAGGCTATATTCAATATCCCAGTGCCACGAAACAAATGAGATCTACAGACACTTTTAGGTGTCACAACTACTTAATCCGTTTTATACCAAAACTAACAATGGAAAATGATGTACTTTGGAATCTACTTTTAGAAAAATCACTGTGATTGTGGTCGAGGAATGCTGATTACGAGTTTCGAAAGTTGAAAGGTATTATATGTGACATTGAGGGTCTTCTTATAATGTAAAAAACCAGTTGCAGTTCATTGCGATTCATCCACCATTGGATTAGGTGTTGTCGTCTTCCAAAACGAGAAGCCAGTAGCTTTTTTTTCAAAACAATTGATAAGAGCGGAACGCAACTTTGCGGTGATAGGGAAAGAGTTGCTTCCAATAGTTTTTCTTGTTTACGGTTTAACAGCGTTTGGTAGGTAACTCTCAAGTGATAATAATAACATACCATAAACCATTAATAAACATTTTTAAAAAACCTCTGTTAAAGGCTTCAAAGAGACTAAAATTAATAATGATGATTCTACAACGCTTTAATTTTGACATAAAGTCTGTCAGTGGCAAAGAAAATGTTAGTGCTAATATCTTGTCTAAGGCAGCAGTGAACTTGAGGGATAAATATTTCCAGAATGTGATGATGTGAAGTAACATCTATGCTTTTTGCAACACAGCAATTAAAGAATCAAAAGCATTTGATAATATTTGCAAACTAAAACTGGTTAATGCTGTAAAGATAAGCAGTGATTGTACAGAGCAGATATGACGAGAAACTGCCGAAGACGAATTCTTATTGGTCAATTATCTGGCCAATATATAAAAAAATGTCCTAAGCGAATCAAAAGTTTATTTTAAATTTAGAGTCGAACTAAAAGCCCAAGGTGGTTTGATTTTTCGTTCAGAATTAATTCCAAAAAATTTGCGGAAAGTAATGATTAAAAAAGTGCATGTTAGTCATAGTGGCATTGAAAACACAATCAAACTTGCAAAAGAAAACCTTTTCTGGCCAGGGATGTCCTAACAATTAGAAGAGAAAGTTCGAACATGCGCAGCCTGCGCAAAAAACTCTAGTTCCCAACAAAAACTACCTATGATTTGGCATGATATACCGACATACGTATGGCATTCTTTAAATACAAAAACAAACGAGATGGTTATAATTGTTGATAATTTCTCTGATTTTTTTGAATGCTGCAAATTGCCCAATTTGACTCCTCACTCAATAATGAGTATTTTAAAAGAGCAGTTTGCTAGATACGGTGTGCTAGCAAAGGTAATTTCTGCGAACGGTACACATTGTTTTGTGCTGATATGAAACAGTTTTAAACACACAAGTTTATCACCCTATCACCAACAAGGAAATGGTAAAGCAGAATCGGCAGTTAAAATTGCAAAAGAAGATAATTATTAAAGCTGACGAGGAGAACGAGATAATTGGTGGTCTCTACTACATTAGCGAAATACACCAAACAAGATAGGAAGCAGCCCAGTACAAAGACTGATTTAAAAAAAACAAGACGCGGCTTGCCAGCAATTTCAGTAATTTTGCTCCAAAGATAATCAAAGATATGCCTGAAAAAATTGATATAAAAAGGAAAAAGGGCAAGTATTACTATGACAAGAAGACAAAAGAATTACGATCTTGATATTGGAGAAGAAATTTTAGTGCAGATAAGACCTGATACTAACTAGCTATGGTTTAAAGGTATCCACTGGGCCATATGTGATTGATGTCAATTTAAAAACAATAAACTTTGCTATTTATTCTTAATAAAGATCTTTATTACATAATATTACTTAATATTACACAGGCCAATCTGGCAAGTGGTAGAGAGGGCATTTGTGGTGCCTGTGGTTGTGCGTTTTGAATTTCGAAATGTTGGCAATTTTTTCGTATATGCTTGTATTGTATATTACTCGAAATTTGGGTATATGATAGAGCCCTCTAATTGCATTAATACTTGTCTCATGAGCCATATGGTGGAATGTCTTGTGGTAGTGTCTGACCAACAAAAATGTTACGTGGTGATAATAGAATCAACATGTTTTATATACTCTCTACCATTTTTTTCGTAGCAGACTATCTTCATCCATATATATATTGAAAGATAACAGACTGCTGCCCCTGTGAATCACTTTATTGTTCTTCAGACTGTAGATTTCCTCACGATAGAGGATATTTTGTAGAAGGACATTTTTACCACGTTGCATGAAGTTTGAACTTGACACTTCCTTGGCGTCGTGGGTGCTCGTTTTTTGTTTTAGCCTGGTTACACATTGCATGAAATTAGCCATAGCTTTGTATAGTCGATGCCAACTTGAAAATTACCCGTTACGAATATTTAAGGTATAGTTAGTTTGCTTCTGAATTTGGAGTACTTGATGTTTCAGCTCGGCACCATTAACAAGACCAAGATCGTTCCATTCCGGCCAATCACTTTGATCATCAACTAGGAATTGTGGCCCGGTAAACCATTGATGTAACGATGCTACAGTAGTGGTCTTCGTTTCCAAGTCAGCCGAATTAAGTTTTGATGGGACCCATCTCCATTGTGATACGCTAGAATGCTCCAATATTTCTCCAACACGATGCATGACGAATTGGTGGACGTTATGAGGATCCATTCGTAGCCATTTAATACCGTCTTGGATTCTGACCAGAAAATTTGCTCTTTTATACGAATACTGGGTACTTGCGCAATTGTTTTTGATAACCGCGTGCCCAGAACAGCAGCTTGCAGTTTCAGCCGTGGAATTGAAATCGGTTTTAGTAGTGTGACTATTGAGTGTAATTTCACTACTCTATTGTACAGACAGGTAGCTTACGGCAGCAAACGGAAATTCGACGGCGTTCACAAATGTATGTAGCTGGATGTCATCGGTGTCCTTTAGTATGTGAGAAGGGGGAATGGTCGCATGGGATATTTGCGGAATACAGTTTTTCCACCGTAGCCATTTTGGTATTAGTGCTTCAAGAATAGCGTCATCCCATCCGATTCCAGAAAGCCAGATATCTCGGATTAGCATTTTTAATCCTATGGTGTAGCACCCCAGGAATCCTAAAGGGTCAAATACTGACATTAGGACTTGCAAAACGTCTTTGTTAGTTGGGGTAACATCAGCATGAATGATATTACGTGACTGTCTGGCGAATCTAAAAATAAACTTAAATAAGTCGTTATTGGGGTCCCAATACATACCCAATACTTTCGATAGAGGTTCTTTGGAACGTAATTCTATGGTGGCAGTGTTGTTTAATAAGTTTACAACTTTGGCAGAGTTAGACACCCAACCTCGAATCTGGAAGCCTCCAGCTGAATGTATATTTTTCTCCTGTGTGGCGAGTTCGAATGCTTCGTCTTCCGTGTTGACACTATCGATGAAGTCATCAACATAGTGGAATTGTTGAATCGCTTCGACTGCTCGCGGATAGTCAGTTCGGAAATATTCGGCATTTTTGTTGCGCACGTAATGTGCAATACAGGGTGCAGAATTTATTCCAAACGTTAGCGCTTTCACACATAAACATTTGAGTTCGACAGAAACCGTTGAGCGTTCGCGTCTATTTCCCTTACACGTATTTGGTGAAAAGTTTCAGCTATTTTAGCGCATATGCGCACTTGTCCCACTATAAATACGAGCTATATATTGTACAGTGGCTGAAGGAGATCTGGTCCGCTCATAATGAAATCGTTAATTGATGCTCTATTAGATTTTCCCGCAGTATTCCAAGGGCGGACTTTTCCAGGTTTGTTCAGGTTTAAGGTTGTAAACGTCGGTAAGTGTCATACCCATTATACTGTAATTGGTATTTCCGCAGCAAAGAGTTTGAACGCATAGTTTTTTGCAAGTAAATTAAAAATATAAAATTTATTTCTATCTATAATAAAATCTATTTCTTTTTGGAACAATGTTTTAAAGTTCGTATAGTTTTTAAATTTAACATGATGGCAATTTAAATGCTTCCTCGCTGTTGAATAACTATCGGGTAGTTGCAGATTTTCGTTTCGGCACAGAAGTCCGACTTCATATCTATTACTGATTTTCTTGCATATCATGTTTAGCATTTGTAAAGTTTTGGCATCTTGTGCGAAAAGCATGTTCTGCTCCTTGCTTGCCTCCAGGCTAAAGTAGTTTTTTACCATCTCGTGAAGATCGTTAAACTTTTGTCCGCACTCGCATTTGTGAATATATAACTGGTAAACGCTATTTTCATTAATTGCTCCGTCTTGCAAAGTCCGGCCAAGTCTTGTTTTGGATACAATAGGTTGTCCCCAGGATGGAATTGCTAGCCGCCAGTTATAGGAACCGATTAGTATCTTCGGCTTGCGAGGTGTATTATTCAAATGCGGGTAGGCATTTCGTAATTTACTCATACCAAGTGATTGTATCGGAAGCTCCAAATTGGACACTGAGTGCACTTTTTTCCTGTGTATTTTACTCCGTTTGGTGAACTGGAATTCTGGAATGCAGTTCTAATGGCAGAATCTTCAGTTTGTGTCGCATCACTTGTCCAATTTAATCACAGAGGATCCTTGTCGCCTTTCAGAACCAATGCTTCAAACAGGTCCTGATGTATGAGAGTAACTGATGAGCCTTCATCTACGAAAGCGGATAAGTCGGCAGACGATGTTGGCGTATGTATCCGTATCGGAATAATTCTAAAGAATGGTCTCGCATATTTTTGATTATCGTCATGGCTTATTTCTTCTCTCCTTATGCAATTTTCACCATGTTCCGGTCTATAGATTGGCATCTCTCGATGTAGCAGCTGATTGTGTTACAGCTGACAATTGTTGTCTTGACATTTCCTTTTGAGAAAATACTTTCGGCGGATTGCGCTTGACTACTTCCCATCTTTAGTCAGTCGATAAAATAACGAAACTAGAACACTATGATAGTGTATGCCCGTGACCTTTGCACAAAATACACTGGGTCACTGGTGGTGTATTAGCTTCGGTATAAGTGTTCATAACAAATTTTTCTTATTAGATATCGGTGATATTATTGTACTAGCTGCTTCAGCTATCTGGAATAACCAATCACTGAATGCTTTTATGGCAGGTGTTTCATTATCTTTCGCTACCATTGCCCAACTAATCTTGTAGGTGTTGGGATGTTTCTCTATAAATTCTTTAACCAACAATGGATTACCAAGATGTGATACCGGTTTCCATGGTGGCGCAAACATTTTATATACCCAGTGAGAATGCGACTATTGCTTCTAATTTATTTTTTAGAGGTGGCATTCTCGGACCTTTTCACTGCACTTTCCAAAATATGTTCCGGTCGACCGAAAACATTCTGAGTATTCTGATTAAATCGGGTACCAATGCTGGTAGCAGCAATTTGTTAGGCAATATTTTTCTTGCCTTTCCCCTTAGACTACTTTGTAGACATATGAGGTTTTTCGCATCAGTGTATCCCGCTATAGGTGTGCTATTTTCGTAGCTGCTAAATAGGAGCCACTCTTGGGTGGCCCCGGAAAATTTTGGCAGCCCCGATGTCAAAGTTGAAAATCCCGTTTTAGGTGGGTCATATTTTTTTTATTTACTATAATTTTTTTTTTGTAGAGAGGGTAAAAATGCCTGTCGCATCATATAAACTGTCGTTACAGAATTGGTATGTGACAGTTGCACTCACTAAAACATTCCCCTCCCTCACTGAGAACATCTCCCCACCCTGGAACCCTTTTTATACTTCCTTCAAGATGGAGATTCTCACTTCGTCGCTATTGGACTCTCAACTTTATTCCAGCGTTTCCGCCGGAGCACATTTGACACATATTTATCTACGTGGTCCCAACGGCGCAATCAAATATGCGTTAGCGTGCCGGCATCGACAGCGACGCTCACTGGGTATATATATATATATATATATATCTTTATATACGTACACTACTTATCCATATACTGGGGTTGGGTGCATAAAACAAAAAAGAACCGCGCAACCGACTATCGATGCAGCTATAAAACTCACACGAAGAGGAGAAGAACCATTAAATTATTTCGCAAATCTCAACCAAGCGCGATGCGCATTTAATTGCTGGCAGCGCTGTTGACAATCGTAGACTGCCGAAAACGAACCGTAATATAACGGAGATTAGTGAACCTGGGCAAAACGTATAAAAATTTTAATTTATTTATTTATAAATAAATATAAAAATTTATAAAGTAAAACTTGAAATAATTTAAAATATGTATGTGTCCAAAAAAATAAAAAAATAATATACGATAACTTCAGCTAGTTCGCGCTTTGTGGACTGTATAAATTAGTAATAGGAGAATAGGGCAGAACTTTCCGAGTATCCGGCTCGAAGGACCAATGTTTGTCTGTGCGCACTGATTTTAATTGAAAGGGTGTTTCACAATGGTATAAGTATATATATATATTCTCAATAAAGTTAAATTCACACTCAAAGTTTTAATTTATTAAGTCAAGAGTTTCACAATATAATAAAGTTAAATTCACAATTAAAGTTTTAATTTATTAAGTCAAGAGTTTCAAAATATAATAAAGATAAATTCACAATTAAAGTTTTAATTTATTAAGTCAAGAGATTCACAATATAATAAAGTTAAATTCACAAATAAAAATTTTAATTTATTAAGTCAAGAGATTCACAATATAATAAAGTTAAATTCACAATTAAAGTTTTAATTTATTAAGTCAATTTAATAAAATTAAATTCACAATTAAAGTTTTAATTTATTAAGTCAAGAGTTTTACAATATAATAAAGTTAAATTCACAATTAAAGTTTTAATTTATTAAGTCAGGAGTTTCACAATATAATTTTAAATTTATGGAAGCTTGGCGACCGATGTGTTTCGCACGGAGGCTGAACAGCAGAAGAGAACGAGCCTTCACTCGTCAGGCAGCTCGTAAGCTGCTAGAGCCGATCGACCATGGACATAGTGTGGGGAACTCTCTCCGCAGCATCCCGCTCACCGAACTGAGAGCCGAGACATAGTGACGCTCGCACCGGGTAGCGACCCGCGGTCGTGGGTCTGTGTTCCAGGTTCACCGCGTGAACAGATACACTATATATTAATAATTATGTCACTATTTATACAGGTGTTATATTGAGACCCATGAAAGTTACTTCTGAGGACATTGCACATAGGGAGCTCGAAGATTTCGAGTATGATGGGCTTGAAAATTTAGCCGGCTACATATGCCATAGACTACGCGATGAGATGCTTAGCAATTCATTTGAAAGCAGTGAGGATCCATCGCGCTCATAGCCAAATCACTTAAGTGAAGGCGGCTTATCAGTGCCCAGTGCTAGCATGATGGAATACGTGAGCAGTCTCGATTCAGTTTTTGATGCTTTGAATGGAGAGAATCTCCTTCTAACAAATGATTATATTAAAAAACATATTGAAGAAACTTCAGATATTAATTGTAATATAAAAATGAATAAATTATTTTCAGAACAAGAATGTTCACAAAAATTAGAATATTAAATAAGAAAATTGTAGAAAATGCTTACACACGTAAACGAAAATACACAAAAACATTAACTTAACTAAATTATTTTCATTATTTATTGGTTTTTAATCTAACCCTGGAACCCTTTTTATACTTCCTTCAAGGTGGAGATTCTTACTTCGTCGCTATTGGACTCTCAACATTATTCCTGCGTTTCCACCAGAGCACATTTTCCACATATTTATCTACGTAGTCCTAGTTCTCCACAAAGTTTTCGGTGGCTAAAGTTTTTCCGTTTTCCATTTCAAAATGGGGTCATATTTGTTTGTAAACAGTTATTAGAATCAAATCCTTTGGACATATTTAGCAACTCGTATTTCCTTTGAAGTCAATTTTGCTGTGGCTGCATTTCTTCCAACAACGCTAATTTCAGCTTGTGTTACCTGCGAAAATGTTCAGAATTAAATTTTTCTACTTGATTTTTACTTAAGGCGTTACTTGAGTGTTGTGGCTCGAACTGTAACTGTGGTTTTCCGCGGGTCGATTGGAGTTGCATTAATGAAAGTAGTGGGAACGGCGGCTTTAATGCTGTTGCCAAGGCTGCTACGGGGCATCTCAGCTTTCTGGCATTTGTTAGATTTCTTGACGATGGTCCTGGCACATCTGACGTTTCACCAAGCTTGTCCTTTCGCGTATCCGTATTGACTTGATCCTGGCTCTTCGTATAGACATCACAGTTCCAACTAATGTCGGCTATATCGTCGTCAACTCCGACGCACTCGAAGTGATACCACTGGTCGCAATTATCACATTGCACCATGCGATCAGCTTCTGCACCAGCGCACTCCCCACATATATTTTTATTTTCATTTCTCTTAATATGATTTATTCGTTGAGTTATATTGGTGCTTCTTTAAAAGATTTGTTTCCTCAGCTTTTAGCTTTAAATTAAATGAACGGCCTTTCTAGTACACGTCAAGATTGATTTTATTTTTCGCATTAGTTTTTCCTTACACAGTTATAATATTTGCTATTTCAGAACAATGAGAATCGAAACTTATGCTGCATACACACGAGGCAACCGTTAATGTAACCAAGGCATGTTGCTTCGTCTGTTGCTCGTGTGCAGCTTCGTTGCTCGTTGAAATGAGTGTTGCCGCTACCGCTTTTGATATTTTGTGATGGTTGTCGAAATGGTTGTCTCGTGTGTTGCGTTGTGTACAACTTTTAATGGCTTAGAGCGTTCAAAACAACTATGCTGAGAAGTTCTTTTTGCTCTTCGCGGCGTGAAGCAAAAAGTGAAAATAGTGCATTGTGAAGCAAACAAAAATGGCAATTGAAAACAATGAAAATTGATAAAATTTCATCATGTCCAACTATTCTCCGAATGTTTCTTCGTCCATCGACAAATAATTTCGGTAGTCTTTTGGATAATTTTCTTTTAATTCCTTCAACAACCTATCATTGGAAATTTCTTCCTTCTTTAAAAGCCAATTTTTTTACCACATTCTTCTTTTCTTTTTTGGTTGCATCTCCTCTTCCTCATCTTCATAGAGAAGTTCGACAATAACAATAATTGCAGCTATATCCCCTTAGTACGTCACTCATTTCGAAAAATTGCTTTTCTTCCGCGTATATCCATTTGAATACACAGTGTACACGGTAATGAAGTTGCTGCAACGGTTACCCCGTGTTTACTGAAGAAGAAAAACAGGTTGCCTCAACACGTTCCTTCGACGGTTGCCTCATGTGTATGCATCATTAGACATTAACCGGGAAACCAGCAAAATAAAGCACACGGAGGTGTGTACTTATATGACTTCATTATACACTTCCAGCAGGAAATATGACAAAATGAAGTGTAAAAATAAAATATTGATTTTGTAAAATACACAATCCCATTATCCCAATATTCCAAAAGAAATATTTTCGAGTCTCTCAGTATCATAGCTGTTACAGATTGTCTAAAAACTATGTAAATGCAGCCCTGTTTTATATTATTCTTTTTATTCTAAGTTTCGTTTTTGTGTTATATTATATACATGTTTCTCTTTTTTTTTGGAGTTTCCGGTTTTGGTGGAATTTAGAGTACACGCGGTATTATTAGTTGAAAGTTGTTAAAATATTAAGTGAATAGTAACCGATTTAAATATAAACAATCTCTTCGTTTTTTATTTGGACAATTTCCCCAAACATTGGCATCCATTGCGGGGACCTGCTCCCTTTAAGCAAAAGTGAAAAAAGGAATCTACTTCCAAACTAAAAAGAAAAAAAAGGAATATACTTCCAACCTATCGATTCAAGTGAACCTGTTTCCTTACGCGAGTGACAACAACCTAAACCCTATTCCGTGCGCGGCGTGACGAAGAGAGCCTATCTCCACCGGCTGTGATAAAAATGTTCAAAACAAGGGAATCTATTTCCACAACGGGCTCCAAATAATCTTATCTGTGCGGGTTCAAACTATTTGACAAAGTGACCACAGTGCGTGTGCTCCACGTTGTTCTCCAAAGTTGAACCTTTGCATGGGCAGAGTGGGACAACTTTTCTTCATGTCGCGAAAGCCCTAAAATCAAACCTGTGCAATCACATTTTCGTAGAAGTGTCTAAGGGCAGAGCAGTCTCCGTTTAGCGCGTCGCAGCGACGTCGGCAATATCCGTCTCTTTCGAACATAAAACACCAACAAGCTCAGCTAGAACAACAGGGAAGAAAAAACAAAACACAGCAAAGTGTGAGACGTGCCCGCAGTTAACATTTTCGTTTTTTCCATTCCATATTTTCTGTGTTACTCTCATATTTTGCTTTCTTTTCGGCATTTTTTATGTTTGCTCTAAAAGGAGCAAATAATAAATTTCGACGACTATTTTGATTCTGTTTCGAACTGTGAAATTTGAAAACATTTTTTTAAACATATTTTGAATTCCATAACCGGCATTAAAATCGGAAAAAATGGACAAGTTAAAGCAGCTGAAGACAAGTGAAGCAATTATCACCAAATTTGCCGCAAATACGTGAACAACTGCTAAAGTAAAACAAACCAAAGGGTTTTTCACTGCACGCAGACATCTTCTGGAACAATATTGGGCAAAATATGTGGCCCTCTACAACGAAGTGAGCTTAGAAACTGATTTCAAAGATAAATCTACCGAAGTGCATTTAGTCGAGTATGATGACGTTGAATGCACTTACTCTGAGGCTATGGGTGAGTTACATGAGTTACTAGACTTGATCACACCACCAGCGAGCTCCGTGGATGCTACGCAACAACAATCATCATTTGTCGCTCACCATAGCCCAGCTCAGAGTCTACCTCGACTGAAGATTCCTCCATTCGACGGATCCTTTTTAAAATGGTATCCATTCAAGGATCTCTTAACGTCTGTGGTCATAGACAACACATCACTTGCAAACATACAGTAGCGTACGCACTCGAGAATATAACAATGACTGATGAAAACTTTTCTATTGCTTGGGAGTTGCTCAGAAGCAAGTACGGAAATAAGCGCGTAATCATTAACGCGCACTTAGCTGAAGTTAGTCACCTACCAGCCGCTCAAACGGAAAGCGCATCTAATTTACGAAAGTTGCTCGATGGCGTCATCTCAGCGGTTCGCGCGCTAGAACAACTGAATCGCCCTGTTGACCACTGGGATGATTGGCTAGTTTTCATGATCGTCCACAAACTGGACCCAGTTACCAGAAAAGCCTGGGAGCTTTCCCTCCCTTCTGGTGACGAAATGCCTACCTTCGGACAACTTAAAGAGTTTTTAGAGAATCGTACTCGATCTCTAGAAATTTTCCAGAGCTCTCTGGATCTGAAGTCTGCCTTCAAAGATACAGCTCTATCTAAAAATAAACACCAACATGGAGTCAAAAATTATCATGCCGCCCCTGGACGCTGTCCTGGGTGTGCCGGCAAACACATCATCATGTTTTGCGAAGACTTTAGAAGGAAGTCTCCTCAGGAGCGCTACAAGTTTATTGAAAAGTGCAACATGTATCTCAACTGTTTGAGATATGGGCATCAACAGTCAGCATGTTCATCAAATCGACGCTGTCAGCATTGCAACAAAATGCATCACTCTATGCTGCATGAATATTTCAGCCCTAATGTCATCACGAGCCCATCAACGCATACAGTTCCTAAACCGACAAACGTTAATGCAAATAACGCTACGATTTTCAACGATTCATCACCAAAGTCCATTCCTGAGCTTTCACCGGTGCTACTAGGAACAGCTTTAGTTTCAATAGTCTCCAACAGTGGACACAAACTCACGCTCAGGGCATTACTCGATAGCGGAGCTGAGGCGTCATTTATAAGCGAATTTGCTACGAAACAATTACACTTAACACGAGTGGCCACTCATATTCCAGTGAATGGAGCCAGAGGCAGTAAAATCGCACTCGCGCGAGGTATCGTGGAATTCACGATCAAATCGCTTAAATCATCATCATTTGAGGCTACATGCGTGGCATTAGTTCTCCCTCGTGTTGGGAATCTTGTGCCAACATTCAGAATTCCACCTAGTCAACTTATCGACTTTCAAGAGCTTGATTTGGCAGATTCCAGGCTTAATGTTCCAGGAGGCATTGACCTTATTCTGAGTGCTGCAGACTATGCCGTGATGCTTAAGAATGATGTTAAACGGAGTAATGAATCTCTCCGTAGATTTTGGGAATTGGAAGAGGAAAATTTGAGTCCTGCACTCACAAAGGATGAACGCGCTTGTCAAGAATTCTTCGACAAAACTACCAGGCGTCTAGATAGCGACCGCTACGTTGTCAGATTGCCAGTGAAGGAAGGCGCTGACGTAACACAGCTTGGATCAACATATCATGCATCCATGAATCTCTTGAAGTGCATGGAGCGCCGACATCTTCGCGATGCAGTCATGCAGCAAAGCTACGACAAATTCTTGAACGAGTATCTGATGCTTGGCCACATGGAACAAATTACGGATCATTCAACTACGAACGATGTCTGCTATTTGCCACATCATGGCGTAATAAAAGAATCAAGCTCAACCACTAAACTGAGAGTGGCTTTTAACGCCTCGCAAAAGAGCGAATTGGGTGTGTCGCTTAATGATTGTTTGCATGTTGGCCCCAAAATGCAAAACGGCCTTACAACAATTGTTCTTAACTGGCGTCGATATCAGATAGCCTTCACTGGTGATATCGAAAAGATGTATCGCCAGATCTGGATCGACAGGAGAGACGCTGATCTCCGACGAATTTTATGGCGAACCAGTACACGTGATGTACCGACACCTTTTCGGCTCTTAACCGTCACCTATGGAACGAACTGCGCGCCGTACCTTGCGATTAACGTTCTTCGCACGCTCACTAGCGATGAAAAACAGCGCTATCCAGACGCATCAAAAACACTGTTAAATAATTTTTACGTCGATGATGTGCTGTCTGGCAAGGTGGTATGGGCTTTTGGGTTCTCTCTAAAAGGATTCGTCTGTGTTGTGCGGGGTGTGTCTGAATTATGGGCTGGGTGCCGGGCTGACGTATCTTTGGGGGCATGCAGCAAGTTATGATGATTTGTTCCACAAACTGCGCAACGGAATTGCCTTGTACACTCGCGAGAAGAGTGGTTTGTGGCCAAACAGTTGTAGCACAGTCTTTGTTGCCGGACGGCAGCCTGTTGATTCTACACTGGCGATCTGAGTAAAGTACGAAAGAAAGAAAAGAACAGAGATAAAACTTCCACACGAGTTCGAATTGAATTTTATAACGGCGCAATCAAATATGCGTTAGCGTGCCGGCATCGACAGCGACGCTCACTGGGTATATAAATATATATCTTGATATAAGTACACTACTTATCCATATACTGGGGTTGGGTGCATAAAACAAAAAAGAACCGTGCAACCGATTATCGATGCAGCTATAAAACTCACACGAAGAGGAGAAGAACCATTAAATTATTTCGCAAATCTCAACCAAGCGCGATACGCATTTAATTGCTGGCAGCGCTGTTGACAATCGTAGACTGCCGAAAACGAACCGTAATATAACGGAGATTAGTGAACCGCGGCAAAACGTATAAAAATTTTATTTTATTTTTTTATAAATAAATATAAAAATTTATATATTAAAACTTGAAATAATTGAAAATATGTATGTGTCCAAAAAAATAAAAAAAAAATTTACGATAACTTCAGCTAGTTCGCGCTTTGTGGACTGTATAAATTAGTAATAGGAGAATAGGGCAGAACTTTCCGAGTATCCGGCTCGAAGGACCAATGTTTGTCTGTGCGCACTGATTTTAATTGAAAGGGTGTTTCACAATGGTATAAGTATATATATATATATATTCTCAATAAAGTTAAATTCACACTCAAAGTTTTAATTTATTAAGTCAAGAGTTTCACAATATAATAAAGTTAAATTCACAATTAAATTTTTAATTTATTAAGTCAAGAGTTTCACAATATAATAAGGTTAAATTCACAATTAAAATTTTAATTTATTAAGTCAAGAGTTTCAAAATATAATAAAGATAAATTCACAATTAAAGTTTTAATTTATTAAGTCAAGAGATTCACAATATAATAAAGTTAAATTCACAAATAAAAATTTTAATTTATTAGGTCAAGAGATTCACAATATAATAAAGTTAAATTCACAATTAAAGTTTTAATTTATTAAGTCAGTATAATAAAATTAAATTCACAATTAAAGTTTTAATTTATTAAGTCAAGAGTTTTACAATATAATAAAGTTAAATTCACAATTAAAGTTTTAATTTAATAAGTCAGGAGTTTCACAATATAATTTTAAATTTATGGAAGCTTGGCGACCGATGTGTTTCGCACGGAGGCTGAACAGCAAAAGAGAACGAGGCTTCACTCGTCAGGCAGCTCGTAAGCTGCTAGAGCCGATCGACCATGGACATAGTGTGGGGAACTCTCTCCGCAGCATCCCGCTCACCGAACTGAGAGCCGAGACATAGTGACGCTCGCACCGGGTAGCGACCCGCGGTCGTGGGTCTGTCTTCCAGGTTCACCGCGTGAACAGATACACTATATATTAATAATTATGTCACTATTTATACAGGTGTTATATTGAGACCCATGAAAGTTACTTCTGAGGACATTGCACAGAGGGAGCTCGAAGATTTAGAGTATGATGGGCTTGAAAATTTAGCCGGCTACATATGCCATAGACTACGCGATGAGATGCTTAGCACTTCATTTGAAAGCAGTGAGGATCCATCGCGCTCATGGCCAAATCACTTAAGTGAAGGCGGCTTATCAGTGCCCAGTGCTAGCATGATGGAATACGTGAGCAGTCTCGATTCAGTTTTTGATGCTTTGAATGGAGAGAATCTCCTTCTAACAAATGATTATATTAAAAAACATATTGAAGAAACTTCAGATATTAATTGTAATATAAAAATGAATAAATTATTTTCAGAACAAGAATGTTCACAAAAATTAGAATATTAAATAAGAAAATTGTAGAAAATGCTTACACACGTAAACGAAAATACACAAAAACATTAACTTAACTAAATTATTTTCATTATTTATTGGTTTTTAATCTAACCCTGGAACCCTTTTTATACTTCCTTCAAGGTGGAGATTCTTACTTCGTCGCTATTGGACTCTCAACATTATTCCTGCGTTTCCACCAGAGCACATTTTCCACATATTTATCTACGTAGTCCTAGTTCTCCACAAAGTTTTCGGTGGCTAAAGTTTTTCCGTTTTCCATTTCAAAATGGGGTCATATTTGTTTGTAAACAGTTATTAGAATCAAATCCTTTGGACATATTTAGCAACTCGTATTTCCTTTGAAGTCAATTTTGCTGTGGCTGCATTTCTTCCAACAACGCTAATTTCAGCTTGTGTTACCTGCGAAAATGTTCAGAATTAAATTTTTCTACTTGATTTTTACTTAAGGCGTTACTTGAGTGTTGTGGCTCGAACTGTAACTGTCGTTTTCCGCGGGTCGATTGGAGTTGCGTTAATGAAAGTAGTGGGAACGGCGGCTTTAGTGCTGTTGCCAAGGCTGCTGCGTGGCATCTCAGCTTTCTGGCATTTGTTAGATTTCTTGACGATGGTCCTGGCACATCTGACGTTTCACCAAGCTTGTCCTTTCGCGTATCCGTATTGACTTGATCCTGGCTCTTCGTATAGACATCACAGTTCCAACTAATGTCGGCTATATCGTCGTCAACTCCGACGCACTCGAAGTGATACCACTGGTCGCAATTATCACATTGCACCATGCGATCAGCTTCTGCACCAGCGCACTCCCCACATATATTTTTATTTTCATTTCTCTTAATATGATTTATTCGTTGAGTTATATTGGTGCTTCTTTAAAAGATTTGTTTCCTCAGCTTTTAGCTTTAAATTAAATGAACGGCCTTTCTAGTACACGTCAAGATTGATTTTATTTTTCGCATTAGTTTTTCCTTACACAGTTATAATATTTGCTATTTCAGAACAATGAGAATCGAAACTTATGCTGCATACACACGAGGCAACCGTTAATGTAACCAAGGCATGTTGCTTCGTCTGTTGCTCGTGTGCAGCTTCGTTGCTCGTTGAAATGAGTGTTGCCGCTACCGCTTTTGATATTTTGTGATGGTTGTCGAAATGGTTGTCTCGTGTGTTGCGTTGTGTACAACTTTTAATGGCTTAGAGCGTTCAAAACAACTATGCTGAGAAGTTCTTTTTGCTCTTCGCGGCGTGAAGCAAAAAGTGAAAATAGTGCATTGTGAAGCAAACAAAAATGGCAATTGAAAACAATGAAAATTGATAAAATTTCATCATGTCCAACTATTCTCCGAATGTTTCTTCGTCCATCGACAAATAATTTCGGTAGTTTTTTGGATAGTTTTCTTTTAATTCCTTCAACAACCTATCATTGGAAATTTCTTCCTTCTTTAAAAGCCAATTTTTTTACCACATTCTTCTTTTCTTTTTTGGTTGCATCTCCTCTTCCTCATCTTCATAGAGAAGTTCGACAATAACAATAATTGCAGCTATATCCCCTTAGTACGTCACTCATTTCGAAAAATTGCTTTTCTTCCGCGTATATCCATTTGAATACACAGTGTACACGGTAATGAAGTTGCTGCAACGGTTACCCCGTGTTTACTGAAGAAGAAAAACAGGTTGCCTCAACACGTTCCTTCGACGGTTGCCTCATGTGTATGCATCATTAGACATTAACCGGGAAACCAGCAAAATAAAGCACACGGAGGTGTGTACTTATATGACTTCATTATACACTTCCAGCAGGAAATATGACAAAATGAAGTGTAAAAATAAAATATTGATTTTGTAAAATACACAATCCCATTATCCCAATATTCCAAAAGAAATATTTTCGAGTCTCTCAGTATCATAGCTGTTACAGATTGTCTAAAAACTATGTAAATGCAGCCCTGTTTTATATTATTCTTTTTATTCTAAGTTTCGTTTTTGTGTTATATTATATACATGTTTCTCTTTTTTTTTTGGAGTTTCCGGTTTTGGTGGAATTTAGAGTACACGCGGTATTATTAGTTGAAAGTTGTTAAAATATTAAGTGAATAGTAACCGATTTAAATATAAACAATCTCTTCGTTTTTTATTTGGACAATTTCCCCAAACATTGGCATCCCTTGCGGGGACCTGCTCCCTTTAAGCAAAAGTGAAAAAAGGAATCTACTTCCAAACTAAAAAGAAAAAAAAGGAATATACTTCCAACCTATCGATTCAAGTGAACCTGTTTCCTTACGCGAGTGACAACAACCTAAACCCTATTCCGTGCGCGGCGTGACGAAGAGAGTCTATCTCCACCGGCTGTGATAAAAATGTTCAAAACAAGGGAATCTATTTCCACAACGGGCTCCAAATAATCTTATCTGTGCGGGTTCAAACTATTTGACAAAGTGACCACAGTGCGTGTGCTCCACGTTGTTCTCCAAAGTTGAACCTTTGCATGGGCAGAGTGGGACAACTTTTCTTCATGTCGCGAAAGCCCTAAAATCAAACCTGTGCAATCACATTTTCGTAGAAGTGTCTAAGGGCAGAGCAGTCTCCGTTTAGCGCGTCGCAGCGACGTCGGCAATATCCGTCTCTTTCGAACATAAAACACCAACAAGCTCAGCTAGAACAACAGGGAAGAAAAAACAAAACACAGCAAAGTGTGAGACGTGCCCGCAGTTAACATTTTCGTTTTTTCCATTCCATATTTTCTGTGTTACTCTCATATTTTGCTTTCTTTTCGGCATTTTTTTTGTTTGCTCTAAAAGGAGCAAATAATAAATTTCGACGACTATTTTGATTCTGTTTCGAACTGTGAAATTTGAAAACATTTTTTTAAACATATTTTGAATTCCATAACCGGCATTAAAATCGGAAAAAATGGACAAGTTAAAGCAGCTGAAGACAAGTGAAGCAATTATCACCAAATTTGCCGCAAATACGTGAACAACTGCTAAAGTAAAACAAACCAAAGGGTTTTTCACTGCACGCAGACATCTTCTGGAACAATATTGGGCAAAATATGTGGCCCTCTACAACGAAGTGAGCTTAGAAACTGATTTCAAAGATAAATCTACCGAAGTGCATTTAGTCGAGTATGATGACGTTGAATGCACTTACTCTGAGGCTATGGGTGAGTTACATGAGTTACTAGACTTGATCACACCACCAGCGAGCTCCGTGGATGCTACGCAACAACAATCATCATTTGTCGCTCACCATAGCCCAGCTCAGAGTCTACCTCGACTGAAGATTCCTCCATTCGACGGATCCTTTTTAAAATGGTATCCATTCAAGGATCTCTTAACGTCTGTGGTCATAGACAACACATCACTTGCACATTCAGTGGTTGCAGTATCTGAAAGATAGCCTTACCGGTGCAGTAGCGTACGCACTCGAGAATATAACAATGACTGATGAAAACTTTTCTATTGCTTGGGAGTTGCTCAGAAGCAAGTACGGAAATAAGCGCGTAATCATTAACGCGCACTTAGCTGAAGTTAGTCACCTACCAGCCGCTCAAACGGAAAGCGCATCTAATTTACGAAAGTTGCTCGATGGCGTCATCTCAGCGGTTCGCGCGCTAGAACAACTGAATCGCCCTGTTGACCACTGGGATGATTGGCTAGTTTTCATGATCGTCCACAAACTGGACCCTGTTACCAGAAAAGCCTGGGAGCTTTCCCTCCCTTCTGGTGACGAAATGCCTACCTTCGGACAACTTAAAGAGTTTTTAGAGAATCGTACTCGATCTCTAGAAATTTTCCAGAGCTCTCTGGATCTGAAGTCTGCCTTCAAAGATACAGCTCTATCTAAAAATAAACACCAACATGGAGTCAAAAATTATCATGCCGCCCCTGGACGCTGTCCTGGGTGTGCCGGCAAACACATCATCATGTTTTGCGAAGACTTTAGAAGGAAGTCTCCTCAGAAGCGCTACAAGTTTATTGAAAAGTGCAACATGTGTCTCAACTGTTTGAGATATGGGCATCAACAGTCAGCATGTTCATCAAATCGACGCTGTCAGCATTGCAACAAAATGCATCACTCTATGCTGCATGAATATTTCAGCCCTAATGTCATCACGAGCCCATCAACGCATACAGTTCCTAAACCGACAAACGTTAATGCAAATAACGCTACGATTTTCAACGATTCATCACCAAAGTCCATTCCTGAGCTTTCACCGGTGCTACTAGGAACAGCTTTAGTTTCAATAGTCTCCAACAGTGGACACAAACTCACGCTCAGGGCATTACTCGATAGCGGAGCTGAGGCGTCATTTATAAGCGAATTTGCTACGAAACAATTACACTTAACACGAGTGGCCACTCATATTCCAGTGAATGGAGCCAGAGGCAGTAAAATCGCACTCGCGCGAGGTATCGTGGAATTCACGATCAAATCGCTTAAATCATCATCATTTGAGGCTACATGCGTGGCATTAGTTCTCCCTCGTGTTGGGAATCTTGTTGCAACATTCAGAATTCCACCTAGTCAACTTATCGACTTTCAAGAGCTTGATTTGGCAGATTCCAGGCTTAATGTTCCAGGAGGCATTGACCTTATTCTGAGTGCTGGAGACTATGCCGTGATGCTTAAGAATGATGTTAAACGGAGTAATGAATCTCTCCGTAGATTTTGGGAATTGGAAGAGGAAAATTTGAGTCCTGCACTCACAAAGGATGAACGCGCTTGTCAAGAATTCTTCGACAAAACTACCAGGCGTCTAGATAGCGACCGCTACGTTGTCAGATTGCCAGTGAAGGAAGGCGCTGACGTAACACAGCTTGGATCAACATATCATGCATCCATGAATCTCTTGAAGTGCATGGAGCGCCGACTTCTTCGCGATGCAGTCATGCAGCAAAGCTACGACAAATTCTTGAACGAGTATCTGATGCTTGGCCACATGGAACAAATTACGGATCATTCAACTACGAACGATGTCTGCTATTTGCCACATCATGGCGTAATAAAAGAATCAAGCTCAACCACTAAACTGAGAGTGGCTTTTAACGCCTCGCAAAAGAGCGAATTGGGTGTGTCGCTTAATGATTGTTTGCATGTTGGCCCCAAAATGCAAAACGGCCTTACAACAATTGTTCTTAACTGGCGTCGATATCAGATAGCCTTCACTGGTGATATCGAAAAGATGTATCGCCAGATCTGGATCGACAGGAGAGACGCTGATCTCCGACGAATTTTATGGCGAACCAGTACACGTGATGTACCGACACCTTTTCGGCTCTTAACCGTCACCTATGGAACGAACTGCGCGCCGTACCTTGCGATTAACGTTCTTCGCACGCTCACTAGCGATGAAAAACAGCGCTATCCAGACGCATCAAAAACACTGTTAAATAATTTTTACGTCGATGATGTGCTGTCTGGCAAGGTGGTATGGGCTTTTGGGTTCTCTCTAAAAGGATTCGTCTGTGTTGTGCGGGGTGTGTCTGAATTATGGGCTGGGTGCCGGGCTGACGTATCTTTGGGGGCATGCAGCAAGTTATGATGATTTGTTCCACAAACTGCGCAACGGAATTGCCTTGTACACTCGCGAGAAGAGTGGTTTGTGGCCAAACAGTTGTAGCACAGTCTTTGTTGCCGGACGGCAGCCTGTTGATTCTACACTGGCGATCTGAGTAAAGTACGAAAGAAAGAAAAGAACAGAGATAAAACTTCCACACGAGTTCGAATTGAATTTTATAACGGCGCAATCAAATATGCGTTAGCGTGCCGGCATCGACAGCGACGCTCACTGGGTATATAAATATATATCTTGATATAAGTACACTACTTATCCATATACTGGGGTTGGGTGCATAAAACAAAAAAGAACCGTGCAACCGATTATCGATGCAGCTATAAAACTCACACGAAGAGGAGAAGAACCATTAAATTATTTCGCAAATCTCAACCAAGCGCGATACGCATTTAATTGCTGGCAGCGCTGTTGACAATCGTAGACTGCCGAAAACGAACCGTAATATAACGGAGATTAGTGAACCGCGGCAAAACGTATAAAAATTTTATTTTATTTTTTTATAAATAAATATAAAAATTTATATATTAAAACTTGAAATAATTGAAAATATGTATGTGTCCAAAAAAATAAAAAAAAAATTTACGATAACTTCAGCTAGTTCGCGCTTTGTGGACTGTATAAATTAGTAATAGGAGAATAGGGCAGAACTTTCCGAGTATCCGGCTCGAAGGACCAATGTTTGTCTGTGCGCACTGACTTTAATTGAAAGGGTGTTTCACAATGGTATAAGTATATATATATATATATATATATTCTCAATAAAGTTAAATTCACACTCAAAGTTTTAATTTATTAAGTCAAGAGTTTCACAATATAATAAAGTTAAATTCACAATTAAAGTTTTAATTTATTAAGTCAAGAGTTTCACAATATAATAAGGTTAAATTCACAATTAAAATTTTAATTTATTAAGTCAAGAGTTTCAAAATACAATAAAGATAAATTCACAATTAAAGTTTTAATTTATTAAGTCAAGAGATTCACAATATAATAAAGTTAAATTCACAAATAAAAATTTGAATTTATTAAGTCAAGAGATTCACAATATAATAAAGTTAAATTCACAATTAAAGTTTTAATTTATTAAGTCAGTATAATAAAATTAAATTCACAATTAAAGTTTTAATTTATTAAGTCAAGAGTTTTACAATATAATAAAGTTAAATTCACAATTAAAGTTTTAATTTAATAAGTCAGGAGTTTCACAATATAATTTTAAATTTATGGAAGCTTGGCGACCGATGTGTTTCGCACGGAGGCTGAACAGCAAAAGAGAACGAGGCTTCACTCGTCAGGCAGCTCGTAAGCTGCTAGAGCCGATCGACCATGGACATAGTGTGGGGAACTCTCTCCGCAGCATCCCGCTCACCGAACTGAGAGCCGAGACATAGTGACGCTCGCACCGGGTAGCGACCCGCGGTCGTGGGTCTGTCTTCCAGGTTCACCGCGTGAACAGATACACTATATATTAATAATTATGTCACTATTTATACAGGTGTTATATTGAGACCCATGAAAGTTACTTCTGAGGACATTGCACAGAGGGAGCTCGAAGATTTAGAGTATGATGGGCTTGAAAATTTAGCCGGCTACATATGCCATAGACTACGCGATGAGATGCTTAGCACTTCATTTGAAAGCAGTGAGGATCCATCGCGCTCATGGCCAAATCACTTAAGTGAAGGCGGCTTATCAGTGCCCAGTGCTAGCATGATGGAATACGTGAGCAGTCTCGATTCAGTTTTTGATGCTTTGAATGGAGAGAATCTCCTTCTAACAAATGATTATATTAAAAAACATATTGAAGAAACTTCAGATATTAATTGTAATATAAAAATGAATAAATTATTTTCAGAACAAGAATGTTCACAAAAATTAGAATATTAAATAAGAAAATTGTAGAAAATGCTTACACACGTAAACGAAAATACACAAAAACATTAACTTAACTAAATTATTTTCATTATTTATTGGTTTTTAATCTAACCCTGGAACCCTTTTTATACTTCCTTCAAGGTGGAGATTCTTACTTCGTCGCTATTGGACTCTCAACATTATTCCTGCGTTTCCACCAGAGCACATTTTCCACATATTTATCTACGTAGTCCTAGTTCTCCACAAAGTTTTCGGTGGCTAAAGTTTTTCCGTTTTCCATTTCAAAATGGGGTCATATTTGTTTGTAAACAGTTATTAGAATCAAATCCTTTGGACATATTTAGCAACTCGTATTTCCTTTGAAGTCAATTTTGCTGTGGCTGCATTTCTTCCAACAACGCTAATTTCAGCTTGTGTTACCTGCGAAAATGTTCAGAATTAAATTTTTCTACTTGATTTTTACTTAAGGCGTTACTTGAGTGTTGTGGCTCGAACTGTAACTGTCGTTTTCCGCGGGTCGATTGGAGTTGCGTTAATGAAAGTAGTGGGAACGGCGGCTTTAGTGCTGTTGCCAAGGCTGCTGCGTGGCATCTCAGCTTTCTGGCATTTGTTAGATTTCTTGACGATGGTCCTGGCACATCTGACGTTTCACCAAGCTTGTCCTTTCGCGTATCCGTATTGACTTGATCCTGGCTCTTCGTATAGACATCACAGTTCCAACTAATGTCGGCTATATCGTCGTCAACTCCGACGCACTCGAAGTGATACCACTGGTCGCAATTATCACATTGCACCATGCGATCAGCTTCTGCACCAGCGCACTCCCCACATATATTTTTATTTTCATTTCTCTTAATATGATTTATTCGTTCAGTTATATTGGTGCTTCTTTAAAAGATTTGTTTCCTCAGCTTTTAGCTTTAAATTAAATGAACGGCCTTTCTAGTACACGTCAAGATTGATTTTATTTTTCGCATTAGTTTTTCCTTACACAGTTATAATATTTGCTATTTCAGAACAATGAGAATCGAAACTTATGCTGCATACACACGAGGCAACCGTTAATGTAACCAAGGCATGTTGCTTCGTCTGTTGCTCGTGTGCAGCTTCGTTGCTCGTTGAAATGAGTGTTGCGCTACCGCTTTTGATATTTTGTGATGGTTGTCGAAATGGTTGTCTCGTGTGTTGCGTTGTGTACAACTTTTAATGGCTTAGAGCGTTCAAAACAACTATGCTGAGAAGTTCTTTTTGCTCTTCGCGGCGTGAAGCAAAAAGTGAAAATAGTGCATTGTGAAGCAAACAAAAATGGCAATTGAAAACAATGAAAATTGATTAAATTTCATCATGTCCAACTATTCTCCGAATGTTTCTTCGTCCATCGACAAATAATTTCGGTAGTTTTTTGGATAATTTTCTTTTAATTCCTTCAACAACGTATCATTGGAAATTTCTTCCTTCTTTAAAAGCCAATTTTTTTACCACATTCTTCTTTTCTTTTTTGGTTGCATCTCCTCTTCCTCATCTTCATAGAGAAGTTCGACAATAACAATAATTGCAGCTATATCCCCTTAGTACGTCACTCATTTCGAAAAATTACTTTTCTTCCGCGTATATCCATTTGAATACACAGTGTACACGGTAATGAAGTTGCTGCAACGGTTACCCCGTGTTTACTGAAGAAGAAAAACAGGTTGCCTCAACACGTTCCTTCGACGGTTGCCTCATGTGTATGCATCATTAGACATTAACCGGGAAACCAGCAAAATAAAGCACACGGAGGTTTGTACTTATATGACTTCATTATACACTTCCAGCAGGAAATATGACAAAATGAAGTGTAAAAATAAAATATTGATTTTGTAAAATACACAATCCCATTATCCCAATATTCCAAAAGAAATATTTTCGAGTCTCTCAGTATTATAGCTGTTACAGATTGTCTAAAAACTATGTAAATGCAGCCCTGTTTTATATTATTCTTTTTATTCTAAGTTTCGTTTTTGTGTTATATTATATACATGTTTCTCTTTTTTTTTTGGAGTTTCCGGTTTTGGTGGAATTTAGAGTACACGCGGTATTATTAGTTGAAAGTTGTTAAAATATTAAGTGAATAGTAACCGATTTAAATATAAACAATCTCTTCGTTTTTTATTTGGACAATTTCCCCAAACATTGGCATCCCTTGCGGGGACCTGCTCCCTTTAAGCAAAAGTGAAAAAAGGAATCTACTTCCAAACTAAAAAGAAAAAAAAGGAATATACTTCCAACCTATCGATTCAAGTGAACCTGTTTCCTTACGCGAGTGACAACAACCTAAACCCTATTCCGTGCGCGGCGTGACGAAGAGAGTCTATCTCCACCGGCTGTGATAAAAATGTTCAAAACAAGGGAATCTATTTCCACAACGGGCTCCAAATAATCTTATCTGTGCGGGTTCAAACTATTTGACAAAGTGACCACAGTGCGTGTGCTCCACGTTGTTCTCCAAAGTTGAACCTTTGCATGGGCAGAGTGGGACAACTTTTCTTCATGTCGCGAAAGCCCTAAAATCAAACCTGTGCAATCACATTTTCGTAGAAGTGTCTAAGGGCAGAGCAGTCTCCGTTTAGCGCGTCGCAGCGACGTCGGCAATATCCGTCTCTTTCGAACATAAAACACCAACAAGCTCAGCTAGAACAACAGGGAAGAAAAAACAAAACACAGCAAAGTGTGAGACGTGCCCGCAGTTAACATTTTCGTTTTTTCCATTCCATATTTTCTGTGTTACTCTCATATTTTGCTTTCTTTTCGGCATTTTTTTTGTTTGCTCTAAAAGGAGCAAATAATAAATTTCGACGACTATTTTGATTCTGTTTCGAACTGTGAAATTTGAAAACATTTTTTTAAACATATTTTGAATTCCATAACCGGCATTAAAATCGGAAAAAATGGACAAGTTAAAGCAGCTGAAGACAAGTGAAGCAATTATCACCAAATTTGCCGCAAATACGTGAACAACTGCTAAAGTAAAACAAACCAAAGGGTTTTTCACTGCACGCAGACATCTTCTGGAACAATATTGGGCAAAATATGTGGCCCTCTACAACGAAGTGAGCTTAGAAACTGATTTCAAAGATAAATCTACCGAAGTGCATTTAGTCGAGTATGATGACGTTGAATGCACTTACTCTGAGGCTATGGGTGAGTTACATGAGTTACTAGACTTGATCACACCACCAGCGAGCTCCGTGGATGCTACGCAACAACAATCATCATTTGTCGCTCACCATAGCCCAGCTCAGAGTCTACCTCGACTGAAGATTCCTCCATTCGACGGATCCTTTTTAAAATGGTATCCATTCAAGGATCTCTTAACGTCTGTGGTCATAGACAACACATCACTTGCACATTCAGTGGTTGCAGTATCTGAAAGATAGCCTTACCGGTGCAGTAGCGTACGCACTCGAGAATATAACAATGACTGATGAAAACTTTTCTATTGCTTGGGAGTTGCTCAGAAGCAAGTACGGAAATAAGCGCGTAATCATTAACGCGCACTTAGCTGAAGTTAGTCACCTACCAGCCGCTCAAACGGAAAGCGCATCTAATTTACGAAAGTTGCTCGATGGCGTCATCTCAGCGGTTCGCGCGCTAGAACAACTGAATCGCCCTGTTGACCACTGGGATGATTGGCTAGTTTTCATGATCGTCCACAAACTGGACCCTGTTACCAGAAAAGCCTGGGAGCTTTCCCTCCCTTCTGGTGACGAAATGCCTACCTTCGGACAACTTAAAGAGTTTTTAGAGAATCGTACTCGATCTCTAGAAATTTTCCAGAGCTCTCTGGATCTGAAGTCTGCCTTCAAAGATACAGCTCTATCTAAAAATAAACACCAACATGGAGTCAAAAATTATCATGCCGCCCCTGGACGCTGTCCTGGGTGTGCCGGCAAACACATCATCATGTTTTGCGAAGACTTTAGAAGGAAGTCTCCTCAGAAGCGCTACAAGTTTATTGAAAAGTGCAACATGTGTCTCAACTGTTTGAGATATGGGCATCAACAGTCAGCATGTTCATCAAATCGACGCTGTCAGCATTGCAACAAAATGCATCACTCTATGCTGCATGAATATTTCAGCCCTAATGTCATCACGAGCCCATCAACGCATACAGTTCCTAAACCGACAAACGTTAATGCAAATAACGCTACGATTTTCAACGATTCATCACCAAAGTCCATTCCTGAGCTTTCACCGGTGCTACTAGGAACAGCTTTAGTTTCAATAGTCTCCAACAGTGGACACAAACTCACGCTCAGGGCATTACTCGATAGCGGAGCTGAGGCGTCATTTATAAGCGAATTTGCTACGAAACAATTACACTTAACACGAGTGGCCACTCATATTCCAGTGAATGGAGCCAGAGGCAGTAAAATCGCACTCGCGCGAGGTATCGTGGAATTCACGATCAAATCGCTTAAATCATCATCATTTGAGGCTACATGCGTGGCATTAGTTCTCCCTCGTGTTGGGAATCTTGTGCCAACATTCAGAATTCCACCTAGTCAACTTATCGACTTTCAAGAGCTTGATTTGGCAGATTCCAGGCTTAATGTTCCAGGAGGCATTGACCTTATTCTGAGTGCTGCAGACTATGCCGTGATGCTTAAGAATGATGTTAAACGGAGTAATGAATCTCTCCGTAGATTTTGGGAATTGGAAGAGGAAAATTTGAGTCCTGCACTCACAAAGGATGAACGCGCTTGTCAAGAATTCTTCGACAAAACTACCAGGCGTCTAGATAGCGACCGCTACGTTGTCAGATTGCCAGTGAAGGAAGGCGCTGACGTAACACAGCTTGGATCAACATATCATGCATCCATGAATCTCTTGAAGTGCATGGAGCGCCGACTTCTTCGCGATGCAGTCATGCAGCAAAGCTACGACAAATTCTTGAACGAGTATCTGATGCTTGGCCACATGGAACAAATTACGGATCATTCAACTACGAACGATGTCTGCTATTTGCCACATCATGGCGTAATAAAAGAATCAAGCTCAACCACTAAACTGAGAGTGGCTTTTAACGCCTCGCAAAAGAGCGAATTGGGTGTGTCGCTTAATGATTGTTTGCATGTTGGCCCCAAAATGCAAAACGGCCTTACAACAATTGTTCTTAACTGGCGTCGATATCAGATAGCCTTCACTGGTGATATCGAAAAGATGTATCGCCAGATCTGGATCGACAGGAGAGACGCTGATCTCCGACGAATTTTATGGCGAACCAGTACACGTGATGTACCGACACCTTTTCGGCTCTTAACCGTCACCTATGGAACGAACTGCGCGCCGTACCTTGCGATTAACGTTCTTCGCACGCTCACTAGCGATGAAAAACAGCGCTATCCAGACGCATCAAAAACACTGTTAAATAATTTTTACGTCGATGATGTGCTGTCTGGCAAGGTGGTATGGGCTTTTGGGTTCTCTCTAAAAGGATTCGTCTGTGTTGTGCGGGGTGTGTCTGAATTATGGGCTGGGTGCCGGGCTGACGTATCTTTGGGGGCATGCAGCAAGTTATGATGATTTGTTCCACAAACTGCGCAACGGAATTGCCTTGTACACTCGCGAGAAGAGTGGTTTGTGGCCAAACAGTTGTAGCACAGTCTTTGTTGCCGGACGGCAGCCTGTTGATTCTACACTGGCGATCTGAGTAAAGTACGAAAGAAAGAAAAGAACAGAGATAAAACTTCCACACGAGTTCGAATTGAATTTTATAACGGCGCAATCAAATATGCGTTAGCGTGCCGGCATCGACAGCGACGCTCACTGGGTATATAAATATATATCTTGATATAAGTACACTACTTATCCATATACTGGGGTTGGGTGCATAAAACAAAAAAGAACCGTGCAACCGATTATCGATGCAGCTATAAAACTCACACGAAGAGGAGAAGAACCATTAAATTATTTCGCAAATCTCAACCAAGCGCGATACGCATTTAATTGCTGGCAGCGCTGTTGACAATCGTAGACTGCCGAAAACGAACCGTAATATAACGGAGATTAGTGAACCGCGGCAAAACGTATAAAAATTTTATTTTATTTTTTTATAAATAAATATAAAAATTTATATATTAAAACTTGAAATAATTGAAAATATGTATGTGTCCAAAAAAATAAAAAAAAAATTTACGATAACTTCAGCTAGTTCGCGCTTTGTGGACTGTATAAATTAGTAATAGGAGAATAGGGCAGAACTTTCCGAGTATCCGGCTCGAAGGACCAATGTTTGTCTGTGCGCACTGATTTTAATTGAAAGGGTGTTTCACAATGGTATAAGTATATATATATATATATATATTCTCAATAAAGTTAAATTCACACTCAAAGTTTTAATTTATTAAGTCAAGAGTTTCACAATATAATAAAGTTAAATTCACAATTAAAGTTTTAATTTATTAAGTCAAGAGTTTCACAATATAATAAGGTTAAATTCACAATTAAAATTTTAATTTATTAAGTCAAGAGTTTCAAAATACAATAAAGATAAATTCACAATTAAAGTTTTAATTTATTAAGTCAAGAGATTCACAATATAATAAAGTTAAATTCACAAATAAAAATTTGAATTTCTTAAGTCAAGAGATTCACAATATAATAAAGTTAAATTCACAATTAAAGTTTTAATTTATTAAGTCAGTATAATAAAATTAAATTCACAATTAAAGTTTTAATTTATTAAGTCAAGAGTTTTACAATATAATAAAGTTAAATTCACAATTAAAGTTTTAATTTAATAAGTCAGGAGTTTCACAATATAATTTTAAATTTATGGAAGCTTGGCGACCGATGTGTTTCGCACGGAGGCTGAACAGCAAAAGAGAACGAGGCTTCACTCGTCAGGCAACTCGTAAGCTGCTAGAGCCGATCGACCATGGACATAGTGTGGGGAACTCTCTCCGCAGCATCCCGCTCACCGAACTGAGAGCCGAGACATAGTGAAGCTCGCACGGGTAGCGACCCGCGGTCGTGGGTCTGTCTTCCAGGTTCACCGCGTGAACAGATACACTATATGTTAATAATTATGTCACTATTTATACAGGTGTTATATTGAGACCCATGAAAGCTACTTCTGAGGACATTGCACAGAGGGAGCTCGAAGATTTAGAGTATGATGGGCTTGAAAATTTAGCCGGCTACATATGCCATAGACTACGCGATGAGATGCTTAGCACTTCATTTGAAAGCAGTGAGGATCCATCGCGCTCATGGCCAAATCACTTAAGTGAAGGCGGCCTATCAGTGCCCAGTGCTAGCATGATGGAATACGTGAGCAGTCTCGATTCAGTTTTTGATGCTTTGAATGGAGAGAATCTCCTTCTAACAAATGATTATATTAAAAAACATATTGAAGAAACTTCAGATATTAATTGTAATATAAAAATGAATAAATTATTTTCAGAACAAGAATGTTCACAAAAATTAGAATATTAAATAAGAAAATTGTAGAAAATGCTTACACACGTAAACGAAAATACACAAAAACATTAACTTAACTAAATTATTTTCATTATTTATTGGTTTTTAATCTAACCCTGGAACCCTTTTTATACTTCCTTCAAGGTGGAGATTCTTACTTCGTCGCTATTGGACTCTCAACATTATTCCTGCGTTTCCACCAGAGCACATTTTCCACATATTTATCTACGTAGTCCTAGTTCTCCACAAAGTTTTCGGTGGCTAAAGTTTTTCCGTTTTCCATTTCAAAATGGGGTCATATTTGTTTGTAAACAGTTATTAGAATCAAATCCTTTGGACATATTTAGCAACTCGTATTTCCTTTGAAGTCAATTTTGCTGTGGCTGCATTTCTTCCAACAACGCTAATTTCAGCTTGTGTTACCTGCGAAAATGTTCAGAATTAAATTTTTCTACTTGATTTTTACTTAAGGCGTTACTTGAGTGTTGTGGCTCGAACTGTAACTGTCGTTTTCCGCGGGTCGATTGGAGTTGCGTTAATGAAAGTAGTGGGAACGGCGGCTTTAGTGCTGTTGCCAAGGCTGCTGCGGGGCATCTCAGCTTTCTGGCATTTGTTAGATTTCTTGACGATGGTCCTGGCACATCTGACGTTTCACCAAGCTTGTCCTTTCGCGTATCCGTATTGACTTGATCCTGGCTCTTCGTATAGACATCACAGTTCCAACTAATGTCGGCTATATCGTCGTCAACTCCGACGCACTCGAAGTGATACCACTGGTCGCAATTATCACATTGCACCATGCGATCAGCTTCTGCACCAGCGCACTCCCCACATATATTTTTATTTTCATTTCTCTTAATATGATTTATTCGTTGAGTTATATTGGTGCTTCTTTAAAAGATTTGTTTCCTCAGCTTTTAGCTTTAAATTAAATGAACGGCCTTTCTAGTACACGTCAAGATTGATTTTATTTTTCGCATTCGTTTTTCCTTACACAGTTATAATATTTGCTATTTCAGAACAATGAGAATCGAAACTTATGCTGCATACACACGAGGCAACCGTTAATGTAACCAAGGCATGTTGCTTCGTCTGTTGCTCGTGTGCAGCTTCGTTGCTCGTTGAAATGAGTGTTGCCGCTACCGCTTTTGATATTTTGTGATGGTTGTCGAAATGGTTGTCTCGTGTGTTGCGTTGTGTACAACTTTTAATGGCTTAGAGCGTTCAAAACAACTATGCTGAGAAGTTCTTTTTGCTCTTCGCGGCGTGAAGCAAAAAGTGAAAATAGTGCATTGTGAAGCAAACAAAAATGGCAATGAAAACAATGAAAATTGATTAAATTTCATCATGTCCAACTATTTTCCGAATGTTTCTTCGTCCATCGACAAATAATTTCGGTAGTCTTTTGGATAATTTTCTTTTAATTCCTTCAACAACCTATCATTTGAAATTTCTTCCTTCTTTAAAAGCCAATTTTTTTACCACATTCTTCTTTTCTTTTTTGGTTGCATCTCCTCTTCCTCATCTTCATAGAGAAGTTCGACAATAACAATAATTGTAGCTATATCCCCTTAGTACGTCACTCATTTCGAAAAATTGCTTTTCTTCCGCGTATATCCGTTTGTATACACAGTGTACACGGTAATGAAGTTGCTGCAACGGTTACCCCGTGTTTACTGAAGAAGAAAAACAGGTTGCCTCAACACGTTCCTTCGACGGTTGCCTCATGTGTATGCATCATTAGACATTAACCGGGAAACCAGCAAAATAAAGCACACGGAGGTGTGTACTTATATGACTTCATTATACACTTCCAGCAGGAAATATGACAAATTGAAGTGTGAAAATAAAATATTGATTTTGTAAAATACACAATCCCATTATATCCCAACATTCCAAAAGAAATATTTTCGAGTCTCTCAGTATCATAGCATATGCCGGAATGATTACATAGGAATACACGGTTTTGTACCTAAGCAACCAAAGTGAGTTCCTAGTTTTTACTGTTTTTCCTAGGTTGTCAGTTTTTCGAGATAATTAAAATGGCTATATTTTGCAATTTTCGACCATACATAGCCATTTTATTCAATAATAAATCAAAATTTCGAAATTTGTGGGTATGTTTCACGTAATAAACTCCAAATATAATCGCTCCGCATGCCCTCGACCCAGAAACCTAGGGAATTACTCTCAATTCTCTCCAAATCTTGATGCAACTCGTATCACCCAAATTTTCTGAGAAGAGATCCTGGTTTGAATGCAGAAAATGAATTTCTAGCGACATAAGAGTACCGATTCTCTTGTAATTCAGCAACAGATCCGCGCTTGTGAATGTCACTTTTCCGGTGCCTTTTCTGTGGGTGTTGAAGTTAGTTGACCTTGTGCGATGACGGTTATTTGCGAGTTGAGAGGATTAGTTTTTTTTATCGTATACACTTGGATCTCCTCCAGATAAACTGCCGATCCACGGAAGTTTCAAAACTCCAGATTCTACTTCATTGACTCTTTATCTCAGTACTTAACGTCTCGTAATCCCTCTTTCATATAATCCCCATTACTCTGAGCGTACTAATGCTCTATCAACGTCGCGTGGAATACCCCAGAGGTTTCCTAACCATGCTCTCCAACTTTTACAGTCTGGCGCTATTACACCACTTCCCGAAATTCTTGCAGAACTTTCCATTAATGTCGTTTTTAAACCTGTTAAGCAAAAAGTTCCAAACGCCCCAAAAAAACCACCTGGATATGACTTACCGCCTTTTCGTAGGGTGTCAGTCAATGACGCCAAAATATCTGCGAATTTATTCACAAATCACAAATCCTGCCCTCTCTAGGAAACTGCGTACTGGTTTCACGGTGTACGACTCCGGGAATTTTCTAATCACCGTAATTTTCTCGGGGTCAGTCTCAAGCACCCTATTTCCTATTATTACCCCCAGATAATTCACTTCCCGATAGCAAAACTGGGACTTCTTTAAACACTATTCATCTTTGAGACGCTGCGGTTTTACATTGCCCATCAAGCGGCATAATATCTGCGCTGTATTGCACAGTCTAATCGGCATGACTTTGTACTGATAAAAAGGCCTACGAGGTATGGCGAATGCCAATAATCCTCCTCTACCATATTCTTCTTTTGATCTACTAAAAGGGGAACTATATGTCTAGACTAGTTATTATTAAAACATAAGATGTTTATGCTTCTAAGTCTCAAACAGCAATGTCTTTATTGTGTAATTCAAACATTGCTAAAGCTAAATGTAATAAGTAATGTAATACATTATAGACAGGGAGAGTATAGAATATAAATAATACAGGGTGATGTGTACTATACAACATCTTCCGTTTTATAAAAATAATATATTTAAAGTAATCTTATAAATGTTATTTTAATTAAATAGGTTAGTACTATTTAAAATTCAATCTTTTTCGTGGCTTCGCCTTTCGCCCTGCTTTTGTAATATATAATCCATCTTTTTTTTTTTAACAATTTTTGGAGTTTCCTTTCTTACAGTATTTGGATTATTCATTTTCCAAGAGGTATTTCAATTGTTAATTCTTTCATATTTCAAATAATAGAAAGGAATATATGGATATATTTAATTTTAGGAATTATGCAGTCAAATAAAGCTGTAAAATGCTATTTGCAAGCCTTCAAAGACGCTTCAATGTTAAGTATATTCTAATATACGAGTCTAACTTAAATCAGGATGTACTTGAAAACTTCTTTGGGGTCATTCGTGCTAAAGGTGGATTGTACACTCACTTAGGCCACCAGGAGCTCAAATACCGGTTTAGAAGTTATATACTTGGGCACAATGAGGGCGCTATTACCACTGGGGGTAATGTCGAGGTTGATGATACCCCTGACATAGAAGTATCTCAGCCTACTCTTACAGGTATTTGAAAATATTCTGCTTTTGATACTGTTTGTCTGTGTGCACTGATTTTAATTGAAAGGGTGTTTTCACAATGATATAAGTATATATATATTCTCAATAAAGTTAAATTCACAATCAAAGTTTTAATTTATTAAGTCAAGAGTTCCACAATATAATAAAGTTAGATTCACAGTTAAAGTTTTAATTTATTAAGTCAAGAGTTTCACAATATAATAAGGTTAAATTCACAATTAAAGTTTTAATTTATTAAGTCAAGAGTTTTACAATATAATAAAGTTAAATTCACAATTAAAGTTTTAATTTATTAAGTCAGGAGTTTCACAATATAATTTTAAATTTATGGAAGCTTGGCAACGGATGTGTTTCGCACGGAGGTTGAACAGCAAAAGAGAAGGAGCGTTCACTCGTCGGGCAGCTCGTAAGCTGCTAGAGCCGATCGACCACGGACATAGTGTGGGGAACTCTCTCCGCAGCATCCCGCTCACCGAACTGAGCACATAGTGACGCTCGCACCGGGTAGTGACCAGCGGTCGTGGGTCTGTCTTCCAGGTTCACCGCGTGAACAGATACACTATATATTAATAATTATGTCACTATTTATACAGGTGTTATATTGAGACCCATGAAAGTTACTTCTGAGGACATTGCACAGAGGGAGCTCGAAGATTTAGAGTATGATGGGCTTGAAAATTTAGCCGGCTACATATGCCATAGACTACGCGATCAGATGCTTAGCACTTCATTTGAAAGCAATGAGGATCCATCGCGCTCATGGCCAAATCAATTAAGTGAAGGCGGCTTATCAGTGCCCAGTGCTAGCATGATGGAATACGTGAGCAGCCTCGATTCAGTTTTTGATGCTTTGAATGGAGAGAATCTCCTTCTAACAAATGATTATATTAAAAAACATATTGAAGAAACTTCAGATATTAATTGTAATATAAAAATGAATAACATATTTTTCAGAACAAGAATGTTCACAAAAATTATAATATTAAATAAGAAAATTGTAGATAAAATGTTTACACACGTAAACGAAAATACACAAAAACATTAACTTAACTAAATTATTTTCATTATTTATTGCTTTTTAATTCCCCACCCTGGAACCCTTTTTATACTTCCTTCAAGGTGGAGATTCTTACTTCGTCGCTATTGGACTCTCAACATTATTTCAGCGTTTCCACCAGAGCACATTTTCCACATATTTATCTACGTAGTCCTAGTTCTCCACAATGTTTTCGGTGGCTAAAGTTTTTCCGTTTTCCATTTCAAAATGGGGTCATATTTGTTTGTAAACAGTTATTAGAATCAAATCCTTTGGACATATTTAGCAACTCGTATTTCCTTTGAAGTCAATTTTGCTGTGGCTGCATTTCTTCCAACAACGGTAATTTCAGCTTGTGTTACCTGCGAAAATGTTCAGAATTAGATTTTTCTACTTGATTTTTACTTAAGGCGTTACTTGAGTGTTGTGGCTCGAACTGTAACTGTGGTTTTCCGCGGGTCGATTGGAGTTGCGTTAATGAAAGTAGTGGGAACGGCGGCTTTAATGCTGTTGCCAAGGCTGCTACGGGGCATCTCAGCTTTCTGGCATTTGTTAGATTTCTTGACGATGGTCCTGGCACATCTGACGTTTCACCAAGCTTGTCCTTTCGCGTATCCGTATTGAATTGATCCTGGCTCTTCGTATAGACATCACAGTTCCAACTAATGTCGGCTATATCGTCGTCAACTCCGACGCACTCGAAGTGATACCACTGGTCGCAATTATCACATTGCACCATGCGATCAGCTTCTGCACCAGCGCACTCCCCACATATATTTTTATTTTCATTTCTCTTAATATGATTTATTCGTTGAGTTATATTGGTGCTTCTTTAAAAGATTTGTTTCCTCGGCTTTTAGCTTTAAATAAAATGAACGGCCGTTCTAGTACACGTCAAGATTGGTTTTATTTTTCGCATTAGTTTTTCCTTACACAGTTATAATATTTGCTATTTCAGAAGAATGAGAATCGAAACTTATGCTGCATACACACGAGGCAACCTTAATGTAACCAAGGCATGTTGCTTCGTCTGTTGCTCGTGTGCAGCTTCGTTGCTCGTTGAAATGAGTGTTGCCGCTACCGCTTTTGATATTTTGTGATGGTTGTCGAAATGGTTGTCTCGTGTGTTGCGTTGTGTACAACTTTTAATGGCTTAGAGCGTTCAAAACAACTATGCTGAGAAGTTCTTTTTGCTCTTCGCGGCGTGAAGCAAAAAGTGAAAATAGTGCATTGTGAAGCAAACAAAAATGGCAATTGAAAACAATGAAAATTGGTTAAATTTCATCATGTCCAACTATTTTCCGAATGTTTCTTCGTCCATCGACAAATAATTTCGGTAGTCTTTTGGATAATTTTCTTTTAATTCCTTCAACAACCTATCATTTGAAATTTCTTCCTTCTTTAAAAGCCAATTTTTTTACCACATTCTTCTTTTCTTTTTTGATTGCATCTCCTCTTCCTCATCTTCATAGAGAAGTTCGACAATAACAATAATTGCAGCTATATCCCCTTAGTACGTCACTTATTTCGAAAAATTGCTTTTCTTCCGCGTATATCCGTTTGAATACACAGTGTACACGGTAATGAAGTTGCTGCAACGGTTACCCCGTGTTTACTGAAGAAGAAAAACAGGTTGCCTCAACACGTTCCTTCGACGGTTGCCTCATGTGTATGCATCATTAGACATTAACCGGTAAACCAGCAAAATAAAGCACACGGAGGTGTGTACTTATATGACTTCATTATACACTTCCAGCAGGAAATATGACAAATTGAAGTGTGAAAATAAAATATTGATTTTGTAAAATACACAATCCCATTATATCCCAACATTCCAAAAGAAATATTTTCGAGTCTCTCAGTATCATAGCATATGCCGGAATGATTACATAGGAATACACGGTTTTGTACCTAAGCAACCAAAGTGAGTTCCTAGTTTTTACTGTTTTTCCTAGGTTGTCAGTTTTTCGAGATAATTAAAATGGCTATATTTTGCAATTTTCGACCATACATAGCCATTTTATTCAATAATAAATCAAAATTTCGAATTTTGTGGGTATGTTTCACGTAATAAACTCCAAATATAATCGCTCAGCATGCCCTCGACCCAGAAACCTAGGGAATTACTCTCAATTCTCTCCAAATCTTGATGCAACTCGTATCACCCAAATTTTCTGAGAATAGATCCTGGTGGGAATGCAGAAAATGAATTTCTAGCGACATAAGAGTACCGATTCTCTTGTAATTCAGCAACAGATCCGCGCTTGTGAATGTCACTTTTCCGGTTGCCTTTTCTGTGGGTGTTGAGGTTAGTTGACCTTGTGCGATGACGGTTATTTGCGAGTTGAGAGGATTAGTTTTTTTTATCGTATACACTTGGATCTCCTCCAGATAAACTGCCGATCCACGGAAGTTTCAAAACTCCAGATTCTACTTCATTGACTCTTTATCTCAGTACTTAACGTCTCGTAATCCCTCTTTCATATAATCCCCATTACTCTGAGCGTACTAATGCTCTATCAACGTCGCGTGGAATACCCCAGAGGTTTCCTAACCATGCTCTCCAACTTTTACAGTCTGGCGCTATTACACCACTTCCGGAAATTCTTGCAGAACTTTCCATTAATGTCGTTTTTAAACCTGTTAAGCAAAAAGTTCCTTCCAGACACTTCGTGACCGACCACAAATACAACGCCCCAAAAAAACCACCTGGATGTGACTTACCGCCTTTACGTAGGGTGTCAGTCAATGACGCCAAAATATCTGCGAATTTATTCACAAATCACAAATCCTGCCCTCTCTAGGAAACTGCGTACTGGTTTCACGGTGTACGACTCCGGGAATTTTCTAATCACCGTAATTTTCTCGGGGTCAGTCTCAAGCACCCTATTTCCTATTATTACCCCCAGATAATTCACTTCCCGATAGCAAAACTGGGACTTCTTTAAACACTATTCATCTTTGAAACGCTGCGGTTTTACCTTGCCCATCAAGCGGCATAATATCTGCGCTGTATTGCACAGTCTAATCGGCATGACTTTGTACTGATAAAAAGGCCTACGAGGTATGGCGAATGCCATTAATCCTCCTCTACCATATTCTTCTTTTGATCTACTAAAAGGGGAACTATATGTCTAGACTAGTTATTATTAAAACATAAGATGTTTATGCTTCTAAGTCTCAAACAGCAATGTCTTTATTGTGTAATTCAAACATTGCTAAAGCTAAATGTAATAAGTAATGTAATACATTATAGACAGGGAAAGTATAGAATATAAATAATACAGGGTGATGTGTACTATACAACATCTTCCGTTTTATAAAAATAATATATTTAAAGTAATCTTATAAATGTTATTTTAATTAAATAGGTTAGTACTATTTAAAATTCAATCTTTTTCGTGGCTTCGCCTTTCGCCCTGCTTTTGTAATATATAATCCATCTTTTTTTTTAACAATTTTTGGAGTTTCCTTTCTTACAGTATTTGGATTATTCATTTTCCAAGAGGTATTTCAATTGTTAATTCTTTCATATTTCAAATAATAGAAAGGAGTATATGGATGTATTTAATTTTAGGAATTATGCAGTCAAATAAAGTTGTAAAATGCTATTTGCAAGCCTTCAAAGACGCTTCAATGTTAAGTATATTCTGATATACGAGTCTAACTTAAATCAGGATGTACTTGAAAACTTCTTTGGGGTCATTCGTGCTAAAGGTGGATTGTACACTCACTCAGGCCACCAGGAGCTGAAATACCGGTTTAGAAGTTATATACTTGGGCGCAATGAGGGCGCTATTACCACTGGGGGTAATGTCGAGGTTGATGATACCCCTGACATAGAAGTATCTCAGCCTACTCTTACAGGTATTTGAAAATATTCTGATTTTGATACTGTTTGTCTGTGTGCACTGATTTTAATTGAAAGGGTGTTTTCACAATGATATAAGTATATATATATTCTCAATAAAGTTAAATTCACAATCAAAGTTTTAATTTATTAAGTCAAGAGTTCCACATTATAATAAAGTTAAATTCACAGTTAAAGTTTTAATTTATTAAGTCAAGAGTTTCACAATATAATAAGGTTAAATTCACAATTAAAGTTTTAATTTATTAAGTCAAGAGTTTTACAATATAATAAAGTTAAATTCACAATTAAAGTTTTAATTTATTAAGTCAGGAGTTTCACAATATAATTTTAAATTTATGGAAGCTTGGCGACGGATGTGTTTCGCACGGAGGTTGAACAGCAAAAGAGAACGAGCGTTCACTCGTCGGGCAGCTCGTAAGCTGCTAGAGCCGATCGACCATGGACATAGTGTGGGGAACTCTCTCCGCAGCATCCCGCTCACCGAACTGAGCGCCGAGACATAGTGACGCTCGCACCGGGTAGCGACCAGCGGTCGTGGGTCTGTCTTCCAGGTTCACCGCTTGAACAGATACACTATATATTAATAATTATGTCACTATTTATACAGGTGTTATATTGAGACCCATGAAAGTTACTTCTGAGGACATTGCACAGAGGGAGCTCGAAGATTTAGAGTATGATGGGCTTGAAAATTTAGCCGGCTACATATGCCATAGACTACGCGATGAGATGCTTAGCACTTCATTTGAAAGCAATGAGGATCCATCGCGCTCATGGCCAAATCACTTAAGTGAAGGCGGCTTATCAGTGCCCAGTGCTAGCATGATGGAATACGTGAGCAGCCTCGATTCAGTTTTTGATGCTTTGAATGGAGAGAATCACCTTCTAACAAATGATTATATTAAAAAACATATTGAAGAAACTTCAGATATTAATTGTAATATAAAAATGAATAACTTATTTTTCAGAACAAGAATGTTCACAAAAATTATAATATTAAATAAGAAAATTGTAGATAAAATGCTTACACACGTAAACGAAAATACACAAAAACATTAACTTAACTAAATTATTTTCATTATTTATTGCTTTTTAATTCCCCACCCTGGAACCCTTTTTATACTTCCTTCAAGGTGGAGATTCTTACTTCGTCGCTATTGGACTCTCAACATTATTTCAGCGTTTCCACCGGAGCACATTTTCCACATATTTATCTACTTAGTCCTAGTTCTCCACAATGTTTTCGGTGGCTAAAGTTTTTCCGTTTTCCATTTCAAAATGGGGTCCTATTTGTTTGTAAACAGTTATTAGAATCAAATCCTTTGGACATATTTAGCAACTCGTATTTCCTTTGAAGTCAATTTTGCTGTGTCTGCATTTCTTCCAACAACGGTAATTTCAGCTTGTGTTACCTGCGAAAATGTTCAGAATTAGATTTTTCTACTTGATTTTTACTTAAGGCGTTACTTGAGTGTTGTGGCTCGAACTGTAACTGTGGTTTTCCGCGGGTCGATTGGAGTTGCGTTAATGAAAGTAGTGGGAACGGCGGCTTTAATGCTGTTGCCAAGGCTGCTACGGGGCATCTCAGCTTTCTGGCATTTGTTAGATTTCTTGACGATGGTCCTGGCACATCTGACGTTTCACCAGGCTTGTCCTTTCGCGTCCTGGCTCTTCGTATAGACATAACAGTTCCAACTAATGTCGGCTATATCGTCGTCAACTCCGACGCACTCAAAGTGATACCACTGATCGCAATTATCACATTGCACCATGCGATCAGCTTCTGCACCAGCGCACTCCCCACATATATTTTTATTTTCATTTCTCTTAATATGATTTATTCGTTGAGTTATATTGGTGCTTCTTTAAAAGATTTGTTTCTTCGTATAGACATAACAGTTCCAACTAATGTCGGCTATATCGTCGTCAACTCCGACGCACTCAAAGTGATACCACTGGTCGCAATTATCACATTGCACCATGCGATCAGCTTCTGCACCAGCGCACTCCCCACATATATTTTTATTTTCATTTCTCTTAATATGATTTATTCGTTGAGTTATATTGGTGCTTCTTTAAAAGATTTGTTTCCTCGGCTTTTAGCTTTAAATAAAATGAACGGCCGTTCTAGTACACGTCAAGATTGGTTTTATTTTTCGCATTAGTTTTTCCTTACACAGTTATAATATTTGCTATTTCAGAAGAATGAGAATCGAAACTTATGCTGCATACACACGAGGCAACCTTAATGTAACCAAGGCATATTGCTTCGTCTGTTGCTCGTGTGAAGCTTCGTTCCTCGTTGAAATGAGAGTTGCCGCTACCGTTGCCTAAAATATAATAATATTTTGATATTTTGTGATGGTTGTCGCAATGGTTGCCTCGTGTGTTGCGTTGTGTAATGCTTTTAATGGCTTAGAGCGTTCAAAAGAACTATGCTGAGAAGTTCTTTTTGCTCTTCGCGGCGTGAAGCAAAAAGTGAAAATGGTGCATTGTGAAGCAAACAAAAATGGCAATTGAAAACAATGAAAATTGGTTAAATTTTATCAGTCCAACTATTTTCCGAATGTTTCTTCGTCCATCGACATATAATTTCGGTAGTCTTTTGGATAATTTTCTTTTAATTCCTTAACAACCTATCATTTGAAATTTCTTCCTTCTTTAAAAGCCAATTTTTTACCACATTCTTCTTTTCTTTTTTGGTTGCATCTCCTCTTCCTCATCTTCATAGAGAAGTTCGAATATAACAATAATTGCAGCTATATCCCTTAGTACGTCATTCATTTCGAAAAATTGCTTTTCTTCCGCGTATATCCGTTTGATTACACAGTGTACACGGTAATGAAGTTGCTGCACCGGTTACCTCGTGTTTACTGAAGAAGAAAAACAGGTTGCCTCAACACGTTCCTTCGACGGTTGCCTCATGTGTATGCATCATTAGACATTAACCGGAAACCAGCAAAATAAAGCACACGGAGGTGTGTACTTATATGACTTCATTAAGCATTTTCAGCAGGAAATATGACAAAATTAAGTGTAGAAATAAAATATTGATTTTATAAAATACACAATCCCATTATATCCCAACATTCCAAAAGAAATATTTTCGAGTCTCTCAGTATCATAGCATATGCCGCAACGATTACATAGGAATACACGGTTTTGTACCTGAGCAAACCAGTTTTTCCTAGGTTGTCAGTTTTTCGAGATAATTGAAATGGCTATTTTTTGCAATTTTGGACAATAATAAATCAAAATTTCAAAATGAAGTGCGGCGTAACATTTTCGTTTGTATTCTTGTGGGTCTGTTTCACGCAATAAACTCCAAATATAATCGCTCATCATGCCCTCGACCCAGAAACCTTGGGAATTTCTCTCAATTTTCTCCAAATCTTGATGCACCTCGTATCACCCAAATTTTCCGGGAAGAAATCCAAACTTTTACAGCCTAGCCCTATTACACCAATTCACGAAGTTCTGGCAGACCTTTCCATTAATGTCGTTTATAAACTGTTAAGTACAAAGTTCCTTCGAGACACTTCGTGACCGATCACAAATCTAATTTGCCTCACCCTCCTGCTATAATTCCTTGCACCCGTTTCATGAGATTTCTCTATGTGCAGCTTTATCCTATTACGGATAAAGTCCCAGCGGTCTCCTTCTGGTAAAATCTATAATTCCCGATCCCCTAGTGCAACCAGACGACGTGCCAACTCATTATCCAAACTACTCATAAACATTTGTGACACCCCGGATCCTGAATGCCTCATTAATTGACCGAATTCTTCCCACAAACTGGGTCCCGTACTCCGAAAATTACTTCCGGCACCCCAAACTTGTGGAAGATTTCTTCCGTTAAAAATGACACCATATTTTCGGCAATGGCCGTAGAAATGCAAATTTCGTAAAATGGTCTAAAACTACCAATACAAAAGCATTGGCAGATTTGGAACAAGGGCAATACCTCAAAAAATGAACGTTTAATCTTTGAAATGGTTGTTCTGTCATCACCTCTTTTTCTATCACCAGCCTCAAAATCTGGTTACTATGTTTGGTTTCCTTACATGCCACTTCACATAATTACACACCTGCACTGTCATGTCAGGCCAGTAATAATACAATCTCAACCTATGCAAAGTGTTAGCCATTCCGCTATGCGCAGAATTCACCGAGTCATGTGCTTGAATTATCAAAGTTGTGAGAATGTAAATAGCGACATTTACATCCACACGTTAAAAGAAATCTATGCCTATTTCGCCAATAGCAAAAGGGCTGCTATATCCACAAACTCACTGCAAGCAACGACAACCTACACGCGATTGGCAAAAGTTGCAGTGGGATGCTTAATCCATTATAATGAAGACTAAAGAAGAAAATAATTGCACTAACAACAAGAACGGAGAACAATAACAACAATCATCAGCATATCAACAGGCGGCAGTTAGAAGTTGGAACTGGCTAAAACCGCCTAGCCACTGAATCCGTTGAAACTGATCCAAGGGTGAAATGCTACAACAGAAAAAAAGATATATTACTGCAAGTACCAGTTAAAGAGTAGCAAAGGCATAGAACGTGAAGACCCTATAGAACTAAAAGGTGCTCTGCAAGAGTCTGTATTCACAGTGAAATCTGTTTTTAATATTAAGAATAGGGACACAGTTCCGCAACCGCTTTTCAGAATAGAAATGGAAACATTACTCTAACACAAAATGAAGCCACCCCATCTACAACCCACGATATTTAATGCATCATAGAATAACAGTCGAATAGCCTCAGAAACGTAAAGGCCCAATACAATGCACAAACTGTCAGGAGATTGGTCATTCAAAATCTTACTGCACCCTACGCATTGTATGCGTTGTGTTTGGGGACTTCCATCCACCAACCGAATGCAAGGTGAACAGAAGTGAGAAGGACTCAAGTGCTGCAATTGTGGGGGTAATCACAATGCCAATTACAGACACTGCTTTATATATACTCAATTAAAAACCAGTACGAATCAAACTGCTAAAACAGTTCGCACCCAAAAATAGAGTGCTGCACGTAACTACACAAACCATATTGGAACCAGCACAGAAAACATATCTTTATCCACTAGCTATGCGAATGTACTAAAAACAGGCATTTCAGATAAATCGAGTAATGCTATGGAATCTCAAAACTTAGAAACAATTAATATTTAATTTGTCCCAGTGCATTACTAGCTTCATGTCGTCGATGCAATCCATAATTTAAGAACTTGTACATAACCAAAACTTTCTTATGAAAACTCTACTTTCTCAAAAATTAATTTTGTAAAAATATGCCATTGACATACTAACGGTATTAACCAACACAAAAATGAAATAAAACATTTTTTAGACAGTAACAGTCTCAGAAACTCATTTAACTGCAAAATATAACTTCAAACTATCAGGAAACAAATTGTACTCAACAATCCACCCACAAGGTTAAAGGGCATGGTGGTACGGGAATACTTACTAAGGCTCGATTAAAGCACTACTCTCAAGAAACCTATGCCAAACAAAACATCCAATCTACTTCCATCTCTTCACAGTGTTGGGGTGAGAAATTAGTAATTTCATCAGTTTATTGTCCACCTAGATTTCTAATTCTACAACCGATTTTGTTAGCTTCTTTAAATAGCTCGGTAACAAATTCCCCTCAGCCGGAGACTTCAACTCTAAGCATACGTACTTACTGATTTTGGCATATAGAAAGGAAACCGAGTCCTTTTTCGACTTATTATCCGACCACACCCCGGTAATAATACTTAAAAAAAAAACAGAATTCATTGGCAAAACAATAAAACTGACCTCCAAGAAAACAAAATGACTCATATATTGTAAATATATTAGTACTCACATGTGCATGTTAATACAAACCTTTAGAGCAAAGAGGATATTGAATCGGTGACGCAGGTTCTTGGATCAATAATAAATGCAGCTGCTAATAGTGCCACGCCCGCACAAAACTCAATTAAATCCAATACGACACATACTAAATCGCACTATGCCTCGTTAAAGAAAATATGAGGTTAAGGCGTGAGTGGCAAAAAGAGAGATCACCAGCACTAAAGGTGAATCCAAAATGAGTCCAAAACTAGCTGAAAAATACTCTTCGCGAGGAAAAGGAAGAAAGCCTAAAAAAGACCTGGAATATTTAAGTCCTCTCAAAGTCACTAATTATCTTCTCCGGCGATCCACAAAAAATGGTTAAAATACCGATGGACAGCGAAAGCAATGGAACTTGGGCAAAAATAGATGAAGAAAAAGCCAATTCATTTGCGGCGCACCGCAGGTCAGTCTCTCAACCTAATCCGTCTACCCGCAACAACAATAGCATTGATAATGTTTCAACAACGACGCCAGCAGCACCAATTAATTTTAAACCAATGGAAGTCAAACGCCTGTTTACAATGAGTCTCAATCCCAAAAAAAAGCACCTTTATGTGACTTAGCGCCTTTACGCAGGGTGTCAGTCAATGACGCCAAAATATCTGCGAATTTATTCAAACACCTTCTGTTCCATCCTGCCGTCTCTAGGAAACTGCGTACTGGTTTCACGGTCTACGACTCCGGGAATTTTCTAATCACCATAATCTTCTCGGGGTCAGTCTCAAGCACCCTATTATTACCCCGAAACCAAAACTGGGACTTCTTTAAACCGATTTATTGCGATTCTTAAGAGTTTAGTGGCTTCCTCTAACATCTCCATGTGCTGTTCAAAACTCTGGGACACCACCAATAGGTCGTCCAGATATACAAACACCTCATTTTTGAGACGCTGTGGTTTTACCTTGCGCATCAAGCGGCACAATCTCTGCGCTGTATGGCACAGTCTAATCGGCATGACCTTTGTGTTGATAAAAAGGTATGGTGAATGCCGTTAATCCTTCTCTACCATATTTTTCTTTTGATCTACTAAAAGGGGAACTATATGTCTAGAATAGTTACTATTAAAAAATAATATGTTTATGCTGCTAAGTCTCAAACATCACTGTCTTTATTGTGTAATTCAAACATGGCTAAAGCTAAATGTAATAAGTAATATAATACATTATAGACAGGGAGAGTATAGTATATAAATAATACAGGGTGATGTGTATTTTACATCTTCCTTTTTATAAAAAGAATATACGATATTTAAAGTAATCTTATAAATGTTATTTTAATTAAATAGGTTAGTACTATTTAAAATTCAATCTTTTTCGTGGCTTCGCCTTTCGCCCTGCTTTTGTAATATATAATCCATCTTTTTTTTTTAACAATTTTTGGAGTTTCCTTTCTTACAGTATTTGGATTATTCATTTTCCAAGAGGTATTTCAATTGTTAATTCTTTCATATTTCAAATAATAGAAAGGAGTATATGGATGTATTTAATTTTAGGAAATATGCAGTCAAAAAAACCTGTAAAATACTATTTGCAAACCTTCAAAGACGCTTCAATGCTAAGTATATTCTGACATATAACTTAAATCAGGATGGACTTGAAAACTTCTTTGGGGTCATTCTACTAAAGGTGGATTGCACGATCACCCAGCCCAGCAGGAGATCAAATATCGGCTTAAAAGTTATATACTTCGGCGCAGTGAGGGGGCTATTACCACTGGGGGTAATGTCAAGTTTGATGATACCCCTGACTTAGAAGTATCTCAGCCTACTCTTACAGGTATTTGAAAATATTCTGCTGATACAATATATATTAATAATTATGCCATAGAGTACTTCATTTGAAAGTAATGAGGATCCATCGCTTAAGTGAAGGCGGCTTATCAGTGCCCAGTGCTAGCATGATGGAATACGTGAGCAGTCTCGATTCAGTTTTTGTTGCTTTGAATGGAGAGAATCTCCTTCTAAGAAATGATTAAGCTCTGACTAAAAAGTTCCCTTACTTGGGATAGTGATATTCAGAGCAAGGACAGCGCCAGGAAAGGCACAAGTCCCCCGTCCAGTTGCAGGAAACCATCCTGATTCTTTGATGAATTTTGCTATGTCCCTAATATTAATGGATGACACCTCTTTCAGGCTTGTAAAAAATGGGGCACCAAAGGTGCGAATTCTTCTTCTGCTCAAGGATGGGCATTGGCGTAAGAGGTGGAAAACCGTATCGTTCTCCTCCTCGGAGCCACAGCCACAGCAAAAATCATTTGAGGGTAGGCCCAGTCTCTCTGCGTGCTGTCCCATTGTGATACGCGATCAAGTTGAATAAGTTGATTGGTTCTGTTTTTGTCCATTCTTGCCGAAGTTACTCTAGCCGTGTGGCAGGATTCCTCGTCAGCCCAGGATTTGTAGTCCGATTTCTAGCTTGGCTTTTGCCAGTGGATTGCCGATGTTAACGGAGGGCTGAATTTTTTGCAGTAGCGTGCTTGCCTTGGCAAGCTCCTCCCCCTCGCAGTTGCCTGTGATGCCGCTATGTCCGGGAACCCAGACTAAGTGCAACCGAGACTAACTTGCGAGCTCATTTAAAGATGTTCGACTTTCATGAACGAGTCTTGATGTGGCTGTGGAGCCAAAAAGAGATCTAATGGCGGCTTGGCTGTGTATATATTGTCACTCCCTCCAGCAATGGGATAATTTAACAGTAACAGCTATATACATAGATAAATTTACTTAACTAACATGATAAAAACAGTGATTGATATATTCATTCATTATCAAAGTTCGCTGTTATTTCACGGTTTTAGTAAAAGTAGCGATTTTTAATTACTGTGGATGCCTGTTAAAAGCTTTTCGCTGTTACTTGGAAACAGCGACCGCAGTCACTGTTTAAAATCACGGTGATTGAAAAATAGCAATCACTGGTAACGGCGATATTCCAAAATCACTGGATCGCTCATCAATAATATATATATATATATATATATATATATATATATATATATATATATATATATAAATAAATATATATATATATATATATATATATATATATAAATTTTTATATATATATATATATATATATATATATATATATATATATATATATATATATATATATATATATTCACCACTTTACACAACCATGGCAACCCACATATGGAATACGTGTACAACGAACACAATAAATTCACATATACTATACGTGTGACCAAAAAATATGGTTGAAACGGTAAATGAAAAACGCGCGAATTGAATGTCTCTTCTTCTTCTTCTTTGCCTTTATTATGAAAAAAAACAAAAGAAAAAGGGGGATTACCATTTTCCTAAAAAATGGAAAATTCAAAAACAAAAAAAATACCGATTTTACGACTCGTTGGACGGATGAATAGTTTCGGTTGACTATTTCACCTATTTGGCTATTTCAACTTCAGCAACTACTCGCCAAAGGTGGCTTCAAACTGAGAGAATGGTGCGCCAATCATCACAAACTGCTGCAGGAGATATCGAAGTCAAACTGCATTGGACTTCGATATAGACTCCGACGACCACATTAAAACACTAGGATTGTCAGGGATTCCAGAAAATGATAGCCTCCGGGTCAAAACAAATTGTTCCGATACAACTAGGATTAATAAAAGGATTGTATCCTCGGACATTTCGCGTCTTTTTGATCCCCTTGGGTTTATGGGACCAGTAGTCGTATCGGCAAAACTATTTCTGCACCAACTTTGGACATTAAAGCTAGATTGGGATGCAGCATTACCAATGGACCTACACACACGGTAGCTCCGTTTTCGAGATGAACTAACTGAATTGGACAAAATTGATGTATAAAGACATGCCTTTGGAAAACACGTGTCGAAAATTGTTCAGATACATGCCTTCGCTTATGCCTCTGAACGGGCTTACGGCGGTGCAGTTTACGTTCATTCAGTTACCGAGGACAACGTAGTACTTGTACGACTACTTTGCGCCAAATCCAAGGTTGCACCAGTCAAGTCTACCACAATTTCAAGACTAGAACTTTGTGCGGTTATGTTAACGGCTGAGCTAGTAAATCGAGTAAAAAAAGAAGAACAGCTGCGAGAGACTCCTACGTTCTTCTGGTCAGACTCTGAAATTGTACTGGCATGGATCAATTCCACATCGTCATCGGTTCAAACCTTCGTTGCCAACCGTAGAGCAACCATACAAAATCTCAGCTTACCTCAACAACGGAGACACGTCAGATCGAAAGAAAATTCAGCCGATATTCTATCACGTGGAATTACTCCATCAAAATTAAAGAACTGCACGTTATGGTTCTATGGTCCCTTATTTCTTCATAGCTCAGAAGCAACATGGTGTGTGCCATACAAACCTGAATCTGAATGCAATGAAGAACGAAAAAAAAACCGTTACAGTGATCGTGGCCCAACATCAACCATAGAAACTCATTTCCTAAACTCCAAAGGATCACAGCCTATGTAGCACGCTTTATTCAACACAGTCGCAAACCAATCACAAGAAGGGTTCCTCATTAACCTGCGAAGAGCTCGAAGAGGGATTGCGCATCATAATTACAGCCATGCAGCAAGGTGAATTTGCAACAGAGTGGAAGCATCTGAAATCCTTTAAAGAACTTCACAAATCCAGTGATCTTTTAAGTTTATCACCATTTCTCGACGAAAACAACATAATTCGAGTAGGTGGCCGACTGGAAGCCTCATCACTTTCATACGATGCAAAACACCCGATGTTACTACCAGCATCTTATCCATTCACGAAACTTTTGATGGAGGACATTCATCGAAAAAACCTGCATATCGGACCACAAGGACTTTTAGCGCCTACACGGCAATGTTTCTGGCCGGTAAAAGGAAAAACTCTGGCACGAACGACTGTGCAAAATTGCATCACATGCTACAAAAACAAGCCTAAGCTCCTAACTCAAATCATGGGCAATCTACCTGCGGATCGCGGAGTACCGGCTAGGCCATTCATCAACTCTGGCGTTGACTTCTGGGGACCCGTCTGGACACACTATCGCCTAAGAGGAAAGCGTCCTCAGAAAGCTATGTTGCGGTATTTATCTGCTTCATTACGAAAGCAGTACACTTAGAAATGGTAACTGACTTAACTACGAAGCCTTCATTGGAGCTCTGCCGCGATTCATGGGTAGACGCGGCAACTGCAGAAACTTATATTGCGACAACGCCACAAACTTTGTAGGTGCCAAGAACAAACTTTCAGAGCTCACCGAGTCCATATTCTCGACAGGGGGCCAAGAAAAAATAGAAAATTCCTGTAACTACAAAAGAATCAACTTCCACTTCATTCCTCCCCGCGCTCCTCATTTCGATGGATTATGGGAAGCAGCTGTCAAATCGGCCAAACACCTTCTTCAACGGAGTCTCAATACCGCGTCCCTCACATTTGAAGAACTGGAGACACTCATAATTGATATTGAAGCCATACTCAATTCCCGGCCTATCACCCTCATTTCAACTGACTCCAGAGACCTGGCGGCATTAAATCCGGGACACTTCCTAATCGGAGAACCCATGACTGCCTCCATCGATACCGCGGCAGCAGCTTGCGAAGTTTCTTTGGGCAAACGCTGGCAACTAATCAACAGCATCAAGCAGTAATTCTGGCACAGATGAACTAAGGAATACCTGAGTGAACTGCAACAGAAAACCAAATCGAAACAACCCCAGAAAAACATTTAACTTGGCAGGCTGGTCTTAATTAGGGAACGTATAACTAAGGTATATAATGGCGAAGATGGCTATGTTCGTGTTGCAGACATCCGTACTATGAACAACACGTTAAAGAGACCGATACACCGTCTTGCCCCACTCCCAATAGAACCCATTCCCTGTAGCACCGCCGAAAAAATGTCGACTTAGTAATATAAGCACCGTAATCACAGGTCTACTACTCTGCTTGGCAATAACACCACGGAAGAGACTGAATATGAACCAACGTTTACTGTAAATGTTGAACCGCTGTTCAACGAGGGGGAGCTGTTGCATTCTAAACGAAGTCAACATCCGCTGCAATGCACGCCCTTGACTGCGGCCAACGACAGCGTAAACCGCTGACAACGAATTTTCACGTGCATCAGCACTTTGTGCACATTAATTATATTTTTTTGGAACTACCTTTATATTACTTGGTTATGTTTTATTTTATATGTAAAATATTTAAGTAAGCAACAATGGCTCAATTGTAATAGAATAAATTAAGTGAAATTATTAGATATGTGGGTAATTTGGTTCCTAAGAACGGATATAATGCCACCTCCTCTACTTCTCCTGCTAATTTGCTTATATTATTTGTCTGTGTGGATGTTAGTTTTCATAATTGGGCCCCACTCGAGGCCGCTAGCTTCATCCGATGTGCAGTCACCTATTGGACCTCGTGGCTGTCTATGCTAGAGCAGGGAGTTCCACGCGAGGGTTGATGGAGTGGCGCATCAGCGCCTGCATACAGAGCCGGTCAGCATTATTAACGGAATAATATCATCGTTAACCTGCATCACCAACAAAAAGGTGACGAATTCGGCACATACCCCGAGGCCTGCCAGGGTTCCAACCGGGCGGTGGTGGTGAGGACTTTTGCCACGGAGCCATTTCAGCCTGGTGTCACCCAAAACATACTAAGGTCCGCGAATACCATCGACCGTCAGCTCACAATCGTCATTCCAAAAGGTTTTCCAGTATCGTTACACCAGAGACCTACTGGTCTTAGGCCCTGGCGTCCATATTATAATATTCGATCCCCTTAATGGGGATCATTGTCGGGGAATGCTTATTTGTCATAGACTTATTCGCAGCGAACTTGCTTCTCAGCTACCCGCAACCTGCAGGCCCCTCCGGTAACTTAGAGCACATCTGGTCAGCCTGTAATTCTAACTTGACTGCCGGATATACTCGTATATGTATATGTATATCTATATCTATATGTTTGTCTATAATTATATGTATATGTGTATGTATATTTATATGTACGAGTATTTGAGTATATATATGTATATGTATATGTATATGAATATGTATATTTATATACATATGTATACGTATATGTATATGAATATGCATAAATATATATATAAAAGGTTTTTCAAAAGAAACGCTACAAAAGTAAATCGATAGTGACAGCAAACGACGCCATATTTTTATCCCTCTCTTTTGACATTTCTCTTCAGTAAGGTTTCTTCAGTAGGATTTCATTATGCAAAGATATACGAGCCAACAATGAGTCGAAATTATTAAAATTTACTACCGAAATTCGGAGTCAGTCGCCTCAACTTTAAGAGCGCTACGTCCAATTTATGATGAGGCTCATTTCTGGCTGAATGGCTTCGTCAATAAGCAAAATATGCGTTATTGGTTAAACTGCAATCCACACGTACTCCATGAGTCATCATTGCATCCCGAAAAATTTATGGTTTGGTGCGGTTTTCGGGCCGGCGGCGTCATGGGGCCGTACTTCTTCCGTGATGATCAAGACCGGCACATTACTGTGAATACGAATCGCTACCGTTCAATGATAACCGAATATTTTTGGCCCCAATTGGATAATATGGACTTGGAGGACATGTGGTTCCAACAGGACGGCGCCACAAGCCACACATCGAATGCCACAATCAATTTACTGCAAACCAAGTTTGGTGAACGTGTTATCTCACGAAATGGCCCAGTCGATTGGCTGCCTCGGTCGTGCGATTTGACGCCGTTAGATTATTTCCTGTGGGGCTACGTCAAGTCTATGGTCTATGCCAACAAGCCAGCGACGATTGATAAACTTCGTACGAATATCGAACGTGAAATTGCAGCAGTATCGGCAGATTTATGCTTGAAAACCGTTGAAAATTGGGTTCAGCGTCTGAACTTCTGCAAGCGTGCCCGTGGTGGCCATGCAAAAGAAATCGAGTTCCATACATAATGGCATCGAACGTACTTTCACAGGAATAAAGAATTTCATTGATATCTAAAACCGGTTTTGTTTTATTTAAAAAAAACTTTTGTAGCGCTCTTATTAAAAAACCCGATGCATATACATATACATATACAAATATATATATATATATATATATATATATATATATATATATATATATATATATTATATATATGTATATATATTATATATATGTATATGTATATGCATATGTTTATGCATATGTATATATATATTTACATGTATACATATGAATATATATAAACGTAAACATATACACATACATATCCATATACATATCCATATACATATTTATATATACATATACATATTCATATACATATTCATACGTATATACATATACGTATATACGAGTATATAGAAAGACATAAATATATATATATATATATATATATATATATTTACATATACATATACATAAAAATTTACGTATACGTATTCATATACATATACATAGTCATATACAAATACGTATACATATACATATAAATATACATATATATGCATATAGATATACAGTCGTGCATCAAAGCCACTATAAACACTTCCCACCAAAAGGATACTATTTGCTATACTCGTATATATATATATATATATATATATATATATATATATATATATATATATATACGGATACCTATACATATACAGGGTGGCCCAAATGAGATCTAGTGATGTTAAACACGTGTAACTCTTGTAATAACGGGTTTTTTTAAATGATTTATTTTAATATGTTAAATACATTTTATGGAAATTTAACGTGACTATGTGTGAAATATGAAATCAGACAAATGACCACCATTTTGCTCGATACAGGCATTGGCTCTTTTTAGCGCATTTTGCATTACACGGCGTAATGTTTCTGGTTGCAGGCGCCGTATTTCGTCTCGAATATTCTGCTTGAGCAGTCCAAGTGTCTGTGGTTTGCTAACATACACTTTGTCTTTTAAATATCCCCATAAAAATAAAATCGGGCGCAGTTAAATCTGGTGAACGAGGAGGCCAAGGGAAATCTGAATTTCTTGAAATTATGCGTTCACCAAAAATGTCACGCAGCATGTCAATAGTTTGCCTAGCAGTATGCGCAGTGGCTCCATCTTGTTAAAACCACAAATTAGGATGTTGCTCCACCATTGGCCGCAAAAAGGTGTCGATCATTGTTCTGTAAGACGCCCCGGAGACCGTTTCTGGCGTTTCATCCTCATTCTCAAAGAAATATGGGCCGATGATTTTTGTGGCCATAACACCGCACCAAACAGTGCATCTGATTGGGTGTGACTGATGCTGATGTATTGCCCTTGGATTTTCGGAGCCCCACAACCTACAGTTTTGTTTATTCACTTAAATGGAAATGCGCTTCATCCGTCATCAAAAGATTATTTAAAAAATCATTTTGTATGGCTAATTTTGTAAAGCGAATAGCGTACTGTAGTCTTTGTTGGGGGTCTTGCGGTAGAAGCTGTTGCTTTGTATGGATACATCTTAAGATCCAACTTTAAAATTTTGTGTAATGTTGTTCTGGGTATACCCAATTGGCAGGAACGGCGACGAGTTGAGACAGATGGATTACTTGCAACACTCTGCTGCACAGCTTCCACGTTGTCTTCAGTACGAATATTTCGATGAGCACCTCTTCCTGGACGGTCGGCAACTGAACCCACTTCCCCAAAACGGCGAAGTAAACTTGTAATCATGGAAGATGTGGGCGCTGATCTTACGTTACAAAAACGGCGATAATTTCGCTGCGTCAGAACAATTGATCGTTGAGAAGAATAATAAAATTCGATAATTTTAATGCGTTGTGGTGGACTGTACGTATTCATTTTAAATTTCCAAGAGTTCAGTTGTAATCTATAAAAAGAAAAAATAAATTATGTTAAAAAATAAAAAAGTTATTTGTGTTTCACATCAGCTGGTCTTATTTGGGCCACCCTGTACGTATACATGTATATTTATATGGATATGTATACGTATAAGTGGACGCATTCAGTTGAAAACTAAGAGCAAAAAGAAAAATAATATATAAGACCCTAACCTATTTTAACACAGAAAACACACAAAAAATACACAATTTGTCGTGGTTAAATCAACGGACACTGACAAGCCCCAAACTACGAGGGCGGATTGATATTGAAGCTACCTAGCGCTAGATAGCAGCACAAACACAAAAACTTTTTTTTTTAGAAATTGCGATCTGTCAAACGTTAGCTGTTAAAATTTCACCCAAATTCATCGATTAGTTTATTTGTTGTAGTCGTTTGAAGTAAGCAACTTTTGTGTTTCTTGAAAAATGGAAAAAAGCGAATTTCGTGCAGTGATTAAACACTATTATTTGAAAGGGAAAACGGCGAAAGAGACAAAAGAAAAGGTCGATAAACATTACGGTGAGTCTGCTCCGTCAGATTACATGGTAAAATATTGGATTGCATGGTAAAACAAGCACTGCAACAATACCATCAACAGGAAGGCCAAAAGAGGTGGTTACTGAAGAAAATATCAAGAAAATCCTCGATATCGTTATGAATTATCGCCGAGTCAAGTTGCGTGAGATTGTTGAAATGGTAAACATATCATATGAACGTGTGTTCAACATTTTGCATGAACATTTGCATATGAAAAAGCTATCGGCAAGATGGGTGCCACGTTTGCTCAGTGCCGAATAAAAACGAGTTCGACAGACCACTTCACAGCGGTGTTTGGACATGATAAAGCGTAATCCTGTTGATTTTTGGAGTCGATTAATAACTGTTGATGAAACGTGGGTCCACCACAACACACCTGAAAGCAAAATTCAATCGAAACAATGGGTGGAAGCTGGTGGAAGTGCTCCGAAGAAGGCGAAGGCAGTGAAATCGGCTGGCAAGCTTATGGCCACTGTATTTTGGGATGCACACGGAATATTGCTCATCGATTATCTTGAAAAAGGATCCAAAATCACAGGAAAGTATTTTCGTGCATTATTGGATCAATTGATTGATGCAATCAAGGAAAAACGACCACATTTAAAGAAGAAAAAATGCTCTTTCTTCAAGACAACGCACCGGTTCACACAGCATTAGGTGCGATACTAAAATTACGTGAAATACACTTCGAATTGGTTAATCATCCACCTTATAGTCCAGGTTTAGCTCCTAGTGACTTTTTCCTGTTTCCAAACTTGAAAAAATGGCTCGCAGGAAAAAGATTCATCTCAAACGAAGAAGTGATTACCGAAAGTATCGCGTATTTTGAGGGGTTCCCGAAATCGTATTATTCAGATGGTATAAAAAATTTGGAATATCGTCTTACTAAGTGTGTCGAAGTAAAAGGAGACTATGTTGAGAAATAAATGGTTTTTTAAGAAAAAAAATTTTTTTTTCCTACTTAGGTATATCAATCCGCCCTCGTATCTTCAGTGTTTTCGCAAAAAAGATGACAATTGACGCCATTAGCAAACGTTGAATCTGTAAATATGTTGCGGGACGGAAGTCTTCTAATACTTGCAAATTCCTTAAAAGCCGCAGAGCAGTTTGACTGTTCCCAGTGGCTATTAGTAACCACGACTCTCTTAACTCGTCAAAAGGGACTATCTTTGATCGAAATCTAATTCCCACTAGTGAGGAGGAGATTTGAATTTTTTAAAAGAAAAGGTGTAGAAAGTTTTTGCAAATTTATGAAAGTAGTTGACGGCCAAAAAATTTGAACTAGACTTACTCGATGTAGCATGGTACTCACTTAAAGTCAGGGTATTTTTCTCAAATCCCAGGAGATGTAAAAATTTCCAAAAGTTAGGCCATACGATCAAATACTGTAACAAGAACCCCTCCGGCTTTAATTGCAATATTTCTACCCATACACCGGTTGAATGTACACGTGTCATGTGTGCCAACTGTTTAGGCGAACACCCCGCATCCTCTAACACCTGCCCCAAATACCAGTTTCAAAAAGAAATACTTAAGATCAAAACACAAAATAAGTACAGCATTGGTGAAGCTAGAAAAATGTACCAACAACAATAGCCGAATGATACCACTATGAAAACTACTTACGCTCATATCACAAAAAATCACAACAACAACACCGAAAACTCTCTCTCAAACAAACGCAACAAAACAGAAATTGAAAACACTGTTTCAAAGACAAATAGTACTATCAAAGACACCAGCCACAGCCATACTTCTTGCCTCTCTTTCCACTATCGAACACACACTCAAAAGCCATTCACATTCCAATTATAATCCTCTCTCAATCCAAAAAAATAGCCATACACAATCCAATAATTTTTCTCCCACAGCTTCTCATAGTCAATGCACTTCTTGCAACAATAGTACGATCACTCAGTCCCCCACTTACTCCAAAATTCAATTAAACAGTAATAACAAGCAATAAAACCATAAATCAAAATCACTCCACACCATAACCCCCATCTACATCTGATGAAAAATTCTTAATAGTTTACGTAATATTTTTCAAGCATAGTAGCTAATATGATACTTAATATTCTACAATGGACTATTAAATGTTTTCAATATAACTACCAAGAAGTTGAAATTCAACTAACAGAACTGGGATTCTTGTACACGAAAGTGTCCCACATAAACTCTCATAAATACCTAATATTTCTATTGTTGCTTTCGAGATAAATATTATATATCCTATAACAATAGCTTCAATTTACATACCACCCGAACAGAGTGTAGCAGGCACTGACCTACCGAACATTTTAAACTCATTCAATACACCCACAATAATAACAGGAGACTTCAACGGATGGAGTCCCATGTGGGTTTCTCGTTGCAATAACTAGCGTGGAAAAATAATAGAGAATTTTATACTCAGCTGAAATACAACCACACACTCCTCAACTCACGGTACATACCCCAATATTGATTTAACCCTCCGCTCACCCTCTCTTTTCCCCACACACTATGTGGAATGTTTTGGATGATCTCTATAATAACGACCACTTCCCAATATTCACTAGCTTTAAAATATCCACAAATCACTCAGCAATGCCTCCTAAAGAACCAACATTTGATTGCAATCGTGCTAATTGGATTCTATTTCAGATAATTCTCTTAGATAACAATTCGACTGCACACTATTACACTAATGTTAGCAAAGAAGCCTCACAAATTCATAAAATAATTCGCTCTGCTGCTAGCCCCTCTATTCCAAAAACACGTTTAAATAAGATGACTAGAAATGTAGCCAAGTGTGGTCAAGAGAACTAAATAAATACAGAAAAACAATCAGCTTGCAGGACTTATAAAAGAAATATGACCACACTCAAACTTATAGATTATCGCAAAAAGAACGCTTTATTTAACAAGAAAAAAATGCCAAAACTGAAAGTTTTGAAAACTTCACAAAAACCCTTAATAATAATAATAGTACCTCAGTATCAGACATCTGGAGAGGAATTAAAACCCTAACAGGTACCTATAGTACAAATATTATAAAAATGCTTGAAATAAACCACACCTCTATAATTGACCCATAACAAACATCAAATAATTTTGCGCAACTTTAAACGGACAAATACTCGTACATCTCTCACTCAATACACATTACATACACTAACAACAAATTTGCAAAGCAGCTGGAAACAGATATAAATTTAAATGAGCTAATAACTTGCCTTAAATTTTTTTCCGGTTCTTCTCCGGGACAGGAGAAAATTACTTCTGAAATTGTACTCAATTTACCTCGCGGTTTGCACCACTCCATAACCATATCTTTGTAAAATCAGATATGTATATATCTAAGCTCATTCCCCAAGTTTACAAAACGGCCTTAATAATACCCATAAAAAAGCCAAACAATGATTTGGTCGATATGGAAAGCTATCGCCCATTTTCGCTACTACCATGCTTAGGAAAGTTCCTTGAAAAAATTATAGCCAACAGACTTTCATGGTTCTTAAATACTTCTAATCTCCTCTCAATATACCAAACTGGATTCAGGGCAGGTCTATGTACCACAGATGCTTTACTGTACATAGATCATCTAGTCAGTAAATGCCTTTCTGCAAAAAATCACATATCTGTGCTTTCCATACATTTTCAAAAAGCTTTCGATAAGTATATATTGGTCCCCATATATTTTTAAAAAATGTTAAGAATAGAATATTGGCCAAAAAATGTTCTATTATCCAAAATCCTTTTTAAACAATAAAAAAATACGTTGCAAGGTGAACAACGTATTATCATCTACGTATCCACTTTCCCATGGTATTCCTCAAGGCTCACAACTCTCTGTAGTTCTATTTACAATAGATTTTGATGATTGAAGTAAATTGATTGATTATTGCAAATTGACATGTGCAGCATTGTTTATATGCAGAAAATCTATATGTCATCAGCAAGAATCAAGATATCAACCAAATAAACAATTACCTAGTTGAAATACTTAAAATTATTGACAGTTCGTCCTTGCACTCAGGGGCTAAAATTTATTTTATTAAATCTAAACATTTACAAATTTGTAGAAAAAAAATTGCAACACTACAATAATTAATTATAATAATATTACTATTTTACCTATTTAAAAATTATTGCCTTAATAGTTGACAATAAAAATGGCTTTAAGCATCATTGTATATATTTAAAAAATTGTGTAGATGCCAGATTTAACATTTTGAAGTACCTCTCATCCCCTAAAGGTCATATCCACACGAACACTCTAATTTCTGCAACGAAATTGACAATTCTCTCCAAAATAGACTACGGGCTGAAAATCTATGGAAAGTGTGCAAAAACAAATCTTAATATGTTAAAAACCCCATATTATGCAGCTTTGAAGTCCATCTTACGGGTTCTGGAAATCTCTTAAGCGAAGGAGGCTTCGTTGAAATTCAACAGAGAATGCAGATCCTGCGTTGTGGCCTAACTTCTCGTTTATTTTGTACTTCCTCGCATATTTTGTATCAAGAAATACAACTCTTAAAAGCTCGTAAATTCTCTCTGTCGATGGAATCAGCACTGTGCGCAGCTTATAAGCTTAAAACAAATCTGGATTTCAATACAACCCCACCAAGACGATCGGTCAAACACCGTCTATGGACGCTAAGCGCAGAGTCATTTATCGATAAACTAACACGGTATAGTAAGGGAGGCACAAACTCTACACTCTACAAGCAGCCGTTCCTAGAAACTATTCCACCACTCAAAGAAAAGAATTATTATTGGTATACGTGGAATCAATACGACTTCACCTTTGTACTTACCAGTTAATATAGTTGCTTCTATAATGTTATTTAATAATTTTTGTTATAGCTAATCTTGTTCCATTACAAAGCCGTGGTGGATTTAAATTGCGTAATAGAATTATTGGTACACCAACTTTTAACTGCAGCATGTGAGGTGGAGTTCCTGGCAAGTCAAGCGAATTTAAGAATTCAAATGGGTAATTAAAAATTTCATCAGGATCATTAACACAATCAATGGATTTATATGTTTTTATTTCTCTGCTTATTTTATTTTGAATATCAACCTTAATATCGCAGACATCTTTGTTTTTGGCTGCCAATATAGCGCGATCACTTAGCCATTGGTGATTGGTAAAATTGCCCTCAATATTGGGATATACACTTGAAATTAAGCCTTCTTTTGATTCATTTAAAACACAACAATCTGCAGGCAATGTGATGAGTCCTGTTGCATTGTCCATAACAATTTTGCCATTTCCAATATCCAATAATTGACGTGCAAATAAACGGGCTGATGCATGGTTTTGTAATTGTATGCGCATATTTACCGTTAGTGAAAGTTTTTAACATATCGCCACAAATGAGATGCTTTTAAACACGCATTTAGTTCATCTGCTGGTGTTGATCGTGATATGACTGGCAAGGTTTGTCTAAAATCGCCTGCCAATAATATAAGAGCACCCCCAAATGTTTGTTGATTGCCACGTAAATCTTGCAATGTTCGATCCAATGCCTCTAGAGATTTTTTATGCGCCATTGTGCATTCATCCCATATAATAATCTTGCATTGTTGAAGTACATTTGCCATCCCAGATGTTTTTGAAATATTACATGTTGGTGTTTCGGTCAGTTGCATATTCTATGGTAATTTTAACGCAGAATGTGCCGTTCTTCCACCATCTAATAGGGTACCAGCAATTCCCGATGAGGCTATAGCCAACGCAATATTACCGACAGACCGTATTTTTGCCAAAATTATCGAAATTAGATAAGTTTTACCAGTACCACCTGGAGCATCTAGAAAATAAATTGCACCAGTTCCTGCATGCTCAGTTTTCATAATAGTGTCATAGACGTGTTTTCGCTGTTTATTTAAGTTTGGTAAATTATGCTGAACACTTGTTTAATGCATTGGCATCGTAATTTTGTTCACTTTTTATTTCACGATTAACAGCATCCGAAACGGCTCGATTTGGAGATGTCATTCGCAATGTATTCAAAGTTGTATTCACCATTACTAAGCAAATATCCTCAATTTATATTAATGCTTGATTATACATCTCAGGAGAGTATTCTAATCCTGGACTTGCAGTTGCATTACGCGCTTGATATAAAATGTCATCTGTCATTGCATTTTTATATTTTTCCCACAGTTCTAAAGGTTTTGATGGACCGCATGTTGATATTATAATTGCGAATAATATACGAATTTGATATGGAGACGCAGCCAGTGAGGCATCGGCAAGTGAATTTTCCCAATGGCCATCATTCTCGAGTAAATTTAATTTTTGGCAGGCGTCGCGATATGATTCACACAATATATTATTTATGGTTTTCAAATTTTGAAATGATGTCGGACCACGTATATGAATCAAAAGCAAATGCAAGTAATAGCATTCATCATTATTTGGATGTACAGTGTATAGTCGACCTAAAGCATCACTTGAAAATACATTTGGGTGGTCAGCTATTATTTTCCCTTGTTTGCGACGTTGGAATTGTTTTGTGGATACATTCCATGTAAAATATCGCGGAACCTTATTATACAGTAGCGTCTTAGCGTAGTCATCAATTTGGCACAATGAAAAAAATGCAGTCAATGTTGTTGCTGGTGGTTGTGCTGCTCGCTCGATCACATTTTCCGTTGTAAAATATACTCGCTGTCCATTTTCTAAATGAACTGCCAAATGAACTGCAGTCGGATACCTCTCATGAATTGGAAAAGAGAATATGCGCCAAACTGCTTCGTTGCTGCTAATGTATCTTCCCATTTGATATTGTGTGATTTCATCTAGCTTATCTTCAGGTGCCACTCCATAAATGGCCGTATCACTGCCTTTGTTTAGATATTTACAAATATATTTGATTGATTTAACGGAATTGCAATATTCAACGTTTATATGTGCTTTATATATTTTCGATAATAATGGTGAATATGGCACTACCCATCTATTATCGATCTCGATATCAATGTTTCGTACTTTTAATGTAATGTATCTACCATTGTTATCTGGTGAACGTCGGCGATATTGAGGGTATCCATCATTGCCTGCTATTGTTTCTGGAATCAATTGTCTTGGATATCGCTTAGAACACTTGCCATTAATCATGCATGGTGAATGCATATTAAAGGCACCACATGGGCCATGTATCATATTCTTCGTTATTATTTCGAACAATTCTCGATCAATTGTTGGGTCTGGGATTTCAGCAGAAATAATATTATCGATTTCGTTTGGCTGAATTTTATCAACAAACCAAATTAGAATATGAGCATGTGGCAATCCTCTCTTCTGACATTCGATCGAATACATCCAGCAACGAACTAAGCCAAAAACATTAGATTTTACAATTAAATCCATCAGAGACTTTAATTTCTGCTTAAATACGCGTGCTGTGATGTCATGACGATCAGTTTGCGATTGTCCTGGCAATAAACATTTTTTAATTTCATTCCAAATAGGGTTACAAGTAAATCAGGACGACCATAATTGCGAACGTATGTCATAGCATCTTGTGAATATTCATACATATGACGTGGGCTGCCAGTATAAGTAGCTGGTAGAATTTTTAACCGGCCAAGATAATTTAAATTGCCTTCATTATTAATTGCATCACGTAGATGAATATATTCCTCCGATCGTAATTGACGTTGATTTAGGCGAATAAATGATAGCCGCTCTGATTCATTTTTTTGCATACATATCTACAACATACTGATGATACAGTTGGCGGCATTTCAAAATATGATTTTCCATGTTCTCCCGAATCATGAGTCTATACGCATAGTAATTCATTCTACTTATCTTTTTATTTGTTTCTTCACCTATAATAAATAACCAATATAAATAAAATTTTTGTGAGCAATAAAATTTTTTAAAAATTACCAGTAGTTGGGTTTAACATTTTTAATTGAAAATGGTAGCCATCTTCTCCTTGCCAAAACAGTATTGGATATTGGAGCGCATCATATGAGCGATGTGTTTCAGATACTCGCTGCAATTGATAATTTTTTCGATGTAAAATTATATCTGTTGGCTCGAACTGATCACCAACAATTACAATAGCAACTTCATTTATTGTTGGTGCATTGAATCGTCGTGGATGCTCACCTACTGGTGTTTTATCAGCTTTTATAAGTATTTTGTGATTATCGGATGGCATTCGGTCTATTGCAACTTTAAATAATTTCACCAATTCGTTATGCTGATGGAATAAATTTTGTTATGATTCTACAATGTTTCGGCGTAGTCCCGTAGGAATTGCACATCTGGTGGTGACTTCTGTTTCAGAATTGCCAAGGAAATATATCTGCAAAAATTTGTATTCTTCATCAAGAATAGGCAATAAGGATCCTGCTTTGTGATATATTTGTCCTTGTACTTTAAATGTTGGCATGAAACTTCCACTAACTCTATTGACGTCATTTGAAAGCAATTATTATAACCTCGTATATGGGTTAGGAAATGTTTTGATTGTGGTGTTGTTCCAGACACCAATGAAAGTAATGGTTCCGGTGGTTGGCTTAGTTCTGGCAGCTTTACTTTGCCATTTGCGCAACATAAGCCAGGTGTTTCCTTTCTATATTTAAATGCTTTGCAATGGACACATAATTGATCCATGCTACCGATATTGATATTGGGATGTACATTATAATTAAATGCAAGACGCATAAAAGAAATGCGATTGGTATTGTGTATTGCTGCTCTGGAGGCTCTTCTCGCAGCACGTTGTTCTTCGTTCTGTATTTCGCGATTTTCTTGTGAAGAGTTTTGGCGTAAAAGTGATATTCGATTCCTGGTTTGTTCATTGTCTTCTGCGCGCTCCTCTTGTGTCTGCTGTGAGCGCAGCACACTCGTATGATTTGTGTGCCGTGCACGGCGACCAATATTTGCACGTGGGCGTGGCATTTTGTACTGCAATATACGTTTTTTATGATTTATTTTTTTGTTGTTTGTTATTGTTGTCTTACCTGTTGCTTGTTTACTTTCTTCAATAGCTTTCAATAATAAAATTAATTTACTTCCACTAACACCTTTGGTTAATTTATAAATATGTTTGTAATATTGAATTTAAATAAATTAAAGTTCAATTTAATAAGTTATTTTTTTTCGTTTGACTCCCACGTACTTTTCACGAAAAGAGGCTATGTATGAGTCGGTGTCGGGATACTTAACGCCGCCACACGCCGATTAAGCACCCAACGCCTTCAGCGAAACATAACATAGGCTTATCGCGCAAATAGAGTTTAAAAAATAGTGATATTTATTTTTTTCACGAAAAGATGTTAGGTTTGAGTCGGTATCGGGCTAATTAACGCCACTACACGCTGATTAAGGACCCAACGCCTTCAGCGAAACACAGCATAGGCTTATCGCGCTAATCTCTATCGGGCAAAACACAAAAAAAATAAATATTGCGCCATCTGTCGGACGAACTTCAAACTACACAGAAACACTACTCATGGCCAATAGAGCATGCATATAAAATTTGGTCAAAATCGGTCCAGTAGTTTTTGAGTTTAGCGACTCAGAATTAAGAGTCGAGAGAGAGGACTCGGAATTAAGAGTCTTGCCAGGGATTCCACTTGACCATGCATATTTTCAAAACGATTATTATGCCAAAATTGCAGCTATATCATTAACACATCGGGATATGTTTGAGAGACGTCTCGCGGAGTTGACTTAACACACAGAAACTTCAATTGAGAAGAAGTTAGGTAGTCCTCCTGCGGCCACAAGAGATAATCAAGGTGCTACTGGACACAAGCCATATTCAGCAGATACCAAACCGGAGCGAGACTCATCAACCAATTGTCGATTAAGCGAGTCTGCGCGGTTAATTCGACGCCAAGCCGAAGTGATAAGGACACATTCGGCGTCAGCTAAATTCAATTATGGACGAAACGGATCGACGCTCGAAACAGTTCCTTTCATTCAAGAAAGGCAACATACTACAACATTGGAACCATATCGAAGACATCAACAATCAGCTATGGGAATTGTAGGCTGATCCTACTCTTGTGGGTTATGATACACATTAATATATAACCCTGGAAGAAGAAGTACAGTCCGTTAAGTGAGTGGGACGCAGAAGTTACATCAACACCGGTAGCAAACAATTCCTTACATCTGCCCAAGATAACCTTGCCTAAATTCGATGGCAATTATTTGAATTAGAGACAATTTGATGACCTCTTTAATGAAATGATCCATGAACAGAACAGAACAGAAGATAGCGGAGAAGCCGAGCGCCTGATAAAACACCTCCCAGCCACAGAAGAAAACTACTTGACAGCTTGGAGCATTCTAAAGGGCCGCTGTGAGAATACTAGGCTGCTGGTAAACGCACTGCTAAGTAAACTTGTCAACCAACCCAATGTTGTAGCAGAAGGAGCCGACAGTTTAAAGCGTTTCCATGAGACAACCCAAGAATGTGTAGTGGGATTACAAGACATCGGAATTGACACTGGCACCTGGTATCCAATTCTATTGTTCATATATATAAGGAAGTTGGACAAGGCTTCACACACACTGTATGAACAATCGGTAGCTAAGCAACGGGAACTCCAATCATTCAAGGATTTCCTAAGCTTCCTGCAATCCCGCTTCCAAGCTCTAGAGGCTTTAGGAAGCAAATCAATCAGCAAAGCAAGTACACTACTTGCAACAAATACCGTCAATTGTCCGCTTTGTGGAAGTAACCATCCTCTCTACGCATGTAAGGACTTTAACAAGTTGAACCCTGACAAGCGGCTGCAACAAGTGAAACGTATAATCTCTGCATCAACTGTCTCAAATCAGGGCAGTCGCTCTCGAACTGCGTTTCAAGTGGATGCCGGAAGTGCTCCAAAAAGCATAAAAATATGCTACACTTTGAAGGAGGCATAACCCAGCCCTCTCTAGCTTCATATACTAATAATTCAAGAATTCAACCTGGTCATACGAAAGATAAGACATCAACTGCAAGTATCGACCCACACAGCGTATTAGCTACTCATGCTATTGCACGCACTAAGTATGTCGCTCTGGGAACAGCAGTAGTGAAATTGATCGACCACTCAGGGGCCACTATCGAATGCAGAGCCTTACTAGATTCAGGCTCCCAACTGAATCTCATCACGGTAATACTAGCTAATAGACTTGGATTCAAAGGAAAGGCTGAGTTGTTAACAATTATGGCCGAATATCATCAACTTGGCCATATGAGTCTCATTAAAGAAGAAGAGATAAAATCCCCATCATACTTCCTACCACATCATGGTATCCTTAAGCCATCAAGCACAACCACCAAATTGAGAGTGGCTTTGACGCATCAGCGAAGTCATCATCGAACCTTGCACTAAATGACGTGCTAGCTACTGGTCCAACAATTCAAGACGATCTATTCACCATTTTACTGCGCTTTCGGTTGCCCAGATTCGTTTTCACCGCAGATATAGAAAAGATGTACCGTCAGATCCTAATCAACGACCAGGATCGAAATCTTCAATTAATTGCTTGGAGAACTGAACCTACTATACCAATTCAGTTCAATAAGTTAAATACAGTAACATATGGAACAACATCAGCACCTTACTTAGCTACAAAATGCTTGCAACAACTCGCCCAAGATGAAAAGATCAACCATCCAGTCGTTGCCGCAATCCTTCAAAGGGATTTCTATGTAGTCGTTCTCATGACAGGATGCAATAGCCTAACAGAAGCCATTTTTGCTTAAGCTCAACTTCAGCAACTACTCGCCAAAGGTGGCTTCAAACTGAGAGAATGGTGCGCCAATCATCACAAACTGCTGCAGGAGATATCGAAGTCAAGCTGCATTGGACTTCGATATAGACTCCGACGACCACATTAAAACACTAGGATTGTCATGGATTCCAGAAAATGATAGCCTCCGGGTCAAAACAAATTGTTCCGATACAACTAGGATTAATAAAAGGATTGTATCCTCGGACATTTCGCGTCTTTTTGATCCCCTTGGGTTTATGGGACCAGTAGTCGTATCGGCAAAACTATTTCTGCACTAACTTTGGACATTAAAGCTAGATTGGGATGCAGCATTACCAATGGACCTACACACACGATAGCTCCGTTTTCGAGATGAACTAACTGAATTGGACAAAATTGATGTACAAAGACATGCCTTTGGAAAACACGTGCCGAAAATTGTTCAGATACATGCCTTCGCTTATGCCTCTGAACGGGCTTACGGCGGTGCAGTTTACGTTCATTCAGTTACCGAGGACAACGTAGTACTTGTACGACTACTTTGCGCCAAATCCAAGGTTGCACCAGTCAAGTCTACCACAACTTCAAGACTAGAACTTTGTGCGGTTATGTTAACGGCTGGGCTAGTAAATCGAGTAACAAAAGAAGAACAGCTGCGAGAGACTCCTACGTTCTTCTGGTCAGACTCTGAAATTGTACTGGCATGGATCAATTCCACATCGTCATCGGTTCAAACCTTCGTTGCCAACCGTAGAGCAACCATACAAAATCTCAGCTTACCTCAACAATGGCGACACGTCAGATCGAAAGAAAATTCAGCCGATATTCTATCACGTGGAATTACTCCATCAAAATTAAAGAACTGTCAGTTATGGTTCTATGGTCCCTTATTTCTTCATAGCTCAGAAGCAACATGGTGTGTGCCATACAAACCTGAATCTGAATGCAAGGAAGAATGAAAAAAACGGTTACAGTGAACGTGGCCCAACATCAACAAGAGAAACTCATTTCCTAAAGGATCACAGCCTATGTAGCACGCTTTATTCAACACAGTCGCAAACATAATCACAAGAAGGGTTCCTCATTAACCTGCGAAGAGCTCGAAGAGGGATTGCGCATCATAATTACAGCCATGGAGCAAGGTGAATTTGCAACAGAGTGGAAGCATCTGAAATCCTTTAAAGAACTTCACAAATCCTGTGATCTTTTAAGTTTATCACCATTTCTCGACGAAAACAACATAATTCGAGTAGGTGGCCGACTGGAAGCCTCATCACTTTCATACGATGCAAAACACCTGATGTTACTACCCGCATCTCATCCATTCACGAAACTTTTGATGGAGGACATTCATCGAAAAAACCTGCATATCGGACCACAAGGACTTTTAGCGCCTACACGGCAATGTTTCTGGCCGGTAAAAGGAAAAACTCTGGCACGAACGACTGTGCAAAATTGCATCACATGCTACAAAAACAAGCCTAAGCTCCTAACTCAAATCATGGGCAATCTACCTGCGGATCGCGGAGTACCGGCTAGGCCATTCATCAACTCTGGCGTTGACTTCTGGGGACCCGTCTGGACACACTATCGCCTAAGAGGAAAGCGTCCTCAGAAAGCTATGTTGCGGTATTTATATGCTTCATTACGAAAGCAGTACACTTAGAAATGGTAACTGACTTAACTACCGAAGCCTTCATTGGAGCTCTGCCGCGATTCATGGGTAGACGCGGCAACTGCAGAAACTTATATTGCGACAACGCCACAAACTTTGTAGGTGCCAAGAACAAACTTTCAGAGCTCACCGAGTCCATATTCTCAACAGGGGGCCAAGAAAAAATAGAAAATTCCTGTAACTACAAAAGAATCAACTTCCACTTCATTCCTCCCCGCGCTCCTCATTTTGATGGATTATGGGAGGCAGCTGTCAAATCGGCCAAACACCTTCTTCAACGCAGTCTCAATACCGCGTCCCTCACATTTGAAGAACTGGAGACACTCATAAATGATATTGAACCCATACTCAATTCCCGGCCTATCACTCTCATTTCAACTGACTCCAGAGACCTGGCGGCATTAAATCCGGGACACTTCCTAATCGGAGAACCCATGACTGCCTCCATCGATACCGCGGCAGCAGGTTGCGAAGTTTCTTTGGGCAAACGCTGGCAACTAATCAACAGCATCAAGCAGTAATTCTGGCACAGATGAACTAAGGAATACCTGAGTGAACTGCAACAGAAAACAAAATCGAAACAACCCCAGAAAAACATTGAACTTGGCAGGCTGGTCTTAATTAGGGAACGTATAACTAGGATATATAATGGCGAAGATGGCTATGTTCGTGTTGCAGACATCCGTACTATGAACAACACATTAAGGAGACCGATACACCGTCTTGCCCCACTCCCAATAGAACCCATTCCCTGTAGCACCGCCGAAAAAATGTCGACTTAGTAATATAAGCACCGTAATCACAGGTCTACTACTCTGCTTGGCAATAACACCACGGAAGAGACTGAATATGAACCAACGTTTACTGTAAATGTTGAACCGCTGTTCAACGAGGGGGAGCTGTTGCATTCTAAACGATGTCAACATCCGCTGCAATGCACGCCCTTGACTGCGGCCAACGACAGCGTAAACCGCTGACAACGAATTTTCACGTGCATCAGCACTTTGTGCACATTAATTATATTTTTTTGGAACTACCTTTATATTACTTGTTTATGTTTTATTTTATATGTAAAATATTTAAGTAAGCAACAATGGCTCAATTGTAATAGAATAAATTAAGTGAAATTATTAAATATGTTTCAGTTCTTTGAAACCTATCAACGAGTGTTTTATTTAATTGGTCATTTTGGAGGTCTGCTTATATGCACTAGTACCTTCACTCAACAATATTCTTGGTTTTGTACCTAGGCTACTTCCCACATAATTATCGAAGATCTGGTTATAAGCACCAGTATCTTCATTCAATATTAGGCTTGGTTTTGTACCTAGGCTATTTCATAACCATAAAACAAGGGTCTGGTGTATCTACCAGGACCCAGCTTAAGTAAGGTGGAATAAAAGAATTCCCACTCTTAACACTTTGCATGTGTAGTACTTTCTTTGCATCCTCTACTGGCAAGTTGATGAAATTCATCTGTGTTTCACTGTATGATGTCCGCAAGCTTTGAATTGCTGATTCGGCTGGCCTTTTGATGGCACCTTGTACTTGTAACGCTTCACAGATATCTCTCCTCGTCGTCACCTCGTTCACATCTCTACACTGTATCGTCACCATATGGGTCCTGGAAGCCACGCTCGTTGTCTCCTTTAGTACTTCCTCTATGCCAGTCTGGTACATTGCAGTGCTCCTCCCCGCGTTTCCCTTCAGCTCCAATAGCAGCTCTCCCGTGCTCGTTTTGCGAATTGTTCTAACATTCTCGCCAAGAGATTTCACAGCCTCGCTGGACTTAGCCGTCTTTTGGATGCTCGCATACAACGCAACTCTCTCATTTCCAGTTATGATAATTGCATCTGGTTTTGGTCGGATGATAGTATTGCTTTTAGGCTTACTGCACTGAACAACCGTCCATTCCTCCTTCGCCTTCTGGTATCCTGGCTTAGCGGTATTTTCTGACATTTCAGTGCACCTTTTCTTGGCCACTGGTGAGCTTGCCTTCTTGTTGCGATCGAGGTCTACAAGCTCTTTCGGACTCGGGGTTACGTGAGGTCTAGACATCTTCGCAGATAGCGGGAAAGCCTCACCTTTCGTAGCCGAATTAGCTGTTCGCATCATTGTTCTATTGTGTGGCGTTTCCGTGGCCTTCTCCCGAACCCCCATTGCTGCATTCACCATATTGGTGGTGTTTTTTGCGCTCATTAGGATCATGGTCTCCGTGTGCTTGATTTCGCTACCAATCTTTTTATCGCGTGGTGCTCTTTCATATTTGCTTTGTAGAAAGGCAGCAGGGCATCTATCTTCGCACCCAATTCCGGCATCTTCTTTTTAAGATCGTCACCTTTTGTCACATTACTTGTGCTCCCGAAGTGTGGCTTCGGCGTTCCGACCCTATTTCCAGACCTATCTTCTGTAGTTTTGTTCCCGCAGCTGGCCAAAGCTGCTCTATTCTGCTTCCTTTGCGATGCTATTCTGGTTAACATGTTAGTTGCCATTGCGAACTGTTCCGTCAGGATTTGCGGTTTCTGCATTCTGCTAGTGCTAGCACCTTGTGTGTGGGTAATTTGGTTCCTAAGAACGGATATAATGCCTCCTCCTCTACTTCTTCTCCTGCTAATTTGCTTATATTATTTGTCTGTGTGGATGTTAGTTTTCATAATTGGGCCCCACTCGAGGCCGCTAGCTCCATCCGATGTGCAGTCACCTATTGGACCTCGTGGCTGTCTATGCTAGAGCAGGGAGTTCCACGCGAGGGTTGATGGAGTGGCGCCTGCATACAGAGCCGGTCAGCATTATTAACGGAATAATATCATCGTTAACCTGCATCACCAACAAAAAGGTGACGGATTCGGCACATACCCCGAGGCCTGCCAGGGTTCCAACCGGGCGGTGGTGGTGAGGACTTTTGCCACGGAGCCATTTCAGCCTGGTGTCACCCAAAACATACTAAGGTCCGCGAATACCATCGACCGTCAGCTCACAATCGTCATTCCAAAAGGTTTTCCAGTATCGTTACACCAGAACCCTACTGGTCTTAGGTCCTGGCGCCCATATTATAATATGCGATCCCCTTAATGGGGATCATTGTCGGGGAATGCTTATTTGTCATAGACTTATTCGCAGCGAACTTGCTTCTCAGCTACCCGCAACCTGCAGGCCCCTCCGGTAACTTAGAGCACATCTGGTCAACCTGTAATTCTAACTAGACTGCCGGATATATATGTATATGTATATCTATATCTATAGGAGTATGTATGTCTATAATTATATGTATTTGTGAATGTATATTTATATGTATGTGAGTATATATATGTATATGTATATGTATATGTATATGAATATGTATTTTTATATTTATATGTATACGTATATGTATATGTATATATATATATATATATATATATATATATATATATATATATATATATATATATATATATATATATATATATATATATATATATATATATATATATATATATATATATATATATATATATATATATATATATATATATATATATATATATATATATATATATATATATATATATATATATATATATATATATATGAGTATATATACGAGTATATGTATACGAGTATATCTCTATATATCTCTATATCTCTATATACTCGTACATATAGAAAAATTACGTGTATTTCCGTGATCGCTAAACTCAAAAACTACTGGACCGATTTTGACCAAATTTTATATGCATGCTCTATTGGCCATGAGTAATGTTTCTGTGTAGTTTGAAGTTCGTCCGACAGATGGCGCAATATTTAGTTGTTTTGTGTTTTTACACCGTTACTCAAAAACTACTGGACCGATTTTGACCAAATTTAATATGCATGCTCTATGGGGCGTGAGGAGTGTTTCTGTGTAGTTTGAAGTTCGTCCGACAGATGGCGCAATATTTATTTTTTTTGTGTTTTGCCCGATAGAGATTAGCGCGATAAGCCTATGCTGTGTTTCGCTGAAGGCGTTGGGTCCTTAATCAGCGTGTAGTGGCGTTAATTAGCCCGATACCGACTCAAACCTAACATCTTTTCGTGAAAAAATTAAATATCACTATTTTTTAAACTCTATTTGCGGGATAAGCCTATGTTATGTTTCGCTGAAGGCGTTGGGTGCTTAATCGGTGTGTGGCGGCGTTAAGTATCCCGACACCGACTCATACATAACCTCTTTTCGTGCGTGGGAGTCAAACGAAAAAAAATAACTTATTAAATTGAAGTTTAATTTATTTAAATTCAATATTACATATATTTTTATAAATTAACCCAATGTGGCAGTGAAAGTAAATTAATTGTATTATTGAAAGCTATTGAAAAAAGTAAACAAGCAACATGTAAGACAACAAAGGGCAGCCTCCCTACACCAACAATAACAAAAAAAAAATAATAAATCATAAAAAACGTATATTGCAGTACAAAATGCCACGCCCACGTGCAAATATTGGTCGCCGTGCACGGCACACAAATCATATGAGTGTGCTGCGCTCACAGCAGACACAAGAGGAGCGCGCAGAAGACAATGAACAAACCAGGAATCGAATATCACTTTTACGCCAAAACTCTTCACAAGAAAATCGCGAAATACAGAACGAAGAACAACGTGCTGCGAGAAGAGCCTCCAGAGCAGCAATACACAATACCAATCGCATTTCTTTTATGCGTCTTGCATTTAATTATAATGTACATCCCAATATCAATATCGGTAGCATGGATCAATTATGTGTCCATTGCAAAGCATTTAAATATAGAAAGGAAACACCTGGCTTATGTTGCGCAAATGGCAAAGTAAAGCTGCCAGAACTAAGCCAACCACCGGAACCATTACTTTTATTGGTGTCTGGAACAACACCACAATCAAAACATTTCCTAACCCATATACGAGGTTATAATAATTGCTTTCAAATGACGTCAATAGAGTTAGTGGAAGTTTCATGCCAACATTTAAAGTACAAGGACAAATATATCACAAAGCAGGATCCTTATTGCCTATTCTTGATGAAGAATACAAATTTTTGCAGATATATTTCCTTGGCAATTCTGAAACAGAAGTCACCACCAGATGTGCAATTGCTACGGGACTACGCCGAAACATTGTAGAATCATAACAAAATTTATTCCATCAGCATAACGAATTGGTGAAATTATTTAAAGTTGCAATAGACCGAATGCCATCCGAAAATCACAAAATACTTATAAAAGCTGATAAAACACCAGTAGGTGAGCATCCACGACGATTCAATGCACCAACAATAAATGAAGTTGCTATTGTAATTGTTGGTGATCAGTTCGAGCCAACAGATATAATTTTACATCGAAAAAATCATCAATTGCAGCGAGTATCTGAAACACATCGCTCATATGATGCGCTCCAATATCCAATACTGTTTTGGCAAGGAGAAGATGGCTACCATTTTCAATTAAAAATGTTAAACCCAACTACTGGTAATTTTAAAAAAATTTTATTGCTCACAAAAATTTTATTTATATTGGTTATTTATTATAGGTGAAGAAACAAATAAAAAGATAAGTAGAATGAATTACTATGCGTATAGACTCATGATTCGGGAGAACATGGAAAATCATATTTTGAAATGCCGCCAACTGTATCATCAGTATGTTGTAGATATGTATGCAAAAAAATGAATCAGAGCGGCTATCATTTATTCGCCTAAATCAACGTCAATTACGATCGGAGGAATATATTCATCTACGTGATGCAATTAATAATGAAGGCAATTTAAATTATCTTGGCCGATTAAAAATTCTACCAGCTACTTATACTGGCAGCCCACGTCATATGTATGAATATTCACAAGATGCTTTGACATACATTCGCAATTATGGTCGTCCTGATTTACTTGTAACCCTATTTGGAATGAAATTAAAAAATGTTTATTGCCAGGACAATCGCAAACTGATCGTCATGACATCACAGCACGCGTATTTAAGCAGAAATTAAAGTCTCTGATGGATTTAATTGTAAAATCTAATGTTTTTGGCTTAGTTCGTTGCTGGATGTATTCGATCGAATGTCAGAAGAGAGGATTGCCACATGCTCATATTCTAATTTGGTTTGTTGATAAAATTCAGCCAAACGAAATCGATCATATTATTTCTGCTGAAATCCCAGACCCAACAATTGTTCGAGAATTGTTCGAAATAATAACGAAGAATATGATACATGGCCCATGTGGTGCCTTTAATATGCATTCACCATGCATGATTAATGGCAAGTGTTCTAAGCGATATCCAAGACAATTGATTCCAGAAACAATAGCAGGCAATGATGGATACCCTCAATATCGCCGACGTTCACCAGATAACAATGGTAGATACATTACATTAAAAGTACGAAACATTGATATCGAGATCGATAATAGATGGGTAGTGCCATATTCACCATTATTATCGAAAATATATAAAGCACATATAAACGTTGAATATTGCAATTCCGTTAAATCAATCAAATATATTTGTAAATATCTAAACAAAGGCAGTGATATGGCCATTTATGGAGTGGCACCTGAAGATAAGCTAGATGAAATCACACAATATCAAATGGGAAGATACATTAGCAGCAACGAAGCAGTTTGGGGCATATTCTCTTTTCCAATTCATGAGAGGTATCCGAGTTCATTTGGCAGTTCATTTAGAAAATGGACAGCGAGTATATTTTACAACGGAAAATGTGATCGAGCGAGCAGCACAACCACCAGCAACAACATTGACTGCATTTTTTTCATTGTGCCAAATTGATGACTTCGCTAAGACGCTACTGTATAATAAGGTTCCGCGATATTTTACATGGAATGTATCCACAAAACAATTCCAACGTCGCAAACAAGGGAAAATAGTAGCTGACCACCCACATGTATTTTCAAGTGATGCTTTAGGTCGACTATACACTGTACATCTAAATACTGATGAATGCTATTACTTGCGTTTGCTTTTGATTCATATACGTGGTCCGACATCATTTCAAAATTTGAAAACCATAAATAATATATTGTGTGAATCATATCGCGACGCCTGCCAAAAATTAAATTTACTCGAGAACGATGACCATTGGGAAAATTCAAGTTCGTATATTATTCGCAATTATAATATAACATGCAGTCCATCAAAACCTTTAGAACTGTGGGATAAATATAAAAATGCAATGACAGATGACATTTTATATCAAGCGCGTAATGCAACTGCAAGTCCAGGATTAGAATACTCTCCTGAGATGTATAATCAAGCATTAATATACATTGACTATATTTGTTTAGTAATGGTGAATAAAACTTTGAATACATTGGCAATGACATCTCCAAATCGAGCCGTTACGGATGCTGTTAATCGTGAAATACAACGTGAACAAAATTACGATGCCAATGCATTAAACACATTTGTTCAGCATAATTTACCAAATTTAAATAAACAGCAAAAACACGTCTATGACACTATTATGAAAACTGACCATGCAGGAACTGATGCAATTTTTTTTCTAGATGCTCCAGGTGGTACTGGTAAAACTTATCTAATTTCGATAATTTTGGCAAAAATACGGTCTGTCGGTAATATTGCGTTGGCTATAGCCTCATCGGGAATTGCTGGTACCCTATTAGATGGTGGAAGAACAGCACATTCTGCGTTAAAATTACCATTGAATATGCAACTGACCGAAACACCAACATGTAATATTTCAAAAACATCTGGGGTGGCAAAGGTACTTCAACAATGCAAGATTATTATATGGGATGAATGCACAATGGCGCATAAAAAATCTCTAGAGGCTTTGGATCGAACATTGCAAGATTTACGTCCAATCAACAACCATTTGGGGGTGCTCTTATATTATTGGCAGGCGATTTTAGACAAACCTTGCCAGTCATATCATGATCAACACCAGCAGATGAACTAAATGCGTGTTTAAAAGCATCTCATTTGTGGCGATATGTTAAAAAACTTTCACTAACGGTAAATATGCGCATACAATTACAAAATCATGCATCAGCCCGTTTATTTGCACGTCAATTATTGGATATTGGAAATGGCAAAATTGCTATGGACAATGCAACAGGACTCATCACATTGCCTGCAGATTGTTGTGTTTTAAATGAATCAAAAGAAGGCTTAATTTCAAGTGTATATCCCAATATTGAGCGCAATTTTACCAATCACCAATGGCTAAGTGATCGCGCTATATTGGCAGCCAAAAACAAAGATGTTTGCGATATTAATGTTGATATTCAAAATAAAATAGCGGAGAAATAAAAACATATAAATCCATTGATTGTGTTAATGATCCTGATAAAATTGTTAAACACCCGATTGAATTCTTAAATTCGCTTGACGTGCCAGGAACTCCACATCACATGCTGTAGTTAAAAGTTGGTGTACCAATAATTCTATTACGCAATTTAAATCCACCACGGCTTTGTAATGGAACAAGATTAGCTATACAAAAATTATTAAATACCATTATAGAAGCAACTATATTAACTGGTAAGTACAAAGGTGAAGTCGTATTGACTCCACGTATACCAATAATGCCCGCAGATATGCCGTTTTCATTTAAACACATACAATTTCCAGTATGTCTGGCATTTGCTATGACCATAAATAAATCCCAAGGTCAATCGCTGCAAGTACGAGTATGTGGATTGAATCTTGAAACACCATGCTTCTCACATGGACAACTATACGTTGGATGCTCACGTGTTGGTAACCCATCATCATTATTCGTGTTCGCTAATAAAGGCAAAACCAAAAACGTAGTTTATCAAAAAGCATTGTAAAGTTGTAGTTATAATTTAAATAAAATATGTAAAACATAATTTATAATTATAAAAATTTAAATTTTTACATTTTAAAATACATAAAATATAAAAAAAAACATAAACTGTGTGTGTTATTACAATTTTGATTTTTGGATTTTTGAATAAAACTTTTTTTCTATTATATAAATAACTAAAAACACTGATTTTGATTTTCTTCGAGGCAGTTCAAAATAAAAGAAAAATTTGGGGCCAGCAAATGTCTCTGATCACAATCATCATAGAAAAACTGGTTGCTCAGCTACAAAACCGTGTATTCCTATGTAATCATTCCTGCATATGCTATGATACTGAGAGACTGGAAAATATTTCTTTTGGAATGTTGGGATAATGGGATTGTGTATTTTACAAAATCAATATTCTATTTTTACACTTAGTTTTGTCATGTTTCCTGCTGGAAATGCTCAATGAAGTCATTTTGCTGCTTTCCTGGTTAATGTCTAATGCTGCATACACATGAGATAACCTGTTTCACTTCTTCAGTAAACACGAGGTAACCGTTGCAGCAACTTCATTACTGTGGCAATTTTTCGAAATGAGTGACGTACTAAGGGATATATATTTATTGTTATACTCGAACTTCTGTATGAAGATGGGGAAGAGGAGATGCAACCAAAAAATAAAAGAAGAATGTGGTAAAAAAATTGGTTTTTAAAGAAGGAAGAAATTTCAAATGATAGGTTGTTGAAGGAATTAAAAGAAAATTATCCAAAAGACTACCGAAATTACATGTTGATGGACGAAGAAACTTTAGGAATATAGTTGGACATAATGAAATTTACCCAATTTTCATTGTTTTCAATTGCCATTTTTGTTTGCTTCACAATGTACTATTTCCCTTCTTGCTTCATGCCGCGAATAACAAAAATAACTTCTCAGTTTAGTTATTTTGAGCGACCTAAGCCATTAAAAGCAGTACACAACTATACATACGAGGCAACCATTGTGACAACCATCACAAAATATCAAAATATTTAGATATTTTAGGCAACGGTTGAGGCAACACGCATTTCAGAGAGCAACAGTCGATGCAACATGCCTTTGTTACATAAATGGTTGTCTCGTGTGTATGCGGCATAAGTTTCGTGTACAGTCTTTGGCTAACACTCGGTGCGAGCAGACCAGCTATTAACTCCTTTTCCGCTTTTTATAAATTCTAAGTTTGTGCTTTTACTACAGTGCAGTTCTGTCACTGCCACCCACCCACGAGCTGGGAATTTTTCTGATTTAACATTGTTATAACTTTTAAGTGAACAGAATATAAGTTATATTGCAGCGGTATAGCTGCTAGGCCTCCTAACTTAGGGGACAACCGCTTTGCCATACTCGGCGAAAGCCCCCTAAAAAAAAAACAAAAAATTACCTATAAAACTTTTGCGGACTTTCCCTCTCTTCCCGGTGTAAAGAAAGAAAATTCGAAATATGTAGTGTTGGCTTCAATTCAGGAGAATAGACCCCTATCACATTATTCATGTTTTGCTACCCAGAAGTCATTACTTTTAATCAGCAAATACATTATAAAAGTCACTGAACTTGTCGCAATCTTTTACTCTTCGTTAAACACACCCTCACCGTAGAAAAGTTCCTCGCAGCAAAAGAATTACATGGGATCTGTGCCATTAGGGCCAAGTACCATGAAAGCTTGAACTGCACCAAAGGTACGGTGCACGCCCCATACCTTAACCACATAGCCGAGGACTAAATCGTCAAAGAAATGTCTTCACATTGAGTAATTTCGGCATATAAGTTCAACAAAACCATTGAGAATAAAACTGTTCCCAGTGGCGTGGTCTTGCTCACATTTGACTTATATCATATCGCAGAAAAAATTGAAATCTCTTGGCGTACAGTAAATGTTAGAGAGTACATTCCCAATCCCATGCGGTGCAACAATTGCCAATTGCCAGGACACACTGCTAAATACAGCAAAAAATCTCCAGCGTGCGTCAATTGCAATCTTCCCCCCCCACCATAACCCGACTGCATGCACTCGTAATCTTTGCGCTAACTGTTTGGAATCCCATTCAGCCTCGCACAAAACCTGTTCCAAATTTCTACAAGCAAAAGAGATCCTAAAAACAAAAATTAAAGACAAATGTTCGATGCGCGATGCTATCCGCCTTGTAAAAGAACAACCACAACAACATTAGAAAACAACAGCAAAAATCGTTTATTTATAATATACATATAAAACAAACTAATCACACATACGAGGTGTGATCAAAAAATAACCGTTATTGTGTGATCAAAAAATAAAGTATTTATTTATTCATCAACAACTATCTTGTCCCCTTCAAAGTAATTCCCCTCAGATATAATACACTTATGCCAGCGCTTTTTCCAATCCTCGAAACACTTCTGAAACGCTTTTTTTGGTATTGCCAACAGCTCCTGTTTCGATTTTTCTTTCATCTCCTCAATCGTAGCAAAACGCTTTCCTTTCATCGGTGTCTTCAGTTTTGGAAAGAGGAAATAGTCAGCGGGGGCCAAGTCCGGTGAATACGGTGGTTGAGGCATGATAACGGTTTTGTTTTTGGCCAAAAACAGCTCCTGAGCGATGTCCATGAGACGTTGTTTTTACTCAAAATTTAGCAATTTTGGAACAATCTTCGCTACCGCACGTTTCATGCCTAAAACATCCGTAAAAATTGCTTGGCATGAGCCGAACGATATGCCAACATCATCAGCAACCTCTCTGATAGTGATTCGACGATTATCCAAAATCATTTTCTTCACTGCGTCAATGTTTTCATCGGTTGTTGACATGCTCGGGCGACCAGGACGAGCATCGTCATTGACATCTTCTCGGCCTTCCTTAAATCGGTTATACCACAATTGAACTTGTGTTCTGCTCAAAGTAGACTCGCCAAAGGCCACAGTCAACATTTCAAATGTCCTTGCGCATTTAATTTCATTTTTTACACAAAACTGAATACAGTTTCTTTGAGCCATTTTTTCGAATAGTACAAAATCGAAGAGCACACCAAAACACGACTAACCTTTTTATCTGTCAAAAACAAACTGACAATCCAAAATAGTTGGTATTGTCAACATTTTCGTATATAACAGACATGTGTACCAACAGAACAGAAAAAAAATGCGAACATCGAGCATACGTAACTCACGAAAAGATAAAAATAACGGTTATTTTTTGATCACACCTCGTACATATATTCATATATTATCACATATAACATATATAAAGATATATAAAGCTAAATACAGACCTATTATCACCTATGCATCGGTGGTGTGGATGAGCAGGCTCTCTCTTGTAGGGGTCAAAAAAGCTCGATCAAGACTACAACGTACTGTGGCCATATGTTGTACCGGAGCATTTCCGACTACTCCAGGCCCGGCACTTGATACTTTGGTGAATCTCCCGCCACTAGATGTCTTCATCCGCGGAGAGGCCGTTAAGACCATCTGCAGAGTGAAACATAGTGGCCACTGGTATGAGGTGTATTCGATATTGGACGACGGCGCAGGCGCTGACATCGATTCTGCAATCCTGTCTATGCCCACGGACTCCATGTCATGTTCCCTGCCTTTGCTCGAATCATGTTTGGGATTTTTGGCACTGATGTGCTGAGGAGTAACCAACTTGGCTCCTTGGCACCACAGGATATACTTCTATTTCTTCGAAGGTCGGGTAGATTTAAAGCAGAGTAAAAAGAGAACCTTAAATGCAATACAATAGATATATACTCTGTCTGAGTGCTGCGCTTATTAGATTGCTCCGAAAAAAAGAAGCTAAATACATCAATTATTCAAACCAATTCTCACACTTTCCCTTTTCATGTTTAAATTGCTACAATGGAATATCAAAGGATACTTCAACAATTACCATAAGCTCGAAATTCTTATCAAATAACACCTCCCAAGCCTTATCTCACTGCAGGAAACCCACTTGCCTTTTAACTTCTCCCCAAATACATCAAATCAACATTCAGGATACTTCCTAAACTTACCCCACAACAAGAAGAGGAAAGAAGGAATTGGAGTGCTTATTAAAAAATCTATTCCACATAAGTACATAACAATTCAATCTAGTATAGCTACAATCGCTCTAGAAATAGACTTGGGAGTTAAATTTACCATAATATCTATGTACATTCCACCACAAGAAGTTTTTACACACCGGGATATTAATAACATTTTAAATCAATTCCACACCCCAATTATTTTTGCAGGAGATTTCAATGCTTGGAGTCCACTATGGGGTTCCTCTTCTTGCAATCACAGAGGCAAAATTCTGGAAGACATTGTTTTTTGTAACAATCTCATAGTTTTAAATGATGGTTTACCCACCCATTTTTCGACACAATACGTTCACACAGATAGACTTGTGCTCCAGTCTCATTGCACCAAAATTAACCTGCAAAACACTTACTAACCTTGACGGCAGTGCCCATTTCCCATTAATCACTGATTTCGCTATACAACCAGCTATGAAGGCAACACCAAAACCCAAATTTATCACCGATTAAACTGATTGTGTAAAGTTCCAATCGCTCTCACAAGAGCTTATTAGTAACCACTTTGTATCTTATAATATCAACAAAGAAACAGCAGTGTTAACCAACGGGTGACGGCACGAGCCTGTTAAACCTGATGTCCCCTGGTGGCACTGTGAGCTTTCGATACTACGAACTGCAAAGCAAATTTTCTGGCTCGAATACAAGCGGAACAGAACCACCTCTAACCTTATTAACTATAGAAAATCGAACACAAAGTTCAAGAAAAAATCAAAAGAATGCAAAAGGGCAAGCCTCGAAAAACTCACAGATACCATCACTCCTTCATCAAATCCAAAAAAAATATAGTCAGACATAAAACGTCTCTCAAGGTCGTGCAAACCAAATAACATCCAATTTATCAAGTCATCCAACGGTCCCCTATTCTCTTCCAAAGATATATCTAATTACTTTGCATCCACTTGTTCTCATTACTCCCACAACTCCAACTTCCAATCTAACTTCATTTCATCCAAAAATAGCACACTTAATGAAGCCTCCCGACATTACAATCCATCCTTCGATGCGAATCAAATTGAGTCCGAAATTTCCCAATACGAGTTTGAAGCTGCACTATTGTCACTGAAAGGAAAGACCCCCGGTTTGGATAGAATTTGCTACCCAATAATCAAACACCTTCCATTAAGCATAAAAAGTAGACTTGTATCTCACTATAACAACATACTTCCACAAGCTATATATTCGCAAGCTTGGAAATGTGCTTCTATCATTCCTATTCCCTAGCGTAATAAGCCCCCGACAGAAATTCACGGTTACACACCTATATCGCTGCTTCCATGCATGGGAAAAATATTGGAAAAAATAGTTTCCAAGCGCATCATGTGGTTTGTTCTCAAAAAGAAGTACCTTAGTCCACACCAAATGCCTTTTAAAAAAGAACAGGGTACGATGGATGCTTTACTATACTTTGAACATTTCACCTCAAAGGCACTGTCGTGTAAAAATCACATTTCCGTACTTAGCCTTGATTTCGAAAAGGCTTTTAGCAGAGTAGGAGCACATATTGTTCTAAGACAGCTGTCGAAATGGATAAACTAACTAATGTATAACTTCGTCAAATCATTTTTAACGAATCGAAAATTAAAAGTTACTATTAGCAATTCTTCGTCAGACACACATAGTATGTTCAACGGTATCCCACAGGGGTCGCCACTATCGATTACCCTATTTATTATTGCTTTCAATGAAATTAGTGAAGTAATATCAAAAGTCAAAAGCATTGAACACATTATATACGCTGACGATGTATTAATATTCTCCAAAAGTAGTGACTTAAATGTAATCAATAATAAGTTTCGTGAGATTTTAAATGCCATTTCCCTCTGGTCTACAGGTTCAGGCGCTAGGATTTCATACGACAAATGCAAAACTCTACACATTTGCAGAAAACATAGTTGTAATAACTTAGACTTAATATTTAATAATGTACATATGAAACAAGTAGATAACTTAAATATCATAGGATTAATTTTTGACAAAAAACTTACATTTCAGGATCATTGTAATTATATTAGAAATAATATAGCTGCCAGGCTAAATATAATTAAATACCTTTCTTCTAAGCATAGTCTAATTCATATATTAACACTAGTCACTTATTTTGATCAAAAATTGATTATGATATTGCAATTTATGGAAACTGTGCAAAAGTAATATTAATTGAGATGAGTACCGGCCACGCGTGACTTGCAAATAGTTGTGAGTTGAGTTTGAAGAACGAATGAGTGATTCCCCGTATTTTTTCTCCTTTATATATTTTTTTTCGCCTACTATTCTTTTATAGTTTTGTGTGAGTGAAATTTGTTAGTGGGCAAATTTCATCTTCACACTCCTTCCTTACTTCGCGGTGGGAAAGACATGGCGTTGTAGGGTTTCAATGGACTGTCTTCGTCTCCTTGCTTCCCTCCCTTTCAATCTTGACAATAACTGGGGAGGTGAAGGTGTCTGTTTCTCCTGCTTGTCGTCGCTTCTGTTGTTCTTGGTGTACTTGATTGCACCCTGGTTGTCCCTTGTCCTGTCGTTGTGTCTATGTGGTATGTCTCGGCTGTTTCTCACTGGTGCTGACCGTGCGGAATGGGTAGTAGGTCTAGTAGGCCTTCGCTGAGCGACGTTCTTGCTCTGCGGTGCGCTCCCGTCCTTTTTCCGAGGTCCATCTATTAATTCTTGGGAGGTCCTTCTATCTATCCCTTTGTGGGAAACGTTGTCCACTTTCGCTCGGCATGAAGTCTTTCATGAAGTCTAGTCCCAGGAGTAGATCATCACTGGAGTCCGGCATGACCAGTAGCTGTAGTTTGCATGCCTTCCCTCCAAGCCTTACAGTCGTCACCAATGTCTCTCTGAGCCTCCTAACACTACCGTCTGCCATACGTGCTCTGGTATGGGGTTTTCCCAATTTGCCGGTGGAAGCGTGTAATTTTCGTGCTAGCTTCGTGAGTTGCTCCTGTGTCCAGTGTCACGATTATAACCGCTGCACCAATAGAAACGGTAGCAGAGATTCGTTGACCATCACAGTGCAACAAGTTTTCCGACGCTGAGATCTGATGGTTCTGCTTTGTACTACACTGCGTTTCTGTTTGCAGCACTCAATCGTCTTCACATCCCTACGACCACACTCCCAACAGAACAGTTGCTTGCAAAGGATCTGAGGTGAGTACCGGACACGCGTTCCTTGCAAAGGATCTGAGGTCAGTACCGGACACGCGTTGCTTGCAAAGGATCTGGGGTGAGTACTGGACACGCGTTGCTTGCAAAGGATCTGACTTGCAAATTGTTGTGAGTTGAGTTTGAAGAACTAATGAATGATTCCCCGTATTTTTTCTACTTTATATATTTTTTTTTCGCCGACTGTTGTTTTATAGTTTTGTGTAAGTGAAATTTGTCTGTGAGCAAATTTCATCTTCACAGTTTTCATAGCTGAAGCTACCGCGATTTTGAAGGCCGTAGAATACGTATCATCCACAAAAGGCAAATTCATGATTTGCACAGACAGCTACTCAGCTATTTCCGCGCTCCAGAAAGAGTCCAACAACAGTATCCTGGTAACTCTTATTCGCGAAATAATGATCCAACACAGTGACAACATTAAAATAATGTGGACACCTAGTCACGTGGGAATACGTGGGAATAAGCTAGCTGACAACAGAGCTAAACTAGCAGCCAAAGAGCCACTACACACATCTTCTTTCATAGAAAAGAGAGATATACATAAATTAATAAGCAAACACCTTTGTCATAGGAAAAATTCGGGCTCGATTAATACACCGTTACGTTGCTATTAACGCCACAGGAACGAAACCAATTTTTCCTGCATCGAGCTCCTGTACAGAGTTAAAAATATGTGTACAAATGTTCGATGCGCGATGCTATCCGCCTTGTGAAAGAACAACCACAACAACATTAGAAAACAACAACAAAAATCATTAATTTATAATATACATATAAAATAAACTAATCACACATACTCGTATACGTATAAGTGGACGCATTTAGTCGAAAACTAAGAGCAAATAGAAAAATAATATATAAGACCCTAACCTATTTCAACACATAAAACACACAAAAAAATCCAAAATATGTTGTGCTTAAATCAACGGACAGTGATAAACCTCTAACTTCCTTCAGTGTTTTCGCAAAGAATAAAGCAATTGACTCCATCAGCACTAGCGTTGTTTCTGTAAGTCTGTTCCGGGACGGAAGTCTTCTAATACTTGCAAATTCTTTAAAAGTAGCAGAGAAGTTTGCCAAAACAAAAAATTTTGGAGGACTGTGCCCAGTAGCTATTACTTAGCACGACTCTCTTAACTCGTCAAAAGGGACAATTTTTGATCGAAACTTGTTTCCCACTAGTGAGGAAGAGATTTTGAATTTCTTAAAAGAACAAGGTGCAAAAAGTGTTTACAAATTTGTGAAACTAGTTGATGGGCAAAAAATAGCAACTGGACAAATTGTCCTTACCTTTGATCTTTATCAGATCCCCGATTCACTCGATGTAGCATGGTACTCACTTAAAGTCAGGAAATATTTCCCAAATCCCATGAGATCTAAAAATTGCCAAAAGCTGGGTCATACGATGAAATACTTTAACATTAACCCGTCCTCTTTTAATTGCAATCTCCCTCCCCATAATGATGAAAAATTCATGTAAATACACTTAACTATTTGTAAGAATAGTTTACGTAGTATTTTTCAAGTATAGTAGCTAAAATGATACTTAATATTTTACAATGGAATATTAAAGGTTTTCAAAATAACTACCAAGAACTTGAAATTCTGATTAAAACCTTCTCCCCCCTAATAATATGTATTCATCAACGCACATACCCCATAACGCGATTCCCTACCCCTCTCACCCATACACTGGATAGTTTCACAACTTTCCCACTAATATCACTTGTAAAAAAGGAACTGGTATTCTTGTACACAAAAGTGTCCCACATAAACTTTCCCAAATACAACCAAACATTTCAATTGTCGCTCTCGGAGTAAATATTAAATATCCTACTACAATGGCTTCAATTTACAAAAAAAAGAGCATATCAGACACTGGCCACCGAACATTTTAAACTCCTTCAATACACCCACAATATTAACAGGAGACATCAACGGATGGAGTCCCATGTGGGGTTCTCGTTGTCGTAACCGGCGTGGAAAAAATTTTATACTCAAATACAATATTTCTTTACTAAACAATCATAGCCCAACACACTTCTCAACTCACGGAAATTCATTAATATTGATTTAACCCTCTGCTCGCCCTCGCTTTTCCCACACGCCACATGAAATGTTTTGGATGATCTTTATAATAGCAACCACTTCCCAATCTTCACTAGCTTTAAAATATCCACACATCACTCTCCAAGTCCTCCTAAAGAACCAACATTTATTTGCAAACGTGCGAATTGGATTCTATTTCAGAAACTCCTCTTAGATAACAATTCCACTGCACACTATTCCACTAACGTTAACAAAGAAGCCTCACAAGTTCATAAAATAATTCGCTCTGCTGCTAACCCCTCTATTCCAAAAACACGTTTAAATAAGATGACTAGAAATGTAGCCAAGTGTGGTCAAGAGAACTAAATAAATACAGAAAAACAATCAGCTTGCAGGACTTATAAAAGAAATATGACCACACTCAAACTTATAGATTATCGCAAAAAGAACGCTTTATTTAACAAGAAAAAAATGCAAAAACTGAAAGTTTTGAAAACTTCACTAAAACCACCCTTAATAATAATAATAGTACCTCAGTATCAGACATTTGGAGAGGAATTAAAACACCAACAGGTACCTATAGTACAAATATTATAAAAATGCTTCAAGTAAACCACACCTCTATAATTGACCCATAACAAACATCAAATAATTTTGCGCAACTTTAAACAGACAAATACTCGTACATCTCTCACTCAATACACATTACATACACTAACAACAAATTTACAAAGCAGCTAGAAACAGATATAAATTTAAATGAGCTAATAACTCGCCTTAAATTTTTTTCCGGTTCTTCTCCAGGACAGGAGAAAATTACTTATGAAATTGTACGCAATTTACCTCGCGGTTGCACTCCAGAACCATATCTTTGTAAAATCAGATATATACCACTATACCATTCCCCAAGTTTACAAAACGGCCTTAATAATACTCATAAAAAAGCCAAACAATGATTTGGTCGATATGGAAAGCTATCGCCCATTTTCGCTACTACCATGCTTAGGAAAGTTCCTTGAAAAAATTATAGCCAACAGACTTTCATGGTTCTTAAATACTTCTAATCTCCTCTCAATATACCAAACTGGATTCAGGGCAGGACTATGTACCAAAGATGCTTTACTGTACATAGATCATCTAGTCCGTAAATGCCTTTCTGCAAAAAATTACATATCTGTGCTTTCCATACATTTTCAAATAGCTTTCGATAAGTATTCTCGTATATTGGTCCCCATATATTTTTAAAAAATTTTAAGAATGCAATATTGGCCAAAAAATGTTCTACTATCCAAAATCCTTTTTAAACAATAGAAAAATACGTTGCAAGGTGAACAACGTATTATCATCTACGTATCCACTTTCCAATGGTATTCCTCAAGGCTCACAAATCTCTGTAGTTCTATTTACAATAGATTTTGATGATTGAAGTAAATTGATTGATTCTTGCAAATTGGCATTTTCAGCACTGCTTATATGCAGATGATATATATGTCATCAGCAAGAATCAAGATATCAACCAAATAAACAATAACCTAGTTGAAATACTTAAAATTATTGACAGTTGGTCCTTGCACTCAGGGGCTAAAATTTCTTTTATTAAATCTAAACATTTACACATTTGTAGAAAAACAAATGCAACAATTCAATAATTAATTATAATAATATTACTATTTTACCCATTTAAAAATTCTTGCCTTAATATTTGACAATAAAAATAGCTTTAAGCATCTTTGTATATATTTAAAAAATTGTGTAGATGCCAGATTTAACATTTTGAAGTACCTCTCATCCCCTAAAGGTCATATCCACACGAACACTCTAATTTCTGCAACGAATCTTACAATTCTCTCCAAAAGAGACTACGGGCTGCAGATCTATGGAAAATGTGCCAAAACCAATCTTAATATTTTAAAGACTCCATATTATGCAGCTGTAAGGTCCAGCTTACGAGCCTTAAGAACTAAGCGTACTGAAAATCTCTTAGCGGAAGGAGGCTTCGTCGAAATTGGACAGAGAATGCAGATCATGCGTTGTGGTCTAACACCTCGTTTATTTTGTAACTCCTCACATATTTTGAATAAAGAAATACGCTCTTAAAAGCTCGTAAATTCTCTCTGTCGATGGAATCAGCACTGTGCGCAGCTTATAAGCTTAAAACCAATTTGGATTTTAAAACAACTCCCCAAACACGTCAAACACCCTCTATGGACTTTAAGCGCAGAGTCATTTATCGATAAACTAACAAATTATGGTAAGGGAGGTACAAATTCTACACTCTACAGGCAGCTCTTCCTAGACACTATTACACCACTCAAAGAGAAGAATTGGTCTCCGATATTCACTGATGGTTCAAAAAACCAGGATGCAGTTGCTTTCGCAGTCGTAGCCGAGAATGGAACATATATTGGCAGACGATTATTACCACATGGATCAAGCGTTCTTAAAGCATAAACGCAAGCCGTATTATCCAGCCTACAATGGATTGAAAACAGAAAGGGAAAGAACCCTCGTCTGCACTGACAGTCGATCAGTCTATGAGGCAACAAAAAACTATTCTAACAGTTTAGAGTTTATAGAAAAATTACAACAAGTGCTCACTGTAATGAAAAAAAGTCCAAATCATATGGATACCTGGACATTCAGGTATATCTGGAAACGAGCTAGCTGACATAGCAGCTAAAGATGCACTGAGCTGTCCTTTAGAATACTTTAAGCCATTCTCCAAAAAAGTATTATTACTTCAGCCAGGAGATATATATACAAAAAATTAAGCGATGAATGGTTACAATATGACTACCCATATAAAAAGATCAACCGTGCAAGAGCCCCTCAGATCCTTCCTCACACAATATCTATTACCATGCTACATTACCAAATGCTACACGCGACTTCGATTGGGTCACACGATAATATCCCACATGCATCTTTTTAAAAATTAACCACAATCCCGGTGTTGTTTCTGCAATGATTCAGCTTTCACCATCTCACATCTCTTTTCTGCCTGTCTCTCCATATCCACCATCCGCACCTTAGTATTCCAAAAAAAAAAATCAATTAGAAATCCTTTCATCCCCCTCTCATGAAAATATTTACACAATACACAGTTTTCTACAACAACTAAGAATTGAATATATAATATAAGTACAATTGAATTTCCTTTTTTTCTTATTATATAAAATCTCAACTTCATAAGCCGATAGCCCTGGCAGCTAGAGCGTATATAATTATTTACAATTTTAATTTTAATTAATTTTAATAAAATAAAAATAAATAAGTTGAATAATATAAGCGCCTTTTGAGTCCTTCGTGATTTTTATTCATTCGTGTGTGTCCAGTTTTATATTTATGATATTTCTTTATGTAGTTTTATGTGTCTTCTTCATTAGTTATATCCTTTGCATGATACGAGCATTTAACGAATTCCATGTTTTGTGTACTGTCGAACAGCTCGATAATTCTCTGTGGGACAATATTTTATTCATGCCGCTCAATTCTGTATAAATACCAGTTTTTCCTGTTCCGATGTGTCGCGGTAATATAACAGACAGAATATTGTATAAATCTGCAGAATTGCTGTAAACTTTTTTCTTTGATGTTTGGTTTCTGATTCAATATTTTTATTGTTAGTTAATATAATTTGAATTTGTAATCTGTTTACTACCGTTTCGAGAATGGGGATATGATCATTTAAGTTTTCTGCTTGCGAGTGGGTTGTATATATATCATCCTTATCTGCATTATTAAAAAGTGATAAGTTACTAGTTGTTTTTAGAGTTTCCTCAGTTGTGTCTACCGCGTTAATTTCATTAGTTTCCGAATTAATTCTACTTAAAAAATCTGCTATGGTATTCTCTTTTCCTTTAATAAATAATATTGTCATATCATATTCACCTAGATCCATCTGTGTAGTGTTTGATTAAATCTTTCCAATTTCATTTTGTATGCAACCATTTCAATGGTTGATTGTCAGTAATAAGATCAAATTTCTTTCCATAAAGATATGGTCGGAAATAGTTGGTTGACCCTATAATGGCACGACTTTGGAAGAACACATGCAAAGTATAAATGCAATTAGATAAGTGTAATTTTTTCTCGAAAGCAATTAGATTACCAGGGCAAATTTTGGCACCTCAAGGAGTCAAGCCAAATCTAGATACAATAAATAAAATATTGGAACTAAAGTTACCAATAATGCAAAAACAAATTGAGTCCAGAAAATCTATCCGCGATTATGCAAAAATATTGCAGCCCATGACTCGTTACTTAAAGAAAGATCAAAAAATCAACGTAAAAGATTCAAATTATATAAACGCATTCGAAAAGCACAAAAGAAAAATTACAGAAAGTCCTGTTTTAAAATACACTGATTTCTCCAGAAGATTTAAATTAGTTACTGAAGCTAGTAATTTTTCGATTGGACCAGTACTACAACAGGAGAATCAGCCTATATGTTATGCGAGTAAGACCCTCAACGAACATGACCGTAACTACTCCACAACTGCGAAAGAACTTGTTTAGTTTCACTTGCTTTTTTATTATTTAAATTAACATTGACAATGCTTGCAGGCCAATGAACTTCTTGGTATTGCAATATCCGATCAATTCACTGTAAACAAAACTGCATGACACTCTTTTTGATAGAATTAACCAACATGCGCTTCCTAAATATGTTAACGCAGCAATACATTTGGAAGGTTACTATCATTTACATTTTATTATTATAATTATTATTATACCTTACACCATAATTAATTATGAGTGCAAGGTGTTGGGGGAATGAGTTTTAGCTACAGAGGCTTTCGACTCGAAGAGAAAAGGATTTTATAGAAAGAAGCATTTTGGAGACCAAGCCCGTGGCAGGATTTGATCCTGCGACCCTCAGGGATATGCAATATATATAAATATATATGCTTATTGTTAATATATTATATACTTTGTTATGCTATTAAAAATCAATAAAAGCCATAATTGATTTCTACATTGCCTCAATGGTTTCAACACCACAATCGACTGTGATTTTATTTGACAATTCTTCAAGTTCAAGTAAGAAGTTAGTTAGCTTAGTTGGAATCCAGGTTCAAGTACTTGTGCTTGTGCCAATACTAAGGATACTAATATTTTGGAGACCCCGTGGTTAAGACACATATCCCTCAAATCAAAGGACATCAGTAGTATCAGTAGTAGTATCATCCAGTATTTAGAGCCATCCAGCAGTAGCAGCCAGCTACTTCTCATCCAATACTTCTAGGTATCTCGGAGTAGCACCCAGCTACTCATTATCCAGTACTTCGAGCTATCCAGGAGTAGCACACAGCTACTTAACATTCAGTACTTCGATCTAACTAGAGTAGCATCTAGCTAATCATCAGCTAACTATGACAAGAGCAGCTTCTAATTGACCAGCTATATTCCAGTGAAGTTATCAACACTCATCTGCCATTAGAATCGACGAAATGACGACATTTAACGAGATAGAGGAATGCCAGAGGGAAGCAGGTGAAGAAATCCAGTGGATCATAAAAAAGTACCAAAAGGATCCGGCAGAAAGAAAGAACGTTGCTAGATACTTCAATGACCGATTTCGACGCCTCAGTGAAGCTCGGGAGCAGTTCGAAAAAACGGACACAAAGTTACGAACGCTCAGTGATCAGCCAATGGATAGTGAATATTACACGTCAGGCTACTACGACAGAATGGCGTAAATTTTTGAATTTGTTTTACGAAATGGTGGAGAAACAACAATTACCAGAGGTACAGAAAATGTGATACCTAAAGGGTAATATGTCTGGAGAAACCAAAAAACTGATTAGTCATTTTACGTTAACTGAAGAAAACTGTCACGCAGCTTGGACACTGTTGCTGGAACTGTACAACAACAAGAGAATACTGGTGGCTACTTTGGTAGAACACTAGTTAATCAGCCTTCAGCCACGTCAACAAGCGCTGCAATTAAAGGCCTGCATGATACAACACGAAAATTCATATTAGCATTAAATAATCTCGGAAAACCAAAAGATTTGCAGAAAATTGGGAATTTTTTTGAATTCTTGGAAGGCCAATTCCAGTCACACAGTTTGCATCCAGACCGGTTTCTTCAGTTGTAGCTACCGATAGGAACAGCAGAGGCTGCTGCACGTTGTTGTATTTGGGAAATAATAACCCGGTTCCAAATCCATATCAATCGCGCGCCAGGGCTATGCCATATTAGCAACAGCAAAAGTAAGAATAACGACGGCTAACGGCAATTCAGGTGAATTCAGAGATTAGATTCGGGTTCGCAAGTAAACTTAGTTTCCGATCTCTCCAACAGAAACCTTGCTATGCATTGAAGGCATCGGAATAGCACAGAAGAAGGCGACGCCTAGTAACTAATTTGGAGGCGTTTGTACGTACTTCCAACCATAATTTCCGCCCAACCATATCAGCACCGTGACGTATCCACATGGCGGATTTCTTCCAACATTCAATTGACTGATCCAGAGTTTAACCGACATGGAAAAATCAATGTCCTCCCTGATGCCGAATTCTATTTCAGTCTTAAGTGCAACCGAGCAAATGACCTTCCAGTCCCAGCAAAATTCAACACTTGTCTGGATAGTCAGTGGGAATATTGGAGTCAAGTAAAGATACAGAACCATCAGACGTATTAACATGTGCAGTTTTCAGTGTTGAAAGAGAGACTGGTGAAAAAAAAATTCGTTGAAGAAGGGATTGAGCTGTGGAGTATGGATGAAGGCGATCGCCCGCAGAAAAACGGTGCGAGTCTCACTTCACTCAAAATGTCCGTAAAATTGCCGAGGGTCGTTTCCTAGAAAAAAAATCTGCCATAGAAGATCGCGAGGAATGGCCCACAACAGGTTCATAAGACTCGAACGTAGACTGCTGAAAAATGGGAGAGTATGAAAGACTGGGGCACATGAAAAAAGTAAATATAGATTCTGTGTTTACCCCGAGTTATTTCATACCTCACCATTCTGTACTGAAACCAGATAGTACTACAACCAAACTACGGGTGGTATTTTTCCGTCAGCCAAAACTATCTGTAATTGTCAAGGTAAACATATTCAATCAACAGCTGTGGCAGCTAAAGCTATCTTGGAATGAAGCATTACCAGCAGACCTTACTATAACATCGACAATTTTCCGAGACAACTTGGACAGTTTGAACAATCTTCGAGTTTCAAGACACACATTCTATGGGGATTTCCCAGTATCGACACAGATCCATATTTTTTTTACGCTTCAGAAAAGGCATTTTGTGCTGCTGCACATAGCACGTTTGTTGTGTGCAAAACCTTGTGTAGCTCCACTCAAAAGAAAAACTCTGCCCCGGTTGGAACTATGTGCGGCAGCACTAGGAGTACATCTCTCAGCTCGAGTAAAGGATGATATGCAACTAAAGGATCAACCGAACTACTTGTGGATCGATTCCGAAATTGAGTTAACTTGGATCAACACACAATAATAAACATTGTAAGCTGAAAAGATAACCCCGCTGATATGCTAGCAAGAGTTTCAACAGTGAAGGCATTGGCAGCGTATGCGCTATGGTTTCAGGGACCACTCTTCTTCCACGCAAAGTAAGAGCTGTGGCCTCCAACATTTTCAGCACAACTACAAATTCTAAATGAACTCAATGTTGACAGTCAGCTCCAATAATGACTTTGTAAACAGGATACACCACAGAATCTCGTTCAAGATGCTACAAAGAGTGCTAGCATATTTCCTCTGATTCATTCGAAATGCAAAAACATCAACATTAGACTCTCGTCTAAAACATAAGTTGCCAAGTTTAGACGAGATGGACAAAGTATTATTCGTCATCGTACGAACCATTCAGGCTTCGGATTTTGGTCGAGACACAAAACATCTTAGAAAGCATTATGAAGTGGAAAGTTCAAGTTCGATTGGCAGTCTATATCCTTTAATTGATTATATGGGTATCATTCCTGTAGGAGGACGGTTAGAAGCTTCAACGATTCCTTACAATTTTAAGCATCCAAGGTTGATTACTTACAATGACTCTTTGGCCAAACTGCTGTTGATTATGGTGCATGAAGAAAATAAGCATTGTGATTCCCAGGCAATATTGGGAATAATAAGACAGCGCTTCAGCCATTCAAGGGAAATCCAATGGCAAGAACAATTGTGCAGCACTGTTTCCGATGCAACAAGGCTCGACTACAATTATGCCAGCAGATTATCGGTAATTTACTAGAGGCTCGAGTAACTCTAGCAATACCGTTCATCAATACTGGCGTGGATTACTGCGGGCCATTCTGGATCCACTATAAGATCAGGTGGAAGAAGGCTGTATTCTGATGCTTTGGTACCAAGGTGATTCACTTCGAGTGCATTGAAACGCTTCATTAGCCGTAGAGGGTGTTGTCAAAATATCTACTCAAACAATACAACAAGTTTCGTAGTTGCCAGAAATCAATTTTTCGAACTACCTCAAAATATATATTCTTATAACGGCCAGGAAGCAATTGTATCCGCATGCAGCGGAAAGGGCATACGATTCCATTTTATTCCAACCAAGGCTCTGCAATTCGGAGGTTTATGGGAAGCTGCAGTCAAATCCGCAAAACATCTACTACTACGAAGAATCGCAACGGCATCATTGACGGATGAAACACTAGAAACAGTCGTCGTAGAAGTAGAAGCGATCCTGAACTCACGACAATTGACTCCTATGTCCAACGATTCAACTGAAACATGACTTTTGGAAACGATGGTCAACTGAATATTTGATCGAGCTCCAGCAACGTCACAAATGGAAGAAACAGTCCGCCCACATTAGATTGGGAGATATGGTGATCATCAAGGAAGACAACGTCCCATTAATGCGGTGGCCTCTAGGATGAAGTTCACTTACTAATGCAGTTCAAAAATCAAACTTCAGCTGTCGAGTCCACAATTAATATCATAAAAGAAGACCAGACCGCAGCAATGGCTAGATTTGACCAACTCCATAAGGAAATCAATATCATCATACGAGACACCAACCAGATCCAGCTGGTTCAGCTTCTCAATTCAGGCCAACAGTTTGCAGATGCCGTTTGCAAGCATCAATCTTAGGTGCCCTCACAGACACTCACCATGGTAAAATCAGTCCGTTATTGCTGACCCCCAAGCAACTGCTAAGTGGTGTCGCTCATATTAAGCTTCCCTTGGCTTCATCACTAGAACTACCTGTTCCAGAAAAAGATCTGTTAGAGCTATACAAACTGATGTAGGTAAGAGGCGGACTCACTCAACATCATGTTGTTTTCAAAATTATCTAACCGTTGCACAGTGGCCGAAATAACCCATCTAGCGGCGCTTCAGCGAAATGTTAAAAGTCATAATATAGCAAACTTTATTATTTTTTTTGAAAACTTAAACCGCAACGGATTTTTTTCTGTTTTCTTTTTTGTTTTGTTCCTAATATTCGCACAGCTGTGAGCATTCAAACTTGACACATGTTTCAGCAAAGTTAACACATGTTTTTGAGCTTGTTTCAAGTGCAATTTTGTTGAGAGGAAAAAATTAAATATTTAATTTGTTAATAAGATTTGCGATTTTATTTTAATTAAAAGGTATGTATTAAATTAAAAAAAATTGGTTTGTGATCTGTGATTGTATGTTTTAGTGCTTAACAGTTGAAAAAGAAAATGTCCTTTGTGAAAGTGTTTTTAGATATGAAATCCAATTTTGTGTGGAATAAAAGTAAGGTGGATTGGACTGGATTGGGTTCACTGTTTGCTTAGTTTGTTTAAATGGGTTGTTATCTATGTCAAGTTTAAATATAGGCTGATAGTTTTTCCAAATTTTTTTTTTTTTTTCGTTTTTTAGTTTCAATGGCAGAATCTAAACGCACCCTTTTTTTAATATGACTTAGTGAACCAGTGCCAACAAACAAATTTTTAATGGTTGAAAATCATGTTGTTCTGATATCATTGATCGCTCGAAATATAGCGAAGAGCAATACCGACAAATTCAAAAACAATTAAGAAATTTTATGAGCCAACTTGTACAAAAGTGGAAAGAAAGTCATAGAGTTTTGGCAGTGTTCGAAAAGCGAAATAAGATGTGGTTGGATGAAGACATTATTTTCCCTAATTCAGCCGTTGCCCAACGTAATGAGAAACCTTTTTCAGAGTGCACAAGTAAGACTCAAATAAAGAAAATTGCATCAATTGTCAATGAAACACCGAACGCAGAGTTAATGGTAGCAACGAGCGTGAGTCTTTACAAGGCTGGAAAAAGAAGCTCTTCACAGGTTGTTTCAAAGTTACGTTCAGAATCTGCAATAGCTCCAAAAATGCTTAAATCTGTAGACTCTGAAGCAAAAACCAATATTCCGTATACACCTGAGGAAGCTTTAGTTCTTTATATTGATGGTGGATACTCATACAGACAAATGCAATCTGGTGCCAAAGAACGAAACGCCAATATTTATCCAAGCTACGACATTTTGGCTAAAACTAAAAGGGAGTGTTACCCCAGTGACATACACGTAACTGAACGTTCAGCTGAAGTTGGCTTGGAAAGTCTCGTAGACCATACTATTGCACGTATAATACAAGGATTTTCAACAGCTTTTGAGGATCTCATGACTGTAGGCAATAATAACGATTGCATAAAAGCAATATTTAAATGGGGCTGTGACGGTAGCAGTGGGCACTCTACTTACCGTCAACGTTTCAGTGTTTCTGATACTGGAACAATTGATGAGCATTTATTTGCTGTATGTATTATTCCTTTACAAATTAAAAAAGGACCCGCAATACTATGGCAAAATAACCGGCCTTCTTCAACTCGGTTCTGCAGACCCATTAAAATCATTTTTGAAAAGAGTCAGCGGGTTTAGTTAGGGCTGAGATAGAAAGTGTAAAAAGAGAAATTGCACAAATTCTGCCTACAAAATCAAGTTCTTTTGAAGTAACACACGAATTTCATTTGACCATGATCGATGGAAAAGTGTTTAATACCATAGCGGAGTCACCATCACTGGCTTGTGGAATTTGTGGTGCGACACCAAAATTGATGAACAATCTAAATTTAGTTCAACTGAGGCAGCCACAAAACCACTCGTACGAATATGGATTGTCGACACTTCATGCTTGGATTCGGTGCTTCGAGTGTATAATTTATATCGCCTACAGAATACCCATAAAAACTTGGCAAATACATGGAGAAAATAAAGAAATTGCTGAACAAACCAAAAGAAAAATTCAACTTGAACTAAGAAAAGAATTGGGTATTTTGGTGGACATTCCAACGAGTGGTTCGGGGAATACAAACACTGGGAATACCGCGAGAATGTTTTTCGAGCAGCCAACCATGGCCTCTATAGTAACTGGAGTAAAAATGGAACTTATAAAAAGGTTTGTTATAATATTGCGCACAATGGCATGTGGGTATGCAGTTAACTTAGAGGCTTTTCGCATATATGCCTGGGAAACAGCAAAAATATTTGTTTCCGAATACCCTTGGTTTTATATGCCTCAATCTGTACATAAAATATTAATACATGGAGCAGAAATTATTGAAAAAGTTTCGCTACCAACAGGAATGATGTCAGAAGAGGCACTTGAGGCAAGAAATAAAGATTTTCGCACTTATAGGCTGAACCACACGCGAAAAGACACGAGATTGCACACAATGGAAGACTTACTGAACGCTCTATTGGTTTCATCTGATCCTTTTATTACATCTAAATCTAAAAGCACCTCGAAATACTCGAAAAAACACATCCAAATAGATGATGAGGTCAAGCAGCTTCTTTTAAATATGAATGATATACATGGCGGCCTTAATTCTGAAAGCTCCGACTCTGAATAGTTTTTTTCATTTGCACCTTAGATTCATCTAGTAGTTCCGAAACGGAATAAAAAACTTTTATTACTATTGTTATTACTACAGTTATTTTTTTTTTGGATTTATAATTAAATTTTTGTTATGAAAACAACAAAAATATATGAAGACTGCATATGGCCAAAAATAGTTATTTCAACAGAAAAAAAACAAAATTAAAAACAAAATAAATAAATAAATGTTAAAAAAAAACTGTTTTTAATATTAAAGTTTAATATATTTTCAGCCCAAAGGAATGTGAAACATTAAATATTTGAACTTTACGATGTTTTCCTGAATAAAATAAAAAAAGTCTAAAATATGAAAAAAAGTTGCAACTTTAAAAAAAAAAAAAAAAAAAAATATAAATATATTTTTAAAAAACATTTTTTTTGTTTAGCATTCTAGCTTAATCTATTTTCAACTAAAAAAAAATATTACACAAACAAAAAAAATGTTTCCCTAAGCGCTATTAATTAAACGCCGCTAAATGAGCCTTTTCGGCCACTGTGCGTTGGTTGAGCATGACCGATTCCAAATCTTCAATTTGCTTCCCGTATCCAACTGGATAAACAACATTATGGTAGCTGAAAAGCCAAGTAGCTCTATCTTAACCATAAATGTACCTCCTGGGCAATATTTTCTAATGACAAGGTCCGAGTTAGACTCTTGCGACATCATAAAGAAAGGCATCCTCCTTTGCTCCAACATGCAAATTCGATATAACTATGGCCCCGAAATATGTGCATGCAAAATAAGCATATTTATTAAAACAACACAATGTCTAATTGCCGGTTAAATAAAATTTCCAGCAATGTCACTTGGCTACCATTGAACCACAAAAATCCGTGGATATATGTAACATCATTATCTTCACGAGGTACAGCAGTGTGTGAAAAGAAAATCATCACATTGAACTTGACGGGGTCAGGCTTATTCAGCAAGCCTATGTGCTCAAACACAACTTCATTTCTGTAAAAGGGCAACAGTCAATATCCAGCGCTTTGCTAAACCAGTCTATGTAAAATTTAAGAACTATCGAGACAACAACAATTAAAACCGTTTCTAGATATTATTAAAAACCACACACATTCAAGACAACTGGACAATCAATACACCACACATTTGAAAGAGCTCACATCGCAACAAAAGCTATTGGAATCACACAAAATAAGTGATCTTCCCAAACAACTTCAATCATAAGAGTCCCATAGTTTCGCAGTTGGAGACTCGTCATTATCACTAATCCTTCATCATTCTGGTGAAGAATAATTTCAGAAGAAGACAATAACAAAAAGGAGAGGCAGTGCCCGTTCCACATACTGACATGGGGAACCAGGAAGTTTCCTCAACTCAGCCATCTAGGACAAATCAAGCGTCATCACCATCAAGAAGATGTCAGCATAGCATCTCAAACAATGCCGCGTCGACAATCGCAAGTATTCACTGTAGATGTATACGAGTAGTTGGACTAACTACAAAACCAAGTAGATACTTGTATATTATATCAACAACATGCAACATTAACAACCGATTTTTTCTCTCTGTTGAACATTCTTCAACGCGGAAGGGAATGTTTAATTTCATTTGCTTATTTATTATTTAAATTAACCTTGAGAATGATTGCAGGCTAATGAACTTCCTGGCAGTGTAATACCCGAACAATGCGCTGTATGCAAAACTGCATGGCACTTCTTTTTAGTAGAATTAAGTATCATACGCTGCCTAAATATGCTAGCGCAACATTGAATTGTGAATTACATATTATTATATGATTATTATATATTATTATATGCTTGTTAATATTTTATATATTTTGTCATGCTATTAAAAATCAATAAAAGCCATAATTGAATGCAAAATTTCGTCAATTGATTCAAGACCACAATCGAGACGGATTTCATTTGATAATTCTTCAAGTTCAAGTGCTTGTCAGAAATTGGTGAGCTTAATTGCAATCCAGGTTCAAGTACTTGTGTTTGCGCCAATACTAAGGATACTCACAGAACTGTTAGCCATTATAGGGTCTAGCAACTATTTCCTACCATCTCTTTATGGAAAAAAGTTTGATCTCATTACTGACAATCAACCATTGAACTGGTTGCAAACAAAGAGAAATGCAAAGATATTAATCAAACACTACAAAGATGAATCTTGAAACTAGGCGAATATGACATGACAATAGAATATATCAAAGGAAAAGAAAGCAGATTTTTTCAGTAGAATTAATTCGTACACTAATGAAATTAACGCGGTAGACACAAATATGGAAACTCTAAAAACAACTAGTAACTTATCACTTTTTAATAATGCAGATAATGATAATATAGATACTCGCAAACAGAAAGCTTAAATGATCACATCCCCATTCTCGAAACAGTAGTAAACAGATTTCAAATTCAAATTATATTAACTAACAATAAAAATATTGAATCAGAAACCAAACATCAAAGAAAAAAGTTTACATCAATTCTGCAGATTTACACAATAATCCGTCTGTTATATTACCGCGACACATCGGAACAGGAAAAACTGGTATTTATACAGAATTGAGGGGCATGAAGACAATATTCTACAACAGAGAATTATCGAGCTGTTCGACAGTACACAAAACAGGAAATTCGTTAAATACTCGTATCTTGCAAACTATATAACAAATGAAGAAGAAACATAAAACTACATAAGGTAGGTAGGTAGGTAGGAGTGGCCGCCCAGTTTGCCAAAAGCACACTTGAGCACACATAATGGCCCATTGTGATACCACGGTGTGGCGCCGTTCAAGCACTGACTAAAAAGGTTCCCATACTTGGGATGGTGATAGTCAGCGCAAGGACAGCGCCTGGAAAGGCACGACTCCCCCGTCATGTTTCAGGAAACCATCCTGATACTTTGATGAACCTGGCTATGTCCCTAATATTAATGGATGACAGCTCTGTCAGGCTTGTAAGAAATGGGGCACCAAAGGTGCGAATTCTTCTTCTGCTCAAGGATGGGCAGTGGCATAAGAGGTGGAAAACCGTCTCGTCCTCCTCCTCGAAGCCACAGCCTCGGCAAAAGTCATTTGAGGGTAGGCCCAGTCTTTCTGCGTGCTGTCCCATTATGCAGTGGCCGGTCAAAACTGACACAGTTGTCGACAGTGATACGCGATCAAGTCGAAGAAGTTGATTGGTTCTGTTTTTGTCCATGCTTGCCCAAGTTAGTCTAGCCGTGTGGCAGGATTCCTCGTTAGCCCAGGATTTGTAGGCGTCAGCCAGATATTTCCGTTTGACTTCGAGGTTGGCTGTTGCCAGTGGAATGCCGATGTTTACAGAGGGGTGAATGTCGTGCATTACTGTGCCTGCCTTGGCAGGCTCGTCCGCCTCGCAGTTTCCCGGGATTTCGCTGTGTCCGGGAACCCAGACTAGGTGCACCCGAGAGTAACTTGCGAGCTCATTTAAAGATGTTGGACATTCATGAACTAGTCTTGATGTGGCCGTGGAGCCAAAAAGAGATTTAATGGCGGCCTGGCTGTCTGAGAAGATAGATACGTCAACTGCGCCGATATCACTACTCAGCATCCATTTGGCTGCGTGGTAAATGGCCATGACCTCAGCTTGAAAAACGCTGCAATGGTCTGGGAGACGTAGGGAGATGTTTAAGTCCAGCTTGTCGGAATAAATACCGCTGCCGACTCTACCTCCAAGCTTGGAACCGTCGGTGTAGATTTCGACTGTTTCACCGACGATTCGGTTTTCTGAGGTCCAGTCGCTTCGACTTGGAATAGTGAGGTCGAATTCCCTGTTCAAATCGGGATAGACCGACATATAATCTATAAAGTTGGGGACAGGTGGGTCCTGATTCAGAATTGAAGCATGGCCTGTCAGGGTTATGCGCCAGTGCGAAAGAGCATTAAGTCTAATCGCTGTCAGCTTGGCTTGTTGCTTAACCAGGATCCCCGAGGGGAGCCAGTGCAGCATGGCAAAAAGGGCTTTCGTAGGTGTGCTACGAAGAGCGCCAGTGATCAGTAGAGCAATGGATCTTCTGATTTTATCAAGAGGTTTGATATTACAGGCTTTTTCAAGAGATTGCCACCAGAAGACCGACCCGTATAACAGGTTTTGTTGAAGAAAATAGGCGTGGTAGAAGACGATTCTTGTCGACTCTGTCAAGAAAAGCAGGAAACGGCAGAACACATTCTATGCACTTGCCCAGCGGTGGCAAGACGCAGACATAAGTACCTAGGCAGTGGGTTCATATCTCCAAATCACCTAGTTAAAATTAAGCCCACAGCAGTTACGAGATTTATAAACAGTCTAGGACTGTTTTAGTTGGGTACGAGGCTGCACAATAGATCTTTTAGGTCGCGGTGTTCTTTTAGCCTGTCAATAATAATAATAACAGGTTTGGTTCAACGATGGCCGTGTAGAGCCAGAGCACGACTCGAGGACGAAGTCCCCATCGTGCACCAACTGCTCTTTTACAGCAGTATATAGCGCATGTTGCCTTACGTGCCCTCTCAGCTAGATTGGCTTTCCAATTAAGCTTTGGGTCGAGAATCAGGCCTAAGTACTTAACGCGTGTGCTCAAAGAGAGCGGAGTTCCGTTTAGACTAGGCATTGTAAACTTTGGAATTTTGTACTTCCTAGTGAATAGCATAGTCTCGGTTTTGGCTGGGTTAACCCCAAGTTCGAATTCGCGACACCAGTTCGACACAATAGAGAGTGAATAGTTAAGTTTTTCGGAAAGTGTTTGTGGGAATTTGCCGGATGCCGCGATTGCTATGTCGTCCGCATAGGCTATCACTTTGCATCCAGTAGATTCCAATCTCACCAGTAGTGTGTTAACTGCCAGGTTCCAGAGGAGGGGTGATAAAACATCCCCTTGTGGCGTGCCCCTGTTAACCACCCTCCTGGATTGGGCACTGCCGATCGTGGAAGTGATGATCCTAGATTTTAGTAGAAGCTCTATAAATTTAAGAAGACCTGAATTCAGGTTAAGATTATAGAGTGCGGAGATGACAGCGTTGGGGCATACATTGTTGAATGCTCCCTCGATGTCCAGAAATATGGCAAGTGTGAATTCCTTGTACGCCAAGGATTTGTCAACTTGAGAAATGAGAGAATGAAGTGCTGTTTCAACCGATTTGCCTTTAGAGTAAGCGTGTTGAGATACAGAGAGAAGAGAAGGGTTGATCGATGTCCTGATATGTAGGTCAAGAGCTCTTTCTAGAACCTTAAGAAGAAAGGATGTTAGACTTATGGGTCTGTAATCCTTAGGTTTGGTGTGCGAGGCCTTCCCAACTTTTGGTATGAAGACGACCCGAGCCGTGCGCCAGCGTAAGGGAATGTATTGCAGTCTGAGGCTTGCATTATATATTTGAAGCAGCCATGGAAGGATAATCTCTTCCCCATTTTGGATATCGGCAGGAATGATGCCGTCCGGTCCGGGGGACTTGTATGGCTTAAAGGTTTGAATGGACCATTCAAGGTGACTTTTTGTCACTTGGAATGTGGGGAGGGTATCATGCGAAACCTGCTCCACCTGGTAGAGTGCTTGATCCGCTGAGGCTAAACTCCCTGGGAAGTGGGTGTCTAGCAGGATATCAAGGGTTTCGGCGCTTGAGTGAGTCCAGCTGCCATCTGGTTTTTGGATACAGTCAAGGGCTTTGTTAGAGGAGTGGAGAATTTTACGAAGACGGCTAGCCTCGGACGTCGATTCAATGCTTTCGCAAAATTCCCTCCATGACGCTCGTTTCCCTCGCCTAATGGCGTATTTCAACTCTTTTTGTTTATTTTTGAAAGGGGCCCACTCAGCTGTAACTTTAGCTTTGTTGAAAAGCATTCTACAAGTTTTGCGAAGACTTGCAATTTCCGAGTTCCACCACGGAGGTTTAGGTTTGCCCCGTGGTTCGGGAGTGATGCAAGAAATGTGAGTGGCTTTTTTAAAAGCTGTGGACAGATCGTCGACCTCCCGATCAATGTCGGGACAGTTGTGGATAATAGGGGGAGTCGTTGCTAAGCATGACCCCAGTTTGAGCCGGAAAAGAGGCCAGTTCGTGTTTTTTCTATTGACAGGTTTAAGAGATTCTGTATTGCCTGTAGTCTCCCTTAAGTCAATGTCAAAGGTGATATAGCAGTGGTCCGAAAAGGAGCATTCCTGTGAGACGAACCAATTGCTTATCATGTTCGAGTAGTTATCGCTGACGAGAGTGATGTCAAGCACTTCCTTCCTTACGGATGTAAGGAAGGTCGGCTCATTTCCCCGGTTAGCAATGCCTAAGTTATTTGAAATGATAAAGTCGAAAAGACACTCACCTCGATCATTTGTGCCGGAGCTGCCCCATATTTCGTGATGGGCATTGGCATCGGCGCCGATAATTACCGGAATCTGTTTCTGGTGGGCTACAGCAACCATTTGCTTCAGTATGTTTGGTGGCGGGGAGTCGCCATAGTCATGAGCCATGTAGTTCGAGGAGATCCAGAAAGTCCGTGGACCCATTTCAATGACCATGGCCACATTGTCTTTGTCACTGAATCTAGGGAGTAAAAGAGCGTTAACGCTGTTTTTTTACCAGAATGCAGGATCTTGGTTTACCTTGATCCTCGATATATACCATACGATATCCGTATGCATTGAGTCCAAAAACCCGGTCATTTATGACCCAAGGTTCTTGGACGAGAATGAGCTCCTCCCCTATATCCGACAGGCGGAGAAGCAGGGCTGCCGAGGCAGTTTTCGAATGCTGAAGGTTAATCTGTAGTACCTTCAGCATTGCCTGGAAGATTGATTATAGTGGAATTCAACTCCTCCTCTTCGGACATTGGAGAGATGTATCCACCAGCCGCATCCGTATCCATGTGGTCGAAGAATTCTCCGACCAGTTCGGAAGTTGAGAAGCGGCTGCTTCTGGTTGTAACGGAGCACATACTCTCATTGTCACTACCCGACAAAGGGGTACACTTGTAGATGCGGAGAGTGATGGCTCCAAAGCCATAATTAATCACCCCCTCGCGGGAGTTGATGGGAACAAGGGATTGCTCGTTCAAAATGATGGTGACCTCACGCAAAGTGCCTTTGGGGTCACCAACTTTCGCGACCTTCCAGCCATCGGTGGGAAGATCGGTGTTGCTGAGCTTGAGGATCTTTAAGAATGCCTCGGGCTCGGCAGGAAGCCATGTTTTGGAGCGAGGGCGTTGGGGAACCTGGTGCAAAGGTACAGCGTTGAGCTGTGCACCCGGCCATATTTCACCTACCCTATTGATCGCTACCTTGTATAGATCCGCCGAGCGTTGGTCCGAGCAAGATATGATCTTGATATGTCCTTGATACCACCCTGCGTCACGGCAGCTGGGTGAAGGACCAGGGTTGAGGGACATAACCTCAACGAAAATTGGTAACAGTGCCATTTCGACCTGTCTCCAATTGGCAGGAGTAATGGTCCCATCGGCATTGGCAGAGTCGACCAAAGCCCATGTGAGGCTCTCTTTCACAATCTCACTAAGCGGTTTGGAGAGCTTAGGCTTGGGAGTAGCCAGCCTTACGCGCTTAGGGATGCTTTGGGTGGATTGGCCCGGGCGATCGGCTGATCTACTAAAGCTCGGCTCGGCTGAAACTACATAAAGAAATGCCATAAATATAGAACTGGACACAAATGAATAAATAAAAACGAGTACAGAAGTCTGAAGTCAGGTTAGACCGACTTCGAAATACCCTTTACCTCTTCTTGTGCGTGCGAGGATGTTTTCTTCATAAATCATCATTAGGAGAATATACACGGTAATTTTTGGTAGGGTACCTTGAAATTATTATATCGACCCCATTTCTTGTGTATGGCTTTCTAGTGTCAATATAACCACTAATATAAAATTTCATCCAAAAATATTGTATAGGTCGCAAGTTATAATAATATGTCAATATTGGGCGTGGCTGTAGAAATAACACGCCCCTTTTTTGTGTGGTGTTTCCTGTTAGTACCCGCAACATTCCTGTGAAATTTCGTTGAGAACTCTTTAATAGGAACCTAGTAATGATTTTTGGTTAATTGTGGGCGTGGCAGTAGTAATAATCTGCCCATATTTGGAATGCATGCTAGTATAGACCCAGTGTATACATCTACCAATTTGTTTTCATATATCATCAATAGAAGCATAGATAAGGTAATTGTCTTTAAGTGGGGTCCCCAAACCTCATTACATGGGAAGGAGGCGTATCCTTCCTGTGATCGACCCTGAATCTTGTATATGGCTTTGTAGGGTCCATATACGTATCTTTGTGCAGGCTACACTTTTGCAAAATTTCATTAAGATAGCTCTAACGGTGTAGAAAAAAAGTGGCCACAGACGGCCAGACGGACAGACGGGCGTACAAAATAAAAATTGCTTAGAAAGTGATTCTGATCATATCTGTATATATATGTCCATACCTACCACGCCTCCTTCTCGAAATTGCAACCCCTTTCAAAAGCACAAAATTAGTATACCCTATTTACCTCTTTTAAAGGTAAAGGGTATACAAATATGGACAATTATTTAAGAACAGACACTCTAGTCACATCACCTCTAAATCGATGTCATTACGGAGGACTTAAAAGGCGCGTATATTTGTTCTGATTTTCTTACAGTTATAGACAAGTTCTCAAAATTTTCCAAAGTATATTATCTTAAAGATCGAAAGAACCAGATTAATATCGAAAAAATTTGACTTTTCAAATCCCAAAACGGAAATTTCCAAAAACTAATAACGAATTTCGGAGCCTAAACATTAAAGATTATTTAATGAACGAGAATATAGAACTTCACCTAACTAATTCAAATAGTCATACAGGGAGCGGTGATATCGAAAAATTCATACCACACTCTGAGAAAGGATTAGAATCAAAACACAAAAAACCAATATTTAGGCATTAATGAAAAAGTTAGTAAATATCCAATAGGGAAGATGTCATAAACAAAACATTTTAACAAAATTGTGAAAGAAAAAGCAAACCTCAGTAAAATAAATTCAAATAGGGATGAATATTTAGAACACAGACAGGCTACATAAAAAATACAAAAGCTTTAGATATAAGGAGCAACCTAAATTTATAAAATCCAACCTAAATAACATACATACCTCTAATATTAAGAGGGAAACAAAACTTTCAGATCAAATGGATACCACTAATTTTGAGGGTTCTGCCACTTCCCACCCCAAAATAAAGCACAACTGACACTGGAAATTATAGAGACGGAACAAGGATATACAAAATCAAACTTAATAACATTGACTTCGTTAAAACTTTTGATACTATATTACACATAATAAAAGACAGCATAAATCAACAATACAATAAATAAACTTAGAAAATAATATAAAACAAGCAGGACTAGAAGAGAAAATAGTTTCATTAGAGTACCAAACTCAAACCCTTCAGAAGAAAGTCTGGACACTTATACCCAATAGAGAAAGAGGAGGTTTAGTTAATTGTGTAGGAGCAATACAAAAATGGCTTTACGGTACAATGGACGACAATGATCGACAATATATCGAACAACATTTACAAACAATGCCGACAAACACATATAACGAATTTAAACCAACAGATAAAACTAAATCAGAACTTCAACGAGATATTCCCCAAGCTTAAACAATCAATTCAAAAGAACAGAGAATTAATTTCTAATCAAATAAAAATATTCGTGCACAATCTATATATATAGATTTCATGCTAAAACTAAAAATTCTACAAGAAAATATTGAGCAAGCACAATATAGCATCTGCAAGAGTAGGCATAACTCATAGTAATATCTTAACAAGCGATGAAACAAAAGAATACAAAGTAAATATCCATAAAGTACAGAATTTAAAAGTTGGAACTATATGCATCTAAATTAATTCATTTAGGAAGTGTTGGAATATTAGCAAAAAATCAAATAAATACTCCCGTTATTAATACTTGTAATGGTAGAGAGCATGGCTACTAAATTAATTTTTGCAACTGTTCCATACAAATCGGATATACCATATTTGAAAATATGAATAAAGTATTCAAACAAAGTTTTGTAAGTTCACATAATATTACGATCAATAAAACTATAAATAAAGAACTTATATTTGATGATATAGTATTAGAACAAATTAATAATTTAGATAAAATAAGTGAAGACATTTTTCAAAAAAGAACAAATGATAAACATAAAGACATTATACTATTTATTATCGTAGTTATTATAATAATCGCAACTGTAACGCTTATTTCCAAACCGAAAAAGTTCCATCTAAAAATTAAAAATATAACACCGACCAGAAAAAAACTTTTCCATAATAACAGAATATGATTCGCCGAAACCAATGAATCATATCAATGAATAACATATAAAAGCATTTACGAAATACAGTGCAATAAAGAAGAGTGCATTGCTCTCATTTGTCAACTATAATATTACACAAATATTTGCCCCAATCAAAATCAATAAAGTAATTGCAGAACTATTTCGCAAAGTAATCGCTTTTGGAAGTAAGCGTTAATACGTGGCTCAAACATCCACTCGGACGACTCCTTGGTTGCAGCCCAAATCCATACACCCCTCTGTGCACCAAAACTCATACGGATATGTACACTAAGAAGCTGCAATCACAATGGAAAGCTGGCACCTTCGCCAATAGGAAGACACACATCTCTCACTATATCCGTACGGGTGCCGAAGAGGTGCTAGACTACCATCGCACAGTGGAAAATCGTAGAGTAAGACTAGCCCATAATTCATTTTTAAATGGTTCAAATTACACCATAATTTTTTTTTATCGAAAAGCTAAGATGTCGAACTTAATAATTTGAGTAAAATATTTGAAGTTTGGTTAATAGTAATACTCGGAAATATGGACCGTATGCACATCTTTTTACGACAACGATTTATTACTATAAAAATAAAACATATTTCAGAGCATATTTTAAATATAATTCACATTACAATTAAGGAGTTATATACCTTATTGGAAAGGTAATTTGATGTAGATTCCGATTTAATAAATAGCGGATCAGGTTTTAGTAAAAACATTTGAAATTTTAGCTCCTGAATGATGTAATGTTGTTTTGGCTGCATGTAAAAACTTTGCTAAGGCTTTTAATTAGGAGCTGTGTTTAGCTTTGCGCTCATATATAAAAAATGTTAAAGCTTAATATATTAATGAAATACTATAAAAATATTAGCTGCATATTCGTGCATAAACATAACTTACATTGAATAATGTTAAAAAACTCAGTTATTTAGATAAAAAAAACTACCCATAAAAAACAAAGTTTTTGACTATAATTTCTTTCCTCTAGACTAGTGATGATCACAAAATTAAAAATGTACCACTTGTGCCGACAACGAAAAATGTTGCTAACGCTCTGCTTCCGCACGTGCAGTGTAAACAACGCTCATTTGCTGCTACGCGTACGGAACACTCTGAGAGCAAAGAGAGCAAGAAGAAATGATTTTTGTTAAAGTAGCTTTGCATTGTTATTCGTTATTCCGTTATATAAAAAAAAGTTGACTAGTAGGCTATTGATGGTAAAGTAGCACAAGTTTTACAAATACTCCTTCAAGTACATCATGTACCATATGCAAAGCGACACCTACTCAAATGAATAACTTAGAGAGAGTAGCAGCAAGACCAGAAGATGAAAATGCTTTTAAGTATGGTTTATCGACCCTCCACGCGTGGATGAGATGTATGGAAATGATTTTGCACATTGGTTATAATAGTGAATGCCAAAAATGGTCAGCGTTAACTGAAAATCATAAAGCAATAAAGAAGCTTAAAAAAGCTAATATACAAAAACGTTTTCGTGAAGAGTTAGGATTACATATTGATAAGCCAAGGCAAGGAAGTGGTAACAGCAATGATGGTAATACCGCTAGAAGATTTTTTTTAATGTTTCGCGATCTGCTGATATAACTGGAGTAGATGAAGAATTAATAAAAAGGTTTCACATCATTCTTCAAGCTTTATCGTCTGATTTAATAATAGACCCTGAAAAATTTGGCGAATATGCAATGGAAACAGCAAGATTGTATATAAAAAAATACAACTGGTATTATATGCCATCATCTGTCCACAAAATATTGATACATGGAGAAAGCATTATAAAACATTTTGCAGTGTTGCCTATTGGTCAGCTGTCCGAAGACGCACAAGAGTCGCGCAATAAAGACTACAAAAACTATCGTTTACATCACTCTCGAAAATGTTCGCGATCAGCCACTAACGAAGACGTTTTCAACAGCCTTCTTTACACCTCTGATCCATATGTAACAAGTATAAGAAAACCATCTGCCAAACTTGCAAAAGATTTGGATGAAGATACGCTTAAACTGATGAAGTCACCAGAAAGTAGTGATTTTTGAGAAGAAAAAGTCTCGGTTAAATAATTATTTAAATATTTTTTTTTTATTTTTATTATTTATTATTATTTTTAAGTTTATTTTTTGTTGTATTATTTACTTATTGAAAACAATACGAATATGTTAATTTTATTTTAAAAATCAAAATCAAAACAAAAATTAAACTTAGAGTTACTATTTTGTACCAAATACATGTACAAGTGATCTCTATATGCAAAAAATAAACTTCTTACCTTTATTCTGAAATAAGTTCTGGTTTAATTTGGCTCATATTTTACAGAATAATACCAAATACATTTAAGATTCTTCGTGCAAAATTTCATAACTCTATCTCTAACAACAAAAGAGTGACAGATTTTTGATCCGATAAGGACTAAAATTTTCCACTGTGCATCGGTGACGGAGAAACGTAGTAGAACGACCAAGAGTGTCGGAATGCAACTGAAACGAAAACCGAAATATAACGAGCGCTAGCTGCAAAGGAACGATACAAAGAGTTGAGGAGGGAGGAGAAACGCCTTTCCTGGCGCACGAAACAAAGGGCAGAAACACGGGAATGTGCCGATATCGAGATACTTAAAATTCAGTTGGAAGCTGACGGGATTGCCTACTGTGAGCTGAAAAAAGAATATAGGAAAAAGGATAAATCCTCTAAACTGGGCTCTTATAGAAATTTTTACAGCGAAATGATAGATCAGAAGAGTTCAGCAAGGCTATGTAAAGTTCTTTCGGAAAGGATTTTTTGTTGAATCCTGATGGTTCCTACACCAGCTCAAGATCGGAAGTAAACAATGTACTCCTTGCAACACATTTCTCTGGTTGCAGGATTACTCCTCCATGATGGCAATAGTGTGAAAGTACCTATTCCTATTCTATGGTATTCATTGTGGAAACCCTTCTCAATAATTCGCCAAACGTTTGAGGTCACGTTCAATCTCGGGATAGTCCTTACTGCCTATTTGCAGTATAATGCGAGAAGTGTTGGAAGATCGAGAATTGGTGTGATGTACAAAGTCATTCGGTGAATTGCAAGTGCGCTCTTTACTAGGAGACATCAAATAGAAGGCCTGTTACTACCAACGATGGAAGGAGTAACCTCCGGTATAAACATAACTAGAGCTTTCCTCTAGATTGCTGAAATATAACCTATCGCCAAGTTTATCCTGAATAACTTTACCATTTGCGGAGCCAGTACCTTTATTCCTGTCTGTAAAAGGGCGGGCACTATGCCATCTGTGTTGTGAGTCGGAATCAAGCTACCTGCGTGTAGTTGACTCACTGCATCAACTCCTAACAGTTACTACACAACTGGTGCAGTTAACATTTAAGAAATATTCACGCACTTGCTTTTAGGGTATATTAAGTATTATAGCGTCTAAGGTATTACAGTTCCGCTTTTGGGTTGACATTGGCCTATAGAATGCACCATCAACATTCTTGTATTGAGTAGGTAAGTATGCTTGACCGGCTTACACCAATCAACCAATACGTAACTGAAACACCCGAAAAGTTGTCACATTAGCAAATAAGACAAGCTGTAAATAGTATAGAAGTTCTACGATTCTAAGAATAAAGGATTCTCTTATATTGAAGAACGAAAGAACACAGTGTTTCGCTTTGGCAGCTGTAAGCGCCTTTTTAGGAACCACCAGCCCTTCGTCCCCGCCCGCGTCTATTACCGGCAGCAAAAGGGCGCACGGTACAACCACCGACAACACTCAGAAACCCAACATTTTGGAGCAGCCAGTAGTTGTGACCGCAAGGCAGCTAATATTTTTGCATTCGGTCATCACGACCTACAGGAGGAAACCCAGGGCAAGGAATCCTGAAGCAGGCAAAGTATCCTGCAAATAAATAAATGTCACAAAACAGGACAAGGGTAAGTGAATTTTATTTTATGTAAAATTGTTTTTTTAAGATTGGTGCAGCGACACAGCAACACAGTCAAGTAGCAGTGTTTCTAGCATATGTGTTTTGTTTTGTTTGTTTGTCGTTAGGGACATGTGTAATACACATTATTTTTATATGATTACACACATTTAAGCTAAGGGTATTAGAAGAAAAAATAAGTGGTGCATACAAACGGGTTGTTGCATCAAAGTGTAAATGCTTAACTTATATTTTGCATATTTTGCAATACTTAATGTTCATTTGGTGAAGAAACGCGGGGAAGAAGTTAGAAGAAATGATTAGAGAGAAGAAATCAGTAAGGATCAAACAGGCAAATTGAATTTTTATTCTAAACTTTTGGAATTTATGAATTGATTTGACTTATAAGGGGCTAATTTTTTTTAATCTGGATACAAATTACCTGTAGTGAATCATGCCACTTTGGACTATAAAGCAAAGATTGGTTTTTGTCTATCATATAGTCATTTTATGTGGATTTTTAGGAGTAATGGATTAAAAAGAAGTTCAAGGAAAACATTTAAATATAAATAAGGTCAGGAATTCGATGAAATGGAAAATAACCAAAGGAAATATACAAAATAAAATTTGTTTCGTAAATGAAACTTAAGAATAACGGTTGAATGGAACACAACACCAGGGTGTGCCTGGAAGGTATGTAGTCATATATGGGCGGACTACAGGGTGTGGTAGAATACACTCGTTTATGGATATATACATAATAGGTGATAACTTATTCAAAAAGTATTAGTTGCAATGAAAAATTGAGTCATACAATTGACACAGTTTTCACATATTCTTGCTAGTGTCAAGATAAAATATTTTTTTTCTCAGACCGCAATACGGCGGTAAAATCAATCAATGGTTCATTCCTCTTCCCCTCTGGTATATAGTAACGAAGTAATGTATCTCATGATGTAGGAGTGTAAGACGAGTGAACCGAAGTGGAATGGTACAGCATTCAACTTTGAAGTACGTTTTAAAGTAATTAGAGATAAGCAACCACTTTGTAATTGGCAAAATAAATATTATTCAGCTTTCTTATTCCGAATATAGTGCGCGTTGCATGGTGTACAGCTTATGCCGAATGTTTACGCACGCATGATGTACACGCTGGGTTTGTCGATCTCATCGTTTTTATCCCACCATAGGAAGCGTTGTGCATGCATATCGTTGCTTTGCACGGTGATTTGGTGGAACATTTCGGCTATGTCGCCGCAGATGGCAACCTTGCCAATCCTAAATCCTAATAGTACATCTATTAGAGGAGTTAGAAGGTCTGGACCGCACAAGATGAAATCATTTAAAGCCATGCCCTTGCTTTTCGCCGCAGCATCCCATACCAGTCGCATTCTTCCAGGTTTGTTGGGATTTTGTGTCACGAATATTGGTAGATACCATACGCGATCTTAATATGTTTGCAATTCATCCGCAGTTAGCTTTTCTGCGTAGCCTTTTCCTAGTAAGAGTCATCTGTTGCATGGCTAATTTCTGCGATGGGTTTTTGAGGAATTTTTTGTGGAGGCACAGCAGCCTTTTAAACGCAGATTCGTAGCTATCGGGTAGGTTCACCTCGTCGTGACTCCATAGTAGCCCGGTTTCATATCGGTCGTGAAGCTCTTCATATTCCTTTTTGCAGCCGCACGTATGTATATTTAGATGGGAATTCATCTGAGAACCGGATCCACGCCCTTGTAAGGCCCATCCTAGTCTTGTTTTCGTCGCTATCGGTATATATATAAATATATATATATATATATATATATATATATATATATATATAATATACATATATATAATATATATATATATATATATATATATATATATATATATATATATATATATACATTTATATATATATATATATATATATATATATATATATATATATATATATATATATATATTTATATATTATATATATATATATACGAGGGCAGTTCGAAATGTTCTTAGCCTAACAATGAAAAACAAGAGCTAGATTTTTAAAATTATTTTATTTTTCAACATATTCTCCTGAAACTTCAATACACTTAGTGCAACGTTTTTCTAACAATTCTACCCCTTGATTAAAATAATTTTCCGGAAGCTCCTCAAAATAATCGTTTACAACTGCCATTGCATCTTCATTGTTGGTAAAGCGTTTGCCAGCAAGGAATTTTTTTAGCTTTGGGAAAACGTAGAAGTCAGAGGGAGCTAAATCAGAAGAATAAGGTGGGTGTTCAAGCAATTCGTACTTCAATTCGTTCAAATTTGTCCATTGTTAAAACACTCTTGTGGCATGGTGCGTTGTCCTGATGAAAAATAATTTTTGTTGTAAACCAGGTCGTTTTTCTCGAATTTTCAAATTCAATTGATCCAAAAGTTTACAATAATATTCAGAATTTATTGTTTTACCTTCTTGAAGATAGTCGATTAATAAAATTCCTTTGAAATCCCAGAAAACCGTTGCCATGACCTTACCAGCCGATTGAACTGTTTTTCCCTTCTTTAGTGCACTTCCACCAGCTTCAGTCCATTATTTGGATTGTTCTTTTGTTTCTGGTGTGAAGTAATGGATCCATGTTTCATCAACAGTTATGAAACAACGCTTAAAATCCATTTTATTTCGCCAAACAAGCTTGAGAAATTTTCATTCGAATATGTTTTTGGTCAACTGTTAACAAATGCGGCACCCATCTTGCAGAAAGCTTTTTCATATGTAATTCTTGTTGCAAAATAAAATGTACTCGATCATTTGAGATGCCTATGGCATTACCTATTTCACGCACTTTCACTCGTCGATCGTCTAATACCATATCATGAACTTTAGCTATGATTTCTGGCTTTGTTGCAGTTTTTGGACGTCCACTTCGGGGTTCATCTTGAATGCTTGTACGACCACGTTTAAATTCAGCAATCCAATTTTTTACTGTTGCATATGAAGGAGCACTTTCACCTAGCACATTCACCAAATGATTATGAATCTCTTGGCCCGATAAACCTTTCTTATGTAAATATTTAATCACACCACAAATTTCTAATTTTTCCATTATAAAAAAATCACTGAAGCGTCTTTTTTGAACACGTGTTACTATACGAATGAGTTGCCAGATCTCAATGAAATTTAACATGTGTTCATATGACGGATGGAAGTTTCAATTATAGAAAGCTTTTTGCTGTTTATACCGCCATCTATATATCAGGCTAAGAACATTTCGAATAGCCCTCGTATATATATATATATATTGAAACGTGATACCTCAGTGAAAAGGAATTGCATAGTTTTAGGATCCCATCTGGAGTTTGAGAATGAGTGCACCACCCTCTGTGTGTACGTCAAGACACGAACTATTCGTATAAAAGTTAACTTAAGAACATCTTGGCGGTGGTGTAAAATAATGAAAGCTTCCTTTGAGGTGTATATCAAGTTCTAGAAAGATCGAGAAATTTCTACTGTATTGTAGAAATTTCCACCTCAACCATTCGAAACAATAAAAGCACAAGACTGTGCAAAGTCGAAGACATTCGTACAGAGATCGTAACAGTGTGTACATCGTGGCTTATAAATCGAAGCAGCAGTATTTGTAATTGTGATTTGCAAAGTGATGAAATTCATTATTAAATAAAGTGATGAAATTACTTATTAAATAAAGTAACTAATGGTTTATGAAATAAAGTGCAAATTGTAACAAAGTAAACTTTAACTAATATTAGTTTGCAAATAGCAATAATTAAAATAAAGTTAGTTATTTTAATTTAACCCGCGATTGTTTGATTACTACACGATCCAGTGGTACGAATCCGAGTACAGATTATTAGAGTAAATTGTCAGGAGGACAATTCCGTAACAGAACAAATTATCAAGAGGGCAATTTCGTAACAATTGGTGTCAGAAGTGGGATTGTGTATCTGTGATAAACAATGGTTAAATTTGAAAAACTTAGATTGGAGCAGCTCAAGAAGGAGCTTGAGCGCTTAAATTTGCAAACACAAGGGTTTAAACCGGAGCTACAGGTGCGATTAAGAAGCGCTTTGGAGGAGCAGGGTATAGACGTCGAGCATGAATTCCAATGTGAAGTGGCAACGACATCTCGAGAGAAACACCGCAAGAAACTAACACGTGTAACTTTGACATGAGTGCACTTATCAGGGTAATACAGCAGCAGTTACAAAAAAATTCTCAAGCAGCCGATGAGAAGATGCAGTTGCGAGACGAGAAGATGCAGTTGCGAGATGAGAAGATGCAGCAGCAGTTACAACAAAATGCTCAAACCGTCGAAAAGAGTGTTGCATTCGTCGAAAAAAGTGTGGCATCCGTCAAAGAGGACGTAGAAAAGAATGCGGAATCGCTCAAACAAGCAGTCAAAGAGGATGTCAAGGAACAGTTACAACAAAATGCTCAAGCTGTCAAAGAGGAAGTCAAAGAGCAATTACAGCAGAGTGAAATACGACTTACTCAACTAGTGGAAAAGAACTCACAGCAGATGAAAGAAATGTCCGAGATGGTAGACACGAAGGTTTGTGAAATTGAGATACGGCAAGAATCGTTCGAAAAATCTGTAGTACACAGGCAGAACGAATTTAAGCAACAAATAGAGCAAAGCATTCACCAACTACAGGAAGATGCATTGCTTGTGCCAGCTTTATCCTCAATAAAACTGAAGCCTTTTACCTATGATGGAACCACAACATTTAGCGTCTTCAGAATGCAGTTTGAGACTACCGCTATCACAAATGGTTGGAGTGCTCGCGAAAAAGTGGCTGCATTAACCGTTTCGTTGAAAGGTGCTGCCGCTGATATGCTTCAAACTATCTCAGAAAGTGAGCGCGGCTGCTATGAAAGCTTGATTTTGTTCTCCGAGTTAGAATTGGGCTATACTCTTTAACCCATCTCTGCCATAACCGATCGACGTAAATGCATGTTTGACGAAAACGTTGCCGTATATCTCCAGTGCTACTGCCTATTGTTTTGTATCCGCTTGGTGAGCCCATAAGTAAGTGATTTGGAGTGATTGCCTCATCGTCAGATGATTCCAACAAACAACAATCAGGGGTCTTGAATTTATTAGGAACTCTACTTCTAATAGTGCGCTGTGGATTGTTTCATAGTTGAATGTGGCATGAGGAAGCATCGCATGTAGTACAATTTTAATCGATCTTATGAGCCTTCCCAGGCTCCACCCATATGGGGTGCTGCCGGTGGATTAAATTCCAATTGATATCCGCTCGCAACAACCTTTTTGTTGCTCTAAAATTTGTGCCGCTATCGGTATAAATTTCTCTAGGTACACCGCGCCTGGAAATAAAGTTACGGATATAAAGTATGCAGGAGTTCATGTCAAGGCTGTAGGCTATCTCTAGGTGTACTGCTCGGATGGTAAGGCAAGTAAATATCACACCCCACCGTTTTTCCCGCCTTCTACCGACGACCACGCTCATCGGCCCAAATATGCCTACATAGCTAAAGGGGCGTTCATAACTGGCCAGTCTAGCCGCTGGCAAGGGAGCCATTTGGGGAGGCCGCGGCGTCGCGTTGTTATTCTTGCAGTATTGACAAAATCTGCGAACTTTCCGGTAAAGGACTCGTAGCCTAGGTATGAAGAATTCCCCTCTTATTTCATTTACCACGGCTTCATGGGAAAGGTGATGATATCTCTCGTGTGCAGCTCTAACGGTCAAGAAAATTACGTGATGTTTATTAGGCATCACGATCAAATCGCGGGTGCTCAGAAATTCTGCTCTACTCCTTAAACGTATAGTATCCAGCTCATCTAAAAACACGCTAAACGCTATTAGTTTACTACTCTTTTCAATGCTCTTACCATTTTTCAAATTGAATATGTCGTGGGAGTACTCGCTCATTTGTGCCTGCCTGATGAGTATCGTCTTTGCCGATTGTACAATTTCGAAGGTTAACTTCGTGGGCAGAATTATTGAAGGAACCTTAGCTTTCAGTCTCTCGATATAAAGTATAATACATGTTGCTAAAGCCCGATACAGGCGCCTCCAACTTGAAAAATGGTTTGTAATTATCGTTATCTCACTTCGATCCACTTTTCGAATGCGTAGCGTGTGTTGTTTAATTTCGGTTGTATTTGTGGCTCCACAATCGTCTCGATGAGGCCATTTACGCTCCTCCATTGACAAAAAATCCGGTCCACTGAACCATATTTGCTGTTGTGCTTTAGATTCAGCTTTAGTTGCCAGATCTGCGGGGTTTAGCTGAGACGAAATCCAATTCCACTGGTCTGGGTTAGTGTTCTCTAGAATTTCGGCGACGCGGTACATTACAAATTGTTGGAATTGTCTGGGATCCATATGTAGCCACTTTAACACTGTTGCGGAATCAGTCCAAAACAATTTTCGTTGTACTGGTTGACGGGCGATGTTCTGTACCTTAGATGAGAGCCGGATGCCAATTATCACAGCCTGTAACTCTAATCGTGGTATAGAGAGTGGTTTTAGTGGTGTCACTTTTGACTTGGCTGCTACTAGTGAAACGTCCGTGTGGGATCCACTTTGAGCATGTAGATAGCAGACTGCCGCATATCCATCTTCGCCAGCATCGACGAATGTATGGAGTTGCACATTCTCGGCGTTGTTTAAGTGAACGGAATAGCACCGCGGTACCTCCACCAGAGACATTCGTGGTATGGCATCCTTCAATTATCACCATTTAGAGTTCAGGCTCACGGATAGTTCTTCATCCCAGACGATACCCGATCGCCAGATCTCTTGAAGTAAAAGTAAAACAATCTCAGAGGATCAAAAATAGACATAAAAACCTGCAGGACCTCACACTTCGTCGGAATTAAGTCTTCGGTTAACATATTCCGTTTCAGCCTGGCGAACCTGAATGCATATCTGAACGCATCTTTGTTCGGATCCCAATAGACCCCTAGTACCTTTTCGCTCGCGCTCAGCTCCACCGGTGACTGATTTGTAATTGCAACTCCTCTTAATTTAGCCAGCACAGTAGTTGAATTTGACGACCAATTACAGATGCGGAAACCGTCGGACGCATGTATATGCTTAACTGTTTCGGCTAGCTTCAAGGCTTCCTGTTCCCCGTATTCACTGTCGATGAAGTCGTCAACGTAGTGATGTCTTTTTATAGTGTCGATGACTCATGAAAACTATTGATTAAATGTGTCAGCTTTCTTATTCCGAATATAGTGCGCGTTGCATGGTGTACAGCTTATGCCGAATGTTTACGCACGCATGATGTACACGCTGGGTTTGTCGATCTCATCGTTTTTATCCCACCATAGGAAGCGTTGTGCATGCATATCGTTGCTTTGCACGGTGATTTGGTGGAACATTTCGGCTATGTCGCCGCAGATGGCAACCTTGCCAATCCTAAATCCTAATAGTACATCTATTAGAGGAGTTAGAAGGTCTGGACCGCACAAGATGAAATCATTTAAAGCCATGCCCTTGCTTTTCGCCGCAGCATCCCATACCAGTCGCATTCTTCCAGGTTTGTTGGGATTTTGTGTCACGAATATTGGTAGATACCATACGCGATCTTAATATGTTTGCAATTCATCCGCAGTTAGCTTTTCTGCGTAGCCTTTTCCTAGTAAGAGTCAATTTTCTGTTGCATGGCTAATTTCTGCGATGGGTTTTTGAGGAATTTTTTGTGGAGGCACAGCAGCCTTTTAAACGCAGATTCGTAGCTATCGGGTAGGTTCACCTCGTCGTGACTCCATAGTAGCCCGGTTTCATATCGGTCGTGAAGCTCTTCATATTCCTTTTTGCAGCCGCACGTATGTATATTTAGATGGGAATTCATCTGAGAACCGGATCCACGCCCTTGTAGGGCCCATCCTAGTCTTGTTTTCGTCGCTATCGGTATATATATAAATATATATATATATATATATATATATATATATATATATATATATATATACATTTATATATATATATATATATATATATATATATATATTATATAAGTTTATATATATATATATATATATATTATATATATTTATATATATATATATATATATATATATATATATATATATATATATATATTATATATATATATATATATATATACGAGGGCAGTTCGAAATGTTCTTAGCCTAACAATGAAAAACAAGAGCTAGATTTTTAAAATTATTTTATTTTTCAACATATTCTCCTGAAACTTCAATACACTTAGTCCAACGATTTACTAACAATACTACCCCTTGATTAAAATAATTTTCCGGAAGCTCCTCAAAATAATCGTTTACAACTGCCATTGCATCTTCATTGTTGGTAAAACGTTTGCCAGCAAGGAATTTTTTTAGCTTTGGGAAAACGTAGAAGTCAGAGGGAGCTAAATCAGAAGAATAAGGTGGGTGTTCAAGCAATTCGTACTTCAATTCGTTCAAATTTGTCCATTGTTAAAACACTCTTGTGGCATGGTGCGTTGTCCTGATGAAAAATAATTTTTGTTGTAAACCAGGTCGTTTTTCTCGAATTTTCAAATTCAATTGATCCAAAAGTTTACATTAATATTCAGAATTTATTGTTTTACCTTTTTGAAGATAGTCGATTAATAAAATTCCTTTGAAATCCCAGAAAACCGTTGCCATGACCTTACCAGCCGATTGAACTGTTTTTCTCTTCTTTAGTGCACTTCCACCAGCTTCAGTCCATTATTTGGATTGTTCTTTTGTTTCTGGTGTGAAGTAATGGATCCATGTTTCATCAACAGTTATGAAACAACGCTTAAAATCCATTTTATTTCGCCAAACAAGGTTGAGAAATTTTCATTCGAATATGTTTTTGGTCAACTGTTAACAAATGCGGCACCCATCTTGCAGAAAGCTTTTTCATATGTAATTCTTGTTGCAAAATAAAATGTACTCGATCATTTGAGATGCCTATGGCATTACCTATTTCACGCACTTTCACTCGTCGATCGTCTAATACCATATCATGAACTTTAGCTATGATTTCTGGCTTTGTTGCAGTTTTTGGACGTCCACTTCGGGGTTCATCTTGAATGCTTGTACGACCACGTTTAAATTCAGCAATCCAATTTTTTACTGTTGCATATGAAGGAGCACTTTCACCTAGCACATTCACCAAATGATTATGAATCTCTTGGCCCGATAAACCTTTCTTATGTAAATATTTAATCACACCACAAATTTCTAATTTTTCCATTATAAAAAAATCACTGAAGCGTCTTTTTTGAACACGTGTTACTATACGAATGAGTTGCCAGATCTCAATGAAATTTAACATGTGTTCATATGACGGATGGAAGTTTCAATTATAGAAAGCTTTTTGCTGTTTATACCGCCATCTATATATCAGGCTAAGAACATTTCGAATAGCCCTCGTATATATATATATATATATATATATATATATATATATATATATATATATATATATATATATATATATATATATATATATATATATATATATATATATATATATATATATTGAAACGTGATACCTCAGTGAAAAGGAATTGCATAGTTTTAGGATCCCATCTGGAGTTTGAGAATGAGTGCACCACCCTCTGTGTGTACGTCAAGACACGAACTATTCGTATAAAAGTTTACTTAAGAACATCTTTGCGGTGGTGTAAAATAATGAAAGCTTCCTTTGAGGTGTATATCAAGTTCTAGAAAGATCGAGAAATTTCTACTGTATTGTAGAAATTTCCACCTCAACCATTCGAAACAATAAAAGCACAAGACTGTGCAAAGTCGAAGACATTCGTACAGAGATCGTAACAGTGTGTACATCGTGGCTTATAAATCGAAGCAGCAGTATTTGTAATTGTGATTTGCAAAGTGATGAAATTCATTATTAAATAAAGTGATGAAATAACTTATTAAATAAAGTAACTAATGGTTTATGAAATAAAGTGCAAATTGTAACAAAGTAAACTTTAACTAATATTAGTTTGCAAATAGCAATAATTAAAATAAAGTTAGTTATTTAAATTTAACCCGCGATTGTTTGATTACTACACGATCCAGTGGTACGAATCCGAGTACAGATTATTAGAGTAAATTGTCAGGAGGACAATTTCGTAACAGAATAAATTATCAAGAGGGCAATTTCGTAACAATTGGTGTCAGAAGTGGGATTGTGTATCTGTGATAAACAATGGTTAAATTTGAAAAACTTAGATTGGAGCAGCTCAAGAAGGAGCTTGAGCGCTTAAATTTGCAAACACAAGGGTTTAAACCGGAGCTACAGGTGCGATTAAGAAGCGCTTTGGAGGAGCAGGGTATAGACGTCGAGCATGAATTTAATGTGAAGTGGCAACGACATCTCGACAGAAACACCGCAAGAAACTAACACGTGTAACTTTGACATGAGTGCACTTATCGGGGTAATACAGCAGCAGTTACAAAAAAATTCTCAAGCAGCCGATGAGAAGATGCAGTTGTGAGACGAGAAGATGCAGTTGCGAGATGAGAAGATGCAGCAGCAGTTACAACAAAATGCTCAAACCGTCGAAAAGAGTGATGCATTCGTCGAAAAAAGTGTGGCATCCGTCAAAGAGGACGTAGAAAAGAATGCGGAATCGCTCAAACAAGCAGTCAAAGAGGATGTCAAGGAACAGTTACAACAAAATGCTCAAGCTGTCAAAGAGGAAGTCAAAGAGCAATTACAGCAGAGTGAAATACGACTTACTCAACTAGTGGAAAAGAACTCACAGCAGATGAAAGAAATGTCCGAGATGGTAGACACGAAGGTTTGTGAAATTGAGATACGGCAAGAATCGTTCGAAAAATCTGTAGTACACAGGCAGAACGAATTTAAGCAACAAATAGAGCAAAGCATTCACCAACTACAGGAAGATGCATTGCTTGTGCCAGCTTTATCCTCAATAAAACTGAAGCCTTTTACCTATGATGGAACCACAACATTTAGCGTCTTCAGAATGCAGTTTGAGACTACCGCTATCACAAATGGTTGGAGTGCTCGCGAAAAAGTGGCTGCATTAACCGTTTCGTTGAAAGGTGCTGCCGCTGATATACTTCAAACTATCTCAGAAAGTGAGCGCGGCTGCTATGAAAGCTTGATTTTGTTCTCCGAGTTAGAATTGGGCTATACTCTTTAACCCATCTCTGCCATAACCGATCGACGTAAATGCATGTTTGACGAAAACGTTGCCGTATATCTCCAGTGCTACTGCCTATTGTTTTTTATCCGCTTGGTGAGCCCATAAGTAAGTGATTTGGAGTGATTGCCTCATCGTCAGATGATTCCAACAAACAACAATCAGGGGTCTTGAATTTATTAGGAACTCTACTTCTAATAGTGCGCTGTGGATTGTTTCATCGTTGAATTTGGCAGGAGGAAGCATCGCATGTAGTACAATTTTAATCGATCTTATGAGCCTTCCCAGGTTCCACCCATATGGGGTGCTGCCGGTGAATTAAATTCCAATTGATATCCGCTCGCAACAACCTTTTTGTTGCTCTAAAATTTGTGCCGCTATCGGTATAAATTTCTCTAGGTACACCGCGCCTGGAAATAAAGTTACGGATATAAAGTATGCAGGAGTTCATGTCAAGGCTGTAGGCTATCTCTAGGTGTACTGCTCGGATGGTAAGGCAAGTAAATATCACACCCCACCGTTTTTCCCGCCTTCTACCGACGACCACGCTCATCGGCCCAAATATGCCTACATAGCTAAAGGGGCGTTCATAACTGGCCAGTCTAGCCGCTGGCAAGGGAGCCATTTGGGGAGGCCGCGGCTTCGCGTTGTTATTCTTGCAGTATTGACAAAATCTGCGAACTTTCCGGTAAAGGACTCGTAGCCTAGGTATGAAGAATTCCCCTCTTATTTCATTTACCACGGCTTCATGGGAAAGGTGATGATATCTCTCGTGTGCAGCTCTAACGATCAAGAAAATTACGTGATGTTTATTAGGCATCACGATCAAATCGCGGGTGCTCAGAAATTCTGCTCTACTCCTTAAACGTATAGTATCCAGCTCATCTAAAAACACGCTAAACGCTATTAGTTTACTACTCTTTTCAATGCTCTTACCATTTTTCAAATTGAATATGTCGTGGGAGTACTCGATCATTTGTGCCTGCCTGATGAGTATCGTCTTCGCCGATTGTACAATTTCGAAGGTTAACTTCGTGGGCAGAATTATTGAAGGAACCTTAGCTTTCAGTCTCTCGATATAAAGTATAATACATGTTGCTAAAGCCCGATACAGGCGCCTCCAACTCGAAAAATGGTTTGTAATTATCGTTATCTCACTTCGATCCACTTTTCGAATGTGTAGCGTGTGTTGTTTAATTTCGGTTGTATTTGTGGCTCCACAATCGTCTCGATGAGGCCATTTACGCTCCTCCATTGACAAAAAATCCGGTCCACTGAACCATATTTGCTGTTGTGCTTTAGATTCAGCTTTAGTTGGCAGATCTGCGGGGTTTAGCTGAGACGAAATCAAATTCCACTGGTCTGGGTTAGTGTTCTCTAGAATTTCGGCGACGCGGTACATTACAAATTGTTGGAATTGTCTGGGATCCATATGTAGCCACTTTAACACTGTTGCGGAATCAGTCCAAAACAATTTTCGTTGTACTGGTTGACGGGCGATGTTCTGTACTTTAGATGACAGCCGGATGCCAATTATCACAGCCTGTAACTCTAATCGTGGTATAGAGAGTGGTTTTAGTGGTGTCACTTTTGACTTGGCTGCTACTAGTGAAACGTCCGTGTGGGATCCACTTTGAGCATGTAGATAGCAGACTGCCGCATATCCATATTCGCCAGCGTCGACGAATGTATGGAGTTGCACATTCTCGGCGTTGTTTAAGTGAACGGAATAGCACCGCGGTACCTCCACCAGAGACATTCGTGGTATGGCATCCTTCAATTATCACCATTTAGAGTTCAGGCTCACGGATAGTTCTTCATCCCAGACGATACCCGATCGCCAGATCTCTTGAAGTAAAAGTAAAACAATCTCAGAGGATCAAAAATGGACATAAAAACCTGCAGGACCTCACACTTCGTCGGAATTAAGTCTTCGGTTAACATATTCCGTTTCAGCCTGGCGAACCTGAATGCATATCTGAACACATCTTTGTTCGGATCCCAATAGACCCCTAGTACCTTTTCGCTCGCGCTCAGCTCCACCGGTGACTGATTTGTAATTGCAACTCCTCTTAATTTAGCCAGCACAGTAGTTGAATTTGACGACCAATTACAGATGCGGAAACCGTCGGACGCATGTATATGCTTAACTGTTTCGGCTAGCTTCAAGGCTTCCTGTTCCCCGTATTCACTGTCGATGAAGTCGTCAACGTAGTGATGTCTTTTTATAGTGTCGATGACTCATGAAAACTATTGATTAAATGTGTCAGCTTTCTTATTCCGAATATAGTGCGCGTTGCATGGTGTACAGCTTATGCCGAATGTTTACGCACGCATGATGTACACGCTGGGTTTGTCGATCTCATCGTTTTTATCCCACCATAGGAAGCGTTGTGCATGCATATCGTTGCTTTGCACGGTGATTTGGTGGAACATTTCGGCTATGTCGCCGCAGATGGCAACCTTGCCAATCCTAAATCCTAATAGTACATCTATTAGAGGAGTTAGAAGGTCTGGACCGCACAAGATGAAATCATTTAAAGCCATGCCCTTGCTTTTCGCCGCAGCATCCCATACCAGTCGCATTCTTCCAGGTTTGTTGGGATTTTGTGTCACGAATATTGGTAGATACCATACGCGATCTTAATATGTTTGCAATTCATCCGCAGTTAGCTTTTCTGCGTAGCCTTTTCCTAGTAAGAGTCAATTTTCTGTTGCATGGCTAATTTTTGCGATGGGTTTTTGAGGAATTTTTTGTGGAGGCACAGCAGCCTTTTAAACGCAGTTTCGTAGCTATCGGGTAGGTTCACCTCGTCGTGACTCCATAGTAGCCCGGTTTCATATCGGTCGTGAAGCTCTTCATATTCCTTTTTGCAGCCGCACGTATGTATATTTAGATGGGAATTCATCTGAGAACCGGATCCACGCCCTTGTAAGGCCCATCCTAGTCTTGTTTTCGTCGCTATCGGTTGACACCATGTCCCTTCACGAATTATAAGTTGCACAGCAAGTCTCCAATTATCTGAGCCGATAAGAATTGTTGGTTTAGCATTAATATACGACGGTATGGGCAAGTAAATAAAGTCAATAAAAATGGAAAACAGCTACAGGAATTAATTTAAAATTAATTACAAAAACAAAATATAATTAAAGATTCACAGATAGAGTGTAATATAAATGAAAACAAAAATACACCAAAAACCTGTAACAATAAAATGAATCCTCCAAATACTGTAAGAAAGGAAACTCCAAAAATTGTTAAAGATAAAAAAGATGGATTATATATATCTCCCTGCAAGAATGATAAAATACAAAGATTTCGCCGATAGAGTGTAAACAAATTTTCGTTCTGCGCATCTACGGCACAATATCGAACTCGTGTTGGCGAGTTGTCAAACTCATATAGATTGCATACAATTCAATTTACAAAATTACAAGAAATAAGTAATGAATCTAATTTAGTTAAGTTTAGGTTTTGTGTATTTTCGTTGTCGTGTGTAAGCATTTTCTACAATTTTCTTATTTAATATTCTTATTTTTGTGAACATTCAAGTTCTGAAAAATAATTTCTTCATTTTTATATTACAACTAGCTGACCCGGGCAAACGTTGTTTTGCCTTCAAATTTATTTTCACTGCAAGTCTGGTTCCGTTGCAAAGTCATGGCGGATTGATATTTCGAAGAAGAATGAAAGGTGCATCGACATAGCAATTATTGTTCAAATACCGTTTTCCGAAGCAGAAATAATGGATTTATTTATTTTTGCTAGCTGGGCCCGGTCCGCGTTGCTGGCCCCAAATTTTTCTTTTATTTTGAACTGCCGCTCGAAGAAAATCAAAATCAGTGTTTTTAGTTATTCATATAATAAAAAAAAAGTTTTATTCAAAAATCCAAAAATCAAAATTGTAATAACACATCAGTTTATGTTTTTTTTATATTTTATGTATTTTAAAATGTAAAAATTAAAATTTTTTAATTATAAATTATGTTTTACATACTTTATTTAATTTATAACTATATATTTACTGCAATGCTTTTTGATAAACTACGTTTTTGGTTTTGCCATCTTTAGCGAATACGAATAATGATGATGGGTTACCAACACGTGAGCATCCATCGTATAGTTGTCCATGTGAGAAGCATGGTGTTTCAAGATTCAATCCACATACTCGTACTTGCAGCGATTGACCTTGGGATTTATTTATGGTCATAGCAAATGCCAGACATACTGGAAATTGTATGCGTTTAAATGAAAACGGCATATCTGCGGGCATTATTGGTATACGTGGAGTCAATACGACTTCACCTTTGTACTTACCAGTTAATATAGTTGCTTCTATATTGTTATTTAATAATTTTTTTATAGCAAATCTTGTTCCATTACAAAGCCGTGGTGGATTTAAATTGCGTAATAGAATTATTGGAACACCAACTTTTAACTGCAGCAAGTGAGGTGGAGTTCCTGGCAAGTCAAGCGAATTTAAGAATTCAATTGGGTAATTAACAATTTCATCAGGATCATTAACACAATCAATGGATTTATATGTTTTTATTTCTCCGCTTATTTTATTTTGAATATCAACATTAATATCGCAAATATCTTTGTTTTTGGCTGCCAATATAGCGCGATCACTTAGCCATTGGTGATTGGTAAAATTGCGCTCAATATTGGGATATACACTTGAAATTAAGCCTTCTTTTGATTCATTTAGAAAACAACAATCTGCACGCAATGTGATGAGTCCTGTTGCATTGTCCATAGAAATTTTGCCATTTCCAACATCGAATAATTGACGTGCAAATAAACGGGCTGATGCATGATTTTGTAATTGTATGCGCATATTTACCGTTAGTGAAAGTTTTTTAACATATCGCCACAAATGAGATGCTTTTAAACACGCATTTAGTTCATCTGCTGGTGTTGATCGTGATATGACTGGCAAGGTTTGTCTAAAATCGCCTGCCAATAATATAAGAGCACCCCAAATGGTTCTTGATTGCCACGTAAATCTTGCAATGTTAGATCCAATGCCTCTAGAGATTTTTTATGCGCCTTTGTGCATTCATCCCATATAATAATCTTGCATTGTTGAAGGACCTTTGCCATCCCAGATGTTTTTGAAATATTACATGTTGGTGTTTCGGTCAGTTGCATATTCAATGGTAATTTTAACGCAGAATGTGCCGTTCTTCCACCATCTAAGAGGGTAGCAGCAAATCCCCATTGAGGCTATAGCCAACGCAATATTACCGACAGACCGTATTTTTGCCAAAATTATCGAAATTAGATAAGTTTTACCAGTACCACCTGGAGCATCTAGAAAATAAATTGCACCAGTTCCTGCATGCTCAGTTTTCATAATAGTGTCATAGACGTGTTTTTACTGTTTATTTAAGTTTGGTAAATTATACTGAACACTTGTTTAATGCATTGGCATCGTAATTTTGTTCACGTTGTATTTCACGATTAACAGCATCCGAAACGGCTCGATTTGGAGATGTCATTCGCAATGTATTCAAAGTTTTATTCACCATTACTAAACAAATATCGTCAATGTATATTAATGCTTGATTATACATCTCAGGAGAGTATTCTAATCCTGGACTTGCAGTTGCATTACGCGCTTGATATAAAATGTCATCTGTCATTGCATTTTTATATTTTTCCCACAGTTCTAAAGGTTTTGATGGACTGCATGTTGATATTATAATTGCGAATAACATACGAATTTGATATGGAGACGCAGCCAGTGAGGCATCGGCAAGTGAATTTTCCCAATGGTCATCGTTCTCGAGTAAATTTAATTTTTGGCAGGCGTCGCGATATGATTCACACAATATATTATTTATGGTTTTCAAATTTTGAAATGATGTCGGACCACGTATATGAATCAAAAGCAAACGCAAGTAATAGCATTCATCAGTATTTGGATGTACAGTGTATAGTCGACCTAAAGCATCACTTGAAAATACATTTGGGTGGTCAGCTATTATTTTCCCTTGTTTCCGACGTTGGAATTGTTTTGTGGATACATTCCATGTAAAATATCGCGGAACCTTATTATACAGTAGCGTCTTAGCGAAGTCATCAATTTGGCACAATGAAAAAAATGCAGTCAATATTGCTGCTGGTGGTTGTGCTGCTCGCTCGATCACATTTTCCGATGTAAAATATACTCGCTGTCCATTTTCTAATTGAACTGCCAAATGAACTCGGATACCTCTCATGAATTGGAAAAGAGAATATGCGCCAAACTGCTTCGTTGCTGCTAATGTATCTTCCCATTTGATATTGTGTGATTTCATCTAGCTTATCTTCAGGTGCCACTCCATAAATGGCCATATCACTGCCGTTGTTTACATATTTACAAATATATTTGATTGATTTAACGGAATTGCAATATTCAACGTTTATATGTGCTTTATATATTTTCGATAATAATGGTGAATATGGCACTACCCATCTATTATCAATCTCGATATCAATGTTTCGTACTTTTAATGTAATGGATCTACCATTGTTATGTGGTGAACGTCGGCGATATTGAGGGTATCCATCATTGCCTGCTATTGTTTCTGGAATCAATTGTCTTGGATATCGCTTAGAACACTTGCCATTAATCATGCATGGTGAATGCATATTAAAGGCACCACATGGGCCATGTATCATATTTTTCGTTATTATTTCGAACAATTCTCGATCAATTGTTGGGTCTGGGATTTCAGCAGAAATAATATCGATTTCGTTTGGCTGAATTTTATCAACAAACCAAATTAGAATATGAGCATGTGGCAATCCTCTCTTCTGACATTCGATCGAATACATCCAGCAACGAACTAAGTCAAAAACATTAGATTTTACAATTAAATCCATCAGAGACTTTAATTTCTGCTTAAATACGCGTGCTGTGATGTCATGACGATCAGTTTGCGATTGTCCTGGCAATAAACATTTTTTAATTTCATTCCAAATAGGGTTACAAGTAAATGTGATGAATAAATCAGGACGACCATAATTGCGAGCGTATGTCATAGCATCTTGTGAATATTCATACAAATGACGTGGGCTGCCGGTACAAGTAGCTGGTAGAATTTTTAATCGGCCAAGATCATTTAAATTGCCATCATTATTGCATCACGTAGATAAATATATTCCACCGATCGTAATTGACGTTGATTTAGGCGCTCTGTTTCTATTTTTGCATACATATCTACAACATACTGATGATACAGTTGGCGGCATTTCAAAATATGATTTTCCTTATTCTCCCGAATCATGAGTCTGTACGCATAGTAATTCATGCTACTTATCTTTTTATTTGTTTCTTCACCTCTAATAAATAACCAATATAAATAAAATTTTTGTGAGCAATAAAATTTTTTAAAATTTACCAGTAGTTGGGTTTAACATTTTTAATTGAAAATGGGAGCCATCTTCTCCTTGCCAAAACAGTATTGGATATTGGAGCGCATCATATGAGCGATGTGTTTCAGGTAGTCGTAGCAATTGATAATTTCTTCGATGTAAAATTATATCTGTTGGCTCGAACTGATCACCAACAATTACAATAGCAACTTCATTTATTGTTGGTGCATTGAATCGTCGTGGATGCTCACCTACTGGCGTTTTATCAGCTTTTATAACTATTTTGTGATTATCGGATGGCATTCAGTCTATTGCAACTTTAAATAATTTCACCAATTCGTTATGCTGATGGAATAAATTTTGTAATGATTCTACAATGTTGCGGCGTATTCCCGTAGCAATTTCACATCTGGTGGTGACTTCTGTTTCAGAATTGCCAAGGAAATATATCTGCAAAAATTTGTATTCTTCATCAGGAATAGGCAATAAGGATCCTGCTTTGTGATATATTTGTCCTTGTACTTTAAATGTTGGCATGAAACTTCCACTAACTATATTGTCAGCACCAAATGACGTCATTTGAAAGCAATTATTATAACCTCGTATATGGGTTAGGAAATGTTTTGATTGTGGTGTTGTTCCAGACACCAATAAAAGTAATGGTTCCGGTGATTGGCTTAGTTCTGGCAGCTTTACTTTGCCATTTGCGCAATATAAGCCAGGTGGTTCCTTTTTATATTTAAATGATTTGCAATGGACACATAATTGATCCATGCTACCGATATTGATATTGGGATGGACATTATAATTAAATGCAAGACGCATAAAAGAAATGCGATTGGTATTGTGTATTGCTGCTCTGGAGGCTCTTCTCGCAGCACGTTGTTCTTCGTTCCGTATTTCGCGATTTTCTAGTGAAGAATTTTGGCGTAAAAGTGACATTCGAGTCCTGGCTTGTTCATTGTCTTCTGCGCGCTCCTCTTGTGTCTGCTGTGAGCGCAGCACACTCATATGATTTGTGTGCCGTGCACGTCGACCAATATTTGCACGTGGGCGTGGCATTTTGTACTGCAATATACGTTTTTTATGATTTATTTATTTTTTTTGTTTGTTATTGTTGGGGTAGGGAGGCTGCCCTTTGTTGTCTTACCTGTTGCTTGTTTACTTTTTTCAATAGCTTTCAATAATACAATTAATTTACTTTCACTAACACCTTGGGTTAATTTATAAAAATGTATGTAATATTGAATTTAAATAAATTAAACTTCAATTTAATAAGTTATTTTTTTTCGTTTGACTCCCACGCACGAAAAGAGGTTATGTATGAGTCGGTGTCGGGATACTTAACGCCGCCACACGCCGATTAAGCACCCAACGCTTTCAGCGAAACATAACATAGGCGTATCGCGCAAGTAGAGTTTAAAAAATAGTGATATTCATTTTTTTCACGAAAAGATGTTAGGTTTGAGTCGGTATCGGGCTAATTAACGCCACTACACGCTGACTAAATACCCAACGCTTTCAGCGAAAGACAACATAGGCTTATCGCGCTAATCTCTATCGGGCAAAACACAAAAAACTAAATATTGCGCCATCTGTCGGACGAACTTCAAACTACACAGAAACACTCCTCACGCCCCATAGAGCATGCATATAAAATTTGGTCAAAATCGGTCCAGTAGTTTTTGAGTAACGGTGTAAAAACACAAAACAACTTTATATTGCGCCATCTGTCGGACGAACTTCAAACTACACAGAAACACTAATCATGGCCAATAGAGCATGCATATAAAATTTGGTCAAAATCGGTCCAGTAGTTTTTGAGTTACGGTGTAAAAACACAAAAAAAATAAATATTGCGCCATCTGTCGGACGAACTTCAAACTACAGAGAAACACTACTCATGGCCAAAAGAGCATGCATATAAAATTTGGTCAAAATCGGTCCAGTAGTTTTTGAGTTATGGTGCAAAAGCACAAAAAAACTAAATATTGCGCCATCTGTCGGATGAACTTCAAACTACACAGAAACACTACTCGCGGCCCATAGAGCATGCATATAAAATTTGGTCCAAATCGGTCCAGTAGTTTTTGAGTTTAGCGATCACGAACATACACGTAATTTTTATATACTCGTATATAGTAATTTTTATGTATAATAGAGATTAATATCTGAAGCTTCTTCAATATGTTTTTTAATATAATCATTTGTTAGAAGGAGATTTTCTCCATTCAAAGCAACAAAAGTTGAATCGAGACTGCTGACGTATTCCATCATGCTAGCACTGGGCACTGATAAGCCGCCTTCACTTAAGTGATTTGGCCATTAGAGCGATGGATCCTCATTGCTTTCAAATGAAGTGCTAGGCATCTCATCGCGTAGTCTATGGCATATGTGGACGGCTACTCTTAATCGTAGTGCTCCATCTGTGCAATATCCGCAGAAGTAACTTTCATGGGTCTCAATATAACACCTGTATAAATAGTTACATAATTATTAAAATATATTGTATCAAAAGCAGAATATTTTCAAATACCTGTAAGTGTAGGCTAAGATACTTCTAAGTTAGGGGTATCATCAACCTCGACATTACCCCCAGTGGTAATAACGCACTCATTGCGCCTAAGTATATAACTTCTAAGCCGGTATTTGATCTCCTGCTGGTCTGGGTGATAGTGCAATCCACCTTTAGCATGAATGACCCCAAAGAAGTTTTCAAGTACATACTGATTTAAGTTATATGTCAGAATATACTTAGCATTGAAGCGTCTTTAGGTAGGACCAAAATAGACGAGACGTAACGATAGCGATTTGACGAACGTCTGCACTCGTTACATCGATTTTGACATTTAACCCAAAATGTGACGCTATCAAACGCATCGATGGATGGCTCTTTACATAAATTCCGAGCTGATCCCCCACAGCGGCGATTAAATTGTAGCATTTTAATTCTAATTTCTCTAAAAAAACAACAATCGTGTCAACAAAGAAGAAGATGTGACGAGTAGCAGACGTTTGCAGTTCGGTTCTTACGGAGCCAATCGTCACGTCTAAATGTTTCGTTCCGTTTCGATCAAATACGTATGACCATTTTGTCTATTAGCATTGATTCACATATTCTCGAACTTACTCGTCACGTTTCGTCTCGTCTATTGTGGTCGGCCCTTTTGAAGGCTTGCAAATAGCATTTTACAGCTTTATTTGACTGCATAATTCCTAAAATTAAATACATACATATAATCCTTTCTATTATTTAAAATATGAAAGAATTAACAATTGGAATCCCTCTTTGAAAATGAATACTCCAAATACTGTAAGAAAGGAAACTCCAAAAATTGTTAGAGAAAAAAGATGGATTATATATTACAGAAGCAGGGCGAAGGGTAAAGCCACCAAAAAGATTGAATTTTAAATAGTATTAACTTATTTAATTAAAATAACATTTATAAGATTACTTTAAATAAATTATTTTAATAAAAAGGAAGATGTTGTATAATACACATCACCCTGTATTATTTATATACTATACTCTCCCTGTCTATAATGTATTATATTACTTTAGCTTATGCTTATTCTTTAGTCATATTTGAATTACACAATAAATACAGTGATGTTTGAGACTTAGCCGCATAAACATCTTGTGTTTTAGTAATAATTAGTCTAGACATATAGTTCCCCTTTTAGTAGAGCAAAAGAAGAATATGGTAGAGGAGGATTACGGAATGTAAGCACTGCTCAAAAGCTGAAGAGGAAGAAGGAGTAGTCGATGTGCACTTAATGGCTGTTTTACCAGACGATGAATGGACAGCAGAAAAGATAGAAGAAGAACAACGAAATGGCCCAGAACAAACATCGTGTCAAGTAAGAATGAAGGAAAACAACCTGATTGGAACGAGATCTCGACTGAAAGTCCCATAACTAACACATATTGTGCTCAATGGAATAGCTTAAAGTTGCAAAATGGATGCCTGCTCCGCCTGTGGGAGAGCGAAGATGGAAAAGCCACGAAGAACTAGATTGTGGTACCCAAGGCAACAATAAGCGAAATTCTCAAGGAACACCATAGTGGGCCTAGCTGAAGACATTTGGGAATAACAAAAACTGTCGAGAAAATTAAAACACGATTTTATTGGGTTGGTTGCCAACAATCGGTAGTTGACTGGATTAGTGCTTGTGAAAAGTGTACAGGTGCCAAGGGACCGAGCCGTCGCAGTTGGGGGAAAATGCATTGATACAACGTGGGAGCGCCAGTTGAGCGTATTGCATTGGACATAGCAGGTCCGATTCCAATTAGTGATTCCGGCAACAAATATGCTCTCGTCCTAATCGACTATTTTAGTAAATGGCCAGAAGTATATCCCATCCCCGATCAAGAAGCTAAGACCGTTGCAGATGCATTTATAAATAATTGGGTCTGCAGATTCGGAGCTCCTCTCGAGTTGCACTCGGATCAAGGCAGAAATTTCGAGTCAAAGATATTCAGGGAAATCAGTGAATTGATGGGCATAAGCAAAACTCGTACAACCCCTTTGCACCCACAATGCGATGGAATGGTTGAAAGAGTTAATCGTACACTTGAGGAATACCTAAGGAACGTCGTGGACAGAAACCGGAAAGATTGGGACCAACACATACCCCTGTTCTTAATGGCATACCGATCGGCAACTCACGATACAACATCTACAACACCAGCTAAGGCTATTTTCGGTTGTGACATAAGATTACCAGCAGATCTGAAATTCGGTGCCTACTCATCTACGGAAGTTTCATGTAGCAGTTATGTAGCTGACAAACAAATACAGTTGAATGAAATTCATGGAAACATCAGAAAGCGCACACAACTGATGAGTGATAAAATGAAAACCAGATATGATGTACAACCAAACTCTAAGGGATTTCAGGAATGGCAGCTAGTTATGCTTCATAATCCGCAAAGGAAAAAGGGATTATCGCCAAAACTGCAACCACACTGGGAAGGGCCTTATAAGGTGATAAATCGGATAAACGATGTAGTATACCACATCCAGTTGGCGAGAAATATCTGCGATAACTAATCCGAAAGCTACATGTATGGAGACATTAGCTAGCGCTTTAACTTCAGAGACAGCAGCTTTGGTGTGCCAGCCAGTATACAGAGCCCGTCAGGTACAAGTCGAAAGCGGCCAAAGTTTCACGGGCAAATGCCTTGCCTGCGGAGAGGTCGGAAACATGGCTCGTAATTGTCAGTCGAGACGGAAACGTTCTAGATCACGCTAACCGGTAAGACCGCCAAAGCAAGTCGGATTCCAAAATAGGGAATCAGAAAATTTTGATAAGCCGTCGACAAACTAGATGGAGTCAGTCTCGAGGGGCATGATCTGACTCCAACAACATGTAGCCCCATAATCTTCGTTTCTCAGATGGCACGGAAAATTAACAGCCTAACTGTCCACAGCGTAGTAAAGGGAAGAAAAATCGTGGTAACATTGGATACGGGTGCATCACATTCCATAATTAGAACTGATCTCGCTCGGGGAATCGAGCCGCTTCTGGAAATTAGATTTCGTACGGCAACTGGAGATGATGCACCGGTACTGAGAAAAGTTACACGGAAAATAACTATCGGCACCACAACAGTGACGCACGAGTTTGTAGTTGCGGATATTGTGGACGAATTAATCTTAGGTGTGGATTTTATGATTCGAAATGGATTCACCCTAGATTTGAAAAGCCGAATGTTGAAATATGCGAACACCGAAATACCGTTATCCATTTGTGAGGATAAGTATTGAGGTATCCGACAAGCCTTTGTATCGCGGCGGACAAAAATCCCAGCAAAGTCAGAGGCTGTCATATGGGCCAAAATGTACGGAGATGTGGAGAAGAACAAGTTATGGGTTGTGGAGAATGATGAAAAATTTGCACTGGATAACATCATAATTGGAAAAACCCTCGTAGAAGAACAGCAGAACAGAATAGTCCCAGTAAGAGTGGTCAATCTTGCTAATCCCGCTGGAACCATAGAGAAAGGACAGATAATTGGAAATTGCCGGGCCATTTCTGCAATTGTAAACTGTGAGAGCCAACCTCAAGACACGAAAAGTAAGATACCAGCTGATAAAAAGGAACTCGACGATCTAACGAAAGAATGGAGCAAAGGCTTATCCACAGAGCAGAGTACGACTGCCAGCCAAGTTTTGGTAAGACATTGGTCAGTGTGTGCTGAAAAGGGTAAAAACGAAGGCAGAACAAAGATGGTGAAACACACAATCAACACTGGTGATGCCAAACCCATTCGTCAAGCGTAAGAAGAGTACCTCTGGCGAAGAGAGACGAGGTGAATGTATTGCTGAAGGAAATGCATCAAAACAACGTCATTGAGCTATCAGCGAGCCCCTGGAGTTCTCCAGTGGTATTAGTCAAGAAGAAGGATGGCTCCACACGTTTCTGTGTAGATTATCGTAAACTAAATGAGGTAACGAAGAAAGATAGTTATCCATTACCTCGAATCGACGATACGTTGGACACACTTTCTGGTTCAAATTGGATCTCAACGCTGGATTTACAAAGCGGATATTGGCAAGTGACAGTAGACGAACAAGACAAGGAAAAGACATCATTCAGTGCCGGTGATGGACTATGGCAATTTTTGGTGATGCCATACCGACTGTGTAAATCTCCAGCTACATTTGAACGGCTAATGGAACATATTCTAAAGGGTCTCAACTGGAAAACGTGTCTGGTGTACTTAGGTGACATCATTGTTATGGGAAAGGACATCGAGGACCCACTTGAGGAATTTCGAAGAAGTATTGATGCGATTAGGAGCTTCAGGGTTGAAGCTGAGCGCAAAGAAATGCTCGTTATTCAAGAAAGAAGTCAAGTACCTTGGACATAAAGTTACACCTGAAGGAGTACACACAGATCCAGATAAGATAGGCTCAGTAAGGGAGTTGCCAAGACCAACTAGTTTGCATGAGCTACGCAGCTTCTTGGGTCTTTGCACCTATTACAGACGCTTTGTTCCAAGCTTCGCAGACGTGGCTTGTAGTCTGCCTGGATTAACGAGGAAGAATTGTCCTTTTGGGTGGAAAAGCGAATAGGAGAAGGCATTCAACAGATTGAAAGAGCTATTGTGTACAGCTCCGATACTTGCGTATCCAATACTAGGCGAAAAATTTATTTTGGATACAGATGCAAGTGGATTCGGGATTAGAGGTGTCCTGTCGCAAGTTATTGACGGACATGAAAAAGTAATAGCCTACTTCAGCAAGATCTTATGAAAGCCAGAGCGAAATTACTGTGTAACACGGAGAGAACTTTTGGCGGTTATGCAGTGCGTGAAGCACTTTAACAAGTACTTGTATGGACAAAAGTTCTTGTTGAGAACGGATCACGCTGCTCTGCGCTGGCTCTTACAGTTCAAAAATCGTGCAGCTCAGGTTGCGAGATGGATTGAGAGACTCCAAAGCTACGATTTCACAATAGAACATCGCAGAGGCGGAAGCCACGGGAATGCTGATCTTTTATCACGACGTCCTTGCAGTATGGAATGTAAGCACTGTTCAAAAGCTGAAGAGAAAGAAGGATTAGTCGATGTGCGCTTAATGGTTGTTTTACCAGACAGAATGGATAGCAGAAAAGATAGAAGAAGAACAACGAAATGGCCCAGACTTGGCGAAAATCGTGTCAAGTAAGAATGAAGGAAAACGACCTGATTGGAACGAGATCTCGACTGAAAGTCCCATAACTAACACATATTGTGCTCAATGGAACAGCTTAAAGCTGCAAGATGGATGCCTATTCCGCCTGTGGGAGAGCGAAGATGGAAAAGCCACGAAGAACTAGATTGTGGTACCCAAGGCAAGAATAAGCGAAATTCTCAAGGAATACTATAGTGGGCCTAGCTGAGGACATTTTGGAATAACAAAAACTGTCGAGAAAATTATAACACGATTTTATTGGGTTGGTTGCCAGCAATCGGTAGTTGACTGGATTAGTGCTTGTGAAAAGTGTACAGCTGCCAAGGGACCGAGCCGTCGCAGTTGGGGGAAAATGCATTTATACAACGTGGGAGCGCCATTTGAGCGTATTGCATTGGACATAGCAGGTCCGTTTCCAATTAGTGATTCCGGGCAACAAATATGTTCTCGTCGTAATCGACTATTTTAGTAAATGGCCAGAAGTATATCCGATCCCCGATCAAGAAGCTAAGACCGTTGCAGATGCATTTATAAATAATTGGGTCTGCAGATTCGGAGCTCCTCTCGAGTTGCACTCGGATCAAGGCAGAAATTTCGAGTCAAAGATATTCAGGGAAATCAGTGAATTGATGGGCATAAGCAAAACTCGTACAACCCCTTTGCACCCACAATCCGGTGGAATGGTTGAAAGATTTAATTGTACACTTGAGGAACACCTAAGGAAAGTCGTGGAGAGAAGCCACAGATTGGGACCAATACCCCTGTTCTTAATGGCATACCGATCGGCAACTCACGATACAACATCTACAACACCAGCTAAGGCTATTTTCGGTTGTGACATAAGATTACCAGCAGATATGAAATTCGGTGCCTACTCATCTACGGAAGTTTCATGTACCAGTTATGTAGCTGACAAACAAATACAGTTGAATGAAATTCATGGAAACATCAGAAAGCGCACACAACTGATGAGTGATAAAATGAACGCCAGATATGATGTGCGAGCAAACTCTAAGGGATTTCAGGAATGGTAGCTAGTTATGCTTCATAATCCGCAAAGAAAAAAGGGATTATCGCCAAAACTGCAAACAAACTGAGAAGGGCGGATCAACGATGTAGTATACCGCATCCAGTTGGCGAAAAATGTCAGGAGCAAATTGAAAGTCGTTAATTTGGAGAGGCTATCTCCTTATAAAAGTCACAGTACTATCCTTGTTCGGGACAAACAATATTAAGCGGAGGGCAGTGAAACGTTATAGCACAGTGAAATGTGATTTCATACTTTTAGGATCCCATCTGGAGATTGAGAATGAGTGCACCACACTGTGTGTCAATTAGTCAAGACACAATCTATTCGAAGAAAAGCTTCTTTCGTTGTAGAGGTGGTGGTGTAAAAAATTTTCTCTAAAGTAACAACTTCCTCTGAGGTGGTTATCAAATTCTAGAAACATCCAGAAACTTCAACGTTATTGTAGAATTTTCCACCTCAACCTTCGAAAATATAAAAAGCACAAGACTGTACAAAGTCTAAGACATTCGAACAGAGATCGTAACAGTGTGTACATCGTGCATTCAAATCGAAAGAGCAGTATTTGAAATTGTGACTTTTTAAAGTGCTGAAAATAAAGTGATTCATGAATTGTGAAATAAAGTGCAAATTGTAATAAAGTAAACTTTAAGCGTAATATTAAGTTTGTAAATTGCAATAATTAAATAAAGTTAGTCATTTTAATTTAATCAGCAACTGTTTGATTACTACACGATCCAGTGGTACGAATCCGAGTACAGAGAGTTAGAGTAAATTGTCAAGAGGGCAATTTCATAACAGAATAAATTGTCAAGAGGGCAATTTTGTAACAATATGTAGACACTATTGAAAAGCATAATAGCATATTATTATTGTACTGAAAGAGCAAAAACTGTTGGGCTTAAATTCAACAAAAATAAGTCCAAAATAGGACTAAAAATAATATAGTTTGTGGGTCATATCTTATTGGAAGGCACGAATTATGCTGTTTTAGATTGTTTCCTCTACATATTTGTTGTTTCTCTTCTCAAAAAATTCATCAGACACAACTTGTATGTTGTCATCACAAAACAAAATTTTATTTGGATACTCCACTTTAAAAGCTGGCTGATATTGTGCAGCGCACAGCATGCGTTTACAATTTTTGTGGCGTTTTCAGGTGAGTAGTGCAGACCAAGGGTAGAAAGCAGACAGCGAAACTTGTTATTCAATACACCTATTCTCCTTTCCACAGAGTTTCTGGACCTTCTTGGTTTGGAGTTTTTTGACTTGCGCTGAGCCATCAACCATACTGCGAAACGGAGTCATAATATATGGTGCTAGTGGATATCCAGGATCTCCATAAAATAAATGTTCATAAAATTAATTCATAATTTTTATCATATTAGGAAACGTTACCTAAAATCCATGTATTATTGTGCATCCGCTCAAGATATTCCTTTAATGTGCTCACATTCCATATTAGGCAATTGTGATTTGCGACAGTATACCTTGCGTCTACAAACCTGATATTCATTTTAAAATCAGGAGACTAAACAAAGGTTAAAATTATGCACAATCGCACATTATGTAATATCTTTTTCTGTCTAAATACATATTTTGTAAGTCCTTCCGCGGTTATTTGATTCTAACATGCGCTCCATTACGAATCCTACAACTCCTGGAAATCCACTCTGGGCATAAACTGCCAATTTCGAATCGTTGATTTCGCCCACATTCATCGTGGCTTTTATCCATCGATAACAGATGTGTAGCTCTAAGAATTTTAAAACCTCATCGAAAACAACAGAGCATGTGGATTACGGTAGGCCCATATTAAAATCGTTGGCGCCGCGTTTCTGGTAACTGCCATCGGCAAAAAATCTTAAAGAGGGGCATAACTTAATAATGGGTGGAATAGCAAAAGTACATGAGGACTTTTAAAAAAAATAATAGCTGCATAAAGTGGTACACAATTTATATAAAATATATTGAATAGTTAAATAGACTCATAATTTCTTCAAAAGGTTCAAACTTCACAAAAATAACAATTAGAAAACTCTTTTTCACTCACATCAAAACTCTATTTGCAATTGTTTGCATATTTGTTTTGATCGTATTTTTCTATAATTTTTATTTTGATAGCTTCTGAGGGAAAATTGGTTCCAAAAAATTTGTTCTTGCAGCCACCATGTAAATAAATTCACCTTGCCTTACAGACCGCAAATTAGCAAACAGCTGTTTTTATTTTGTTTTCGCGTTTGTTATAATTTGAAGTAAAATTTTGCGTTGAAATGAACAGAAGGATAAATTAACGCTTAAATGTTTTTAAATAGTCAAGTAAATGCCACTTTAAGCACTAAATTGGCATTTAGCTGCGGTCTGCAAAGGGTCTAAGAATCCGGCAAGGCTGCAGCAATTCATGCTCCGACTTCAGTGTTATGATCTGTCAGTTAGTTCAAATCAGGACAATATCTTCACATTGCAGACACTCTTTCACGAGTACGCCTCCCGAGCATTGCGTACATAACCAAGGACAAAGGCATTTCGTTACATTGCAATTTATTGCTGTCGCAACTTTCTTTTTCGAATTCAATAATAATTGATATTCAAGAAAAACAAAAAACAGACAAAGGTTTTGAAAATATAAATAATTACGTTATAAATGGTTGGCCACAAAACAGAAAGCTTATAGATTTAGAAGTCGTACCGTATTTTAAAATTAAAGACGATCTTCTTAAAGTTAATGACTTAGTTTTAAAAAATTATCAAATTCTGGTACCAGCTGCTTTACGAAAATCAGTTCTTAACAATTTACATGAAGGCCATTTAGGCATTAGCCACACATTCTGTATATTGGCCAAATACAAACAATAACATTTTTAACGTAGTTTCAATCTGTGAGGATTGCATTAAATACAAAAATTCTAATCCACAACAGGAACTGTTGTCGCGCGATGTCATAAACATTCCCTGCTACAAATTAGGGTGCGATTTGTTGGATCGCAACAATTAAACATATCTATTAATTGTACTCTATTTTTCAAAATATATATAGATTGAAATATTATCCAACGGCTATTCTAGCAACCAAGTAATAACCAAAATGAAATCTATCTTTGCCAGACATGGTGTGTCTCGAATTTTCATATCTGAAAATGTTTCGCCATTCAATTAATGTTTTGTCAGGATTGGAAAATAGAACACTCAACGTGCAGTCCATAGAAAAGATCCTTGCAAAATGTTTAGAAAGTAAATCTGATCCTTATGTTGGATTACTTCACTAAAAGACGACACCTAACTCAGAATTACCAAGCCCAGCAGATTTGTTAATGACGAGACCGTTGAGAACAAATATTCCTTCAATCGAAAAAAGTTTTAAACCAGGGGTTGTAAATTTGCATAAATATTAAAAAGAAATAAATGATCAAAAACTGAACTCTACTGATTACTATAGCCAAGAAAAAAAGTACTTGGGGCTGGTTAGTCAAGGTGAAAGTATCATGTTCAGAAAAACGCCAACATCACATTGGAGGTCTTACATTGAAAATGATGGATGATGGATCAAGTTACGGGAGGAACAGGAAACATATTTTGAATTAAATGATAATTTGTTAGTAAATAAAGTCAATAAAAATGGAAAACAGCTACAGGAATTAATTTAAAATTAATTACAAAAACAAAATATAATTAAAGATTCACAGATAGAGTGTAATATAAATGAAAACAAAAATACACCAAAAACCTGTAACAATAAAATGAATCCTCCAAATACTGTAAGAAAGGAAACTCCAAAAATTGTTAAAGATAAAAAAGATGGATTATATATATCTCCGTGCAAGAATGATAAAATACAAAGATTTCGCCGATAGAGTGTAAACAAATTTTCGTTCTGCGCATCTACGGCACAATATCGAACTCGTGTTGGCGAGTTGTCAAACTCATATACATTGCATACAATTCAATTTACAAAATTACAAGAAATAAGTAATGAAACTAATTTAGTTAAGTTAATGGTTTTGTGTATTTTCGTTTTCGTGTGTAAGCATTTTCTACAATTTTCTTATTTAATATTCTTATTTTTGTGAACATTCAAGTTCTGAAAAATAATTTCTTCATTTTTACATTACAACTAGCTGACCCGGGCAAACGTTGTTTTGCCTTCAAATTTATTTTCACTGCAAGTCTGGTTCCGTTGCAAAGTCATGGCGGATTGATATTTCGAAGAAGAATGAAAGGTGCATCGACATAGCAATTATTGTTCAAATACCGTTTTCCGAAGCAGAAATAATGGATTTATTTATTTTTGCTAGCTGGGCCCGGTCCGCGTTGCTGGCCCCAAATTTTTCTTTTATTTTGAACTGCCTCTCGAAGAAAATCAAAATCAGTGTTTTTAGTTATTTATATAATAGAAAAAAAGTTTTATTCAAAAATCCAAAAATCAAAATTGTAATAACACATCAGTTTATGTTTTTTTTATATTTTATGTATTTTAAAATGTAAAAATTAAAATTTTTTAATTATAAATTATGTTTTACATACTTTATTTAATTTATAACTATATATTTACTGCAATGCTTTTTGATAAACTACGTTTTTGGTTTTGCCTTCTTTAGCGAATACGAATAATGATGATGGGTTACCAACACGTGAGCATCCAACGTATAGTTGTCCATGTGAGAAGCGTGGTGTTTCAAGATTCAATCCACATACTCGTACTTGCAGCGATTGACCTTGGGATTTATTTATGGTCATAGCAAATGCCAGACATACTGGAAATTGTATGCGTTTAAATGAAAACGGCATATCTGCGGGCATTATTGGTATACGTGGAGTCAATACGACTTCACCTTTGTACTTACCAGTTAATATAGTTGCTTCTATATTGTTATTTAATAATTTTTTTATAGCTAATCTTGTTCCATTACAAAGCCGTGGTGGATTTAAATTGCGTAATAGAATTATTGGTACACCAACTTTTAACTGCAGCATGTGAGGTGGAGTTCCTGGCAAGTCAAGCGAATTTAAGAATTCAATTGGGTAATTAACAATTTCATCAGGATCATTAACACAATCAATGGATTTGTATGTTTTTATTTCTCCGCTTATTTTATTTTGAATATCAACAATTATATCGCAAATATCTTTGTTTTTGGCTGCCAATATAGCGCGATCACTTAGCCATTGGTGATTGGTAAAATTGCGCTCAATATTGAGATATACACTTCAAATTAAGCCTTCTTTTGATTCATTTAGAAAACAACAATCTGCAGGCAATGTGATGAGTCCTGTTGCATTGTCCATAGAAATTTTGCCATTTCCAATATCAAATAATTGACGTGCAAATAAACGGGCTGATGCATGATTTTGTAATTGTATGCGCATATTTACCGTTAGTGATAGTTTTTTAACATATCGCCACAAATGAGATGCTTTTAAACACGCATTTAGTTCATCTGCTGGTGTTGATCGTGATATGACTGGCAAGGTTTGTCTAAAATCGCCTGCCAATAATATAAGAGCACCCCCAAATGGTTGTTGATTGCCACGTAAATCTTGCAATGTTAGATCCAATGCCTCTAGAGATTTTTTATGCGCCTTTGTGCATTCATCCCATATAATAATCTTGCATTGTTGAAGTACCTTTGCCATCCCAGATGTTTTTGAAATATTACATGTTGGTGTTTCGGTCAGTTGCATATTCAATGGTAATTTTAACGCAGAATGTGCCGTTCTTCCACCATCTAAGAGGGTAGCAGCAAATCCCCATTGAGGCTATAGCCAACGCAATATTACCGACAGACCGTATTTTTGCCAAAATTATCGAAATTAGATAAGTTTTACCAGTACCACCTGGAGCATCTAGAAAATAAATTGCACCAGTTCCTGCATGCTCAGTTTTCATAATAGTGTCATAGACGTGTTTTTACTGTTTATTTAAGTTTGGTAAATTATACTGAACACTTGTTTAATGCATTGGCATCGTAATTTTGTTCACGTTGTATTTCACGATTAACAGCATCCGAAACGGCTCGATTTGGAGATGTCATTCGCAATGTATTCAAAGTTTTATTCACCATTACTAAACAAATATCGTCAATGTATATTAATGCTTGATTATACATCTCAGGAGAGTATTCTAATCCTGGACTTGCAGTTGCATTACGCGCTTGATATAAAATGTCATCTGTCATTGCATTTTTATATTTTTCCCACAGTTCTAAAGGTTTTGATGGACTGCATGTTGATATTATAATTGCGAATAATATACGAACTTGATATGGAGACGCAACCAGTGAGGCATCGGGAAGTGAATTTTCCCAATGGTCATCGTTCTCGAGTAAATTTAATTTTTGGCAGGCGTCGCGATATGATTCACACAATATATTATTTATGGTTTTCAAATTTTGAAATGATGTCGGACCACGTATATGAATCAAAAGCAAACGCAAGTAATAGCATTCATCAGTATTTGGATGTACAGTGTATAGTCGACCTAAAGCATCACTTGAAAATACATTTGGGTGGTCAGCTATTATTTTCCCTTGTTTCCGACGTTGGAATTGTTTTGTGGATACATTCCATGTAAAATATCGCGGAACCTCATTATACAGTAGCGTCTTAGCGAAGTCATCAATTTGGCACAATGAAAAAAATGCAGTCAATGTTGTTGCTGGTGGTTGTGCTGCTCGCTCGATCACATTTTCCGCTGTAAAATATACTCGCTGTCCATTTTCTAAATGAACTGCCAAATGAACTCGGATACCTCTCATGAATTGGAAAAGAGAATATGCGCCAAACTGCTTCGTTGCTGCTAATGTATCTTCCCATTTGATATTGTGTGATTTCATCTAGCTTATCTTCAGGTGCCACTCCATAAATGGCCATATCACTGCCGTTGTTTACAAATTTACAAATATATTTGATTGATTTAACGGAATTGCAATATTCAACGTTTATATGTGCTTTATATATTTTCGATAATAATGGTGAATATGGCACTACCCATCTATTATCAATCTCGATATCAATGTTTCGTACTTTTAATGTAATGGATCTACCATTGTTATGTGGTGAACGTCGGCGATATTGAGGGTATCCATCATTGCCTGCTATTGTTTCTGGAATCAATTGTCTTGGATATCGCTTAGAACACTTGCCATTAATCATGCATGGTGAATGCATATTAAAGGCACCACATGGGCCATGTATCATATTTTTCGTTATTATTTCGAACAATTCTCGATCAATTGTTGGGTCTGGGATTTCAGCAGAAATAATATTATTGATTTCGTTTGGCTGAATTTTATCAACAAACCAAATTAGAATATGAGCATGTGGCAATCCTCTCTTCTGACATTCGATCGAATACATCCAGCAACGAACTAAGTCAAAAACATTAGATTTTACAATTAAATCCATCAGAGACTTTAATTTCTGCTTAAATACGCGTGCTGTGATGTCATGACGATCAGTTTGCGATTGTCCTGGCAATAAACATTTTTTAATTTCATTCCAAATAGGGTTACAAGTAAATGTGATGAATAAATCAGGACGACCATAATTGCGAACGTATGTCATAGCATCTTGTGAATATTCATACAAATGACGTGGGCTAACGGTATAAGTAGCTGGTAGAATTTTTAATCGGCCAAGATCATTTAAATTGCCATCATTATTGCATCACGTAGATAAATATATTCCTCCGATCGTAATTGACGTTGATTTAGGCGCTCTGTTTCTATTTTTGCATACATATCTACAACATACTGATGATACAGTTGGCGGCATTTCAAAATATGATTTTCCTTATTCTCCCGAATCATGAGTCTGTACGCATAGTAATTCATGCTACTTATCTTTTTATTTGTTTCTTCACCTATAATAAATAACCAATATAAATAAAATTTTTGTGAGCAATAAAATTTTTTAAAATTTACCAGTAGTTGGGTTTAACATTTTTAATTGAAAATGGGAGCCATCTTCTCCTTGCCAAAACAGTATTGGATATTGGAGCGCATCATATGAGCGATGTGTTTCAGGTAGTCGTAGCAATTGATCATTTCTTCGATGTAAAATTATATCTCTTGGCTCGAACTGATCACCAACAATTACAATAGCAACTTCATTTATTGTTGGTGCATTGAATCGTCGTGGATGCTCACCTACTGGCGTTTTATCAGCTTTTATAACTATTTTGTGATTATCGGATGGCATTCGGTCTATTGCAACTTTAAATAATTTCACCAATTCGTTATGCTGATGGAATAAATTTTGTAATGATTCTACAATGTTGCGGCGTATTCCCGTAGCAATTTCACATCTGGTGGTGACTTCTGTTTCAGAATTGCCAAGGAAATATATCTGCAAAAATTTGTATTCTTCATCAGGAATAGGCAATAAGGATCCTGCTTTGTGATATATTTGTCCTTGTACTTTAAATGTTGGCATGAAACTTCCACTAACTATATTGTCAGCACCAAATGACGTCATTTGAAAGCAATTATTATAACCTCGTATATGGGTTAGGAAATGTTTTGATTGTGGTGTTGTTCCAGACACCAATGAAAGTAATGGTTCCGGTGGTTGGCTTAGTTCTGGCAGCTTTACTTTGCCATTTGCGCAATATAAGCCAGGTGGTTCCTTTTTATATTTAAATGATTTGCAATGGACACATAATTGATCCATGCTACCGATATTGATATTGGGATGGACATTATATTTAAATGCAAGACGCATAAAAGAAATGCGATTGGTATTGTGTATTGCTGCTCTGGAGGCTCTTCTCGCAGCACGTTGTTGTTCGTTCCGTATTTCGCGATTTTCTTGTGAAGAATTTTGGCGTAAAAGTGACATTCGATTCCTGGCTTGTTCATTGTCTTCTGCGCGCTCCTCTTGTGTCTGCTGTGAGCGCAGCACACTCATATGATTTGTGTGCCGTGCACGGCGACCAATATTTGCACGTGGGCGTGGCATTTTGTACTGCAATATACGTTTTTTATGATTTATTTATTTTTTTTGTTTGTTATTGTTGGGGTAGGGAGGCTGCCCTTTGTTGTCTTACCTGTTGCTTGTTTACTTTTTTCAATAGCTTTCAATAATACAATTAATTTACTTTCACTAACACCTTGGGTTAATTTATAAAAATGTATGTAATATTGAATTTAAATAAATTAAACTTCAATTTAATAAGTTATTTTTTTCGTTTGACTCCCACGCACGAAAAGAGGTTATGTATGAGTCGGTGTCGGGATACTTAACGCCGCCACACGTCGATTAAGCACCCAACGCCTTCAGCGAAACATAACATAGGCGTATCGCGCAAATAGAGTATAAAAAATAGTGATATTCATTTTTTTCACGAAAAGATGTTAGGTTTGAGTCGGTATCGGGCTAATTAACGCCACTACACGCTGACTAAATACCCAACGCTTTCAGCGAAAGACAACATAGGCTTATCGCGCTAATCTCTATCGGGCAAAACACAAAAAACTAAATATTACGCCATCTGTCGGACGAACTTCAAACGACACAGAAACACTACTCACGGCCCATAGAGCATGCAAATAAAATTTGGTCAAAATCGGTCCAGTAGTTTTTGAGTTACGGTGTAAAAACACAAAAAAACTAAATATTGCGCCATCTGTCGGACGAACTTCAAACTACACAGAAACACTACTCATGGCCAATAGAGCATGCATATAAAATTTGGTCAAAATCGGTCCAGTAGTTTTTGAGTTACGGTGCAAAAACACAAAAAAACTAAATATTGCGCCATCTGTCGGACGAACTTCAAACTACACAGAAACACTACTCATGGCCAATAGAGCATGCATATAAAATTTGGTCAAAATCGGTCCAGTAGTTTTTGAGTTACGGTGCAAAAGCACAAAAAAACTAAATATTGCGCCATCTGTCGGATGAACTTCAAACTACACAGAAGAGACGCAACCAGTGAGGCATCGGGAAGTGAATTTTCCCAATGGTCATCGCTCTCGAGTAAATTTAATTTTTGGCAGGCGTCGCGATATGATTCACACAATATATTATTTATGGTTTTCAAATTTTGAAATGATGTCGGACCACGTATATGAATCAAAAGCAAACGCAAGTAATAGCATTCATCAGTATTTGGATGTACAGTGTATAGTCGACCTAAAGCATCACTTGAAAATACATTTGGGTGGTCAGCTATTATTTTCCCTTGTTTCCGACGTTGGAATTGTTTTGTGGATACATTCCATGTAAAATATCGCGGAACCTCATTATACAGTAGCGTCTTAGCGAAGTCATCAATTTGGCACAATGAAAAAAATGCAGTCAATGTTGTTGCTGGTGGTTGTGCTGCTCGCTCGATCACATTTTCCGCTGTAAAATATACTCGCTGTCCATTTTCTAAATGAACTGCCAAATGAACTCGGATACCTCTCATGAATTGGAAAAGAGAATATGCGCCAAACTGCTTCGTTGCTGCTAATGTATCTTCCCATTTGATATTGTGTGATTTCATCTAGCTTATCTTCAGGTGCCACTCCATAAATGGCCATATCACTGCCGTTGTTTACATATTTACAAATATATTTGATTGATTTAACGGAATTGCAATATTCAACGTTTATATGTGCTTTATATATTTTCGATAATAATGGTGAATATGGCACTACCCATCTATTATCAATCTCGATATCAATGTTTCGTACTTTTAATGTAATGGATCTACCATTGTTATGTGGTGAACGTCGGCGATATTGAGGGTATCCATCATTGCCTGCTATTGTTTCTGGAATCAATTGTCTTGGATATCGCTTAGAACACTTGCCATTAATCATGCATGGTGAATGCATATTAAAGGCACCACATGGGCCATGTATCATATTTTTCGTTATTATTTCGAACAATTCTCGATCAATTGTTGGGTCTGGGATTTCAGCAGAAATAATATTATCGATTTCGTTTGGCTGAATTTTATCAACAAACCAAATTAGAATATGAGCATGTGGCAATCCTCTCTTCTGACATTCGATCGAATACATCCAGCAACGAACTAAGTCAAAAACATTAGATTTTACAATTAAATCCATCAGAGACTTTAATTTCTGCTTAAAGACGCGTGCTGTGATGTCATGACGATCAGTTTGCGATTGTCCTGGCAATAAACATTTTTTAATTTCATTCCAAATAGGGTTACAAGTAAATGTGATGAATAAATCAGGACGACCATAATTGCGAACGTATGTCATAGCATCTTGTGAATATTCATACAAATGACGTGGGCTAACGGTATAAGTAGCTGGTAGAATTTTTAATCGGCCAAGATCATTTAAATTGCCATCATTATTGCATCACGTAGATAAATATATTCCTCCGATCGTAATTGACGTTGATTTAGGCGCTCTGTTTCTATTTTTGCATACATATCTACAACATACTGATGATACAGTTGGCGGCATTTCAAAATATGATTTTCCTTATTCTCCCGAATCATGAGTCTGTACGCATAGTAATTCATGCTACTTATCTTTTTATTTGTTTCTTCACCTATAATAAATAACCAATATAAATAAAATTTTTGTGAGCAATAAAATTTTTTTAAATTTACCAGTAGTTGGGTTTAACATTTTTAATTGAAAATGGGAGCCATCTTCTCCTTGCCAAAATAGTATTGGATATTGGAGCGCATCATATGAGCGATGTGTTTCAGGTAGTCGTAGCAATTGATCATTTCTTCGATGTAAAATTATATCGCTTGGCTCGAACTGATCACCAACAATTACAATAGCAACTTCATTTATTGTTGGTGCATTGAATCGTCGTGGATGCTCACCTACTGGCGTTTTATCAGCTTTTATAACTATTTTGTGATTATCGGATGGCATTCGGTCTATTGCAACTTTAAATAATTTCACCAATTCGTTATGCTGATGGAATAAATTTTGTAATGATTCTACAATGTTGCGGCGTATTCCCGTAGCAATTTCACATCTGGTGGTGACTTCTGTTTCAGAATTGCCAAGGAAATATATCTGCAAAAATTTGTATTCTTCATCAGGAATAGGCAATAAGGATCCTGCTTTGTGATATATTTGTCCTTGTACTTTAAATGTTGGCATGAAACTTCCACTAACTATATTGTCAGCACCAAATGACGTCATTTGAAAGCAATTATTATAACCTCGTATATGGGTTAGGAAATGTTTTGATTGTGGTGTTGTTCCAGACACCAATGAAAGTAATGGTTCCGGTGGTTGGCTTAGTTCTGGCAGCTTTACTTTGCCATTTGCGCAATATAAGCCAGGTGGTTCCTTTTTATATTTAAATGATTTGCAATGGACACATAATTGATCCATGCTACCGATATTGATATTGGGATGGACATTATAATTAAATGCAAGACGCATAAAAGAAATGCGATTGGTATTGTGTATTGCTGCTCTGGAGGCTCTTCTCGCAGCACGTTGTTGTTCGTTCCGTATTTCGCGATTTTCTTGTGAAGAATTTTGGCGTAAAAGTGACATTCGATTCCTGGCTTGTTCATTGTCTTCTGCGCGCTCCTCTTGTGTCTGCTGTGAGCGCAGCACACTCATATGATTTGTGTGCCGTGCACGGCGACCAATATTTGCACGTGGGCGTGGCATTTTGTACTGCAATATACGTTTTTTATGATTTATTTATTTTTTTTGTTTGTTATTGTTGGGGTAGGGAGGCTGCCCTTTGTTGTCTTACCTGTTGCGTGTTTACTTTTTTCAATAGCTTTCAATAATACAATTAATTTACTTTCACCAAAACCTTGGGTTAATTTATAAAAATGTATGTAATATTGAATTTAAATAAATTAAACTTCAATTTAATAAGTTATTTTTTTTCGTTTGACTCCCACGCACGAAAAGAGGTTATGTATGAGTCGGTGTCGGGATACTTAACGCCGCCACACGCCGATTAAGCACCCAACGCCTTCAGCGAAACATAACATAGGCGTATCGCGCAAATAGAGTATAAAAAATAGTGATATTCATTTTTTTCACGAAAAGATGTTAGGTTTGAGTCGGTATCGGGCTAATTAACGCCACTACACGCTGACTAAATACCCAACGCTTTCAGCGAAAGACAACATAGGCTTATCGCGATAATCTCTATCGGGCAAAACACAAAAAACTAAATATTACGCCATCTGTCGGACGAACTTCAAACGACACAGAAACACTACTCACGGCCCATAGAGCATGCAAATAAAATTTGGTCAAAATCGGTCCAGTAGTTTTTGAGTTACGGTGTAAAAACACAAAAAAACTAAATATTGCGCCATCTGTCGGACGAACTTCAAACTACACAGAAACACTACTCATGGCCAATAGAGCATGCATATAAAATTTGGTCAAAATCGGTCCAGTAGTTTTTGAGTTACGGTGCAAAAACACAAAAAAACTAAATATTGCGCCATCTGTCGGACGAACTTCAAACGACACAGAAACACTCCTCACGCTCCATAGAGCATGCATATATAATTTGGTCAAAATCGGTCCAGTAGTTTTTGAGTTACGGTGTAAAAACACAAAAAAACTAAATATTGCGCCATCTGTCGGACGAACTTCAAACTACAGAGAAACACTACTCATGGCCAAAAGAGCATGCATATAAAATTTGGTCAAAGTCGGTCCAGTAGTTTTTGAGTTACGGTGCAAAAGCACAAAAAAACTAAATATTGCGCCATCTGTCGGATGAACTTCAAACTACACAGAAACACTACTCACGGCCCATAGAGCATGCATATAAAATTTGGTCAAAATCGGTCCAGTAGTTTTTGAGTTTAGCGATCACGAACATACATGTAATTTTTATATACTCGTATATAGTAATTTTTATGTATAACTAGCTTTACCCGGTGTGCTTCGCTACCCCCATCGTTATAAAATAAAATTGACAGTATTTACAATATATATTTACAAAAATTTATTTATTAAATTATTAATTAATTATTGCAATGCTTTAGGATATACAATGTTTTTAGTTTTTCCATCTGGAGCATAAACATATAAATCAGTGGGTTTTCCAACACGCGAGCATGCAACATAAAGTTGTCCATGCGAGAAACATGGATTTGCTAAATTTAGGCCGCAAACTTGCAGAGATTGACCTTGGGCTTTGTTTATAGTCATCGAAAATGCTAACCGAACAGGAAACTGCAATCGTTTGAAGTCGAATGGCAAATCGGTTGGTATCATCGGAATGCGTGGCAACAGCACATCTGTTCCTTTATACTTTCCTGTTATAATGGTTGCTTCGATTAAATTGTTCAGCATTTCTTTTACGGCACGTCGAGTGCCATTACAAAGGCGTGGCCTTGAACTCGAAATGTTGGCATAAAGTTATCTCGAACTACTTTAGTCGCACCAAATGATGTCATTTGGAAACACGAATTGTATTTTCGTATGTTATTTAAAAAATGTTGCGAATCCGGTGTCGTGCCTTTCAAGTCGAATTTTATTATTTTGAATAATTATTAGTCTTTTAAAAGCACAATATATTGATTATTTCTTACCTGAAATTAATGAAAGCAGTGGTTCTGGTGGTGGCATTAGTTCGGGCAAAGAAATTTTGCCATTTGCGCAGCACATTCCAGGTGCTTCGTTTTTGTACTTGTAAGCATTGCAGTATTGACAAACTTTATTCATTTGTCCAATTGCAACTAATTCATCTTCAGCGTAATCGGTTTCTGGTGTGTAGTGGAATGCCTTTCGCTCGTATGATGCAGGGTTTCGACGATTTTGTGCTATTCGATTACGATTTTGTGCATGGCGTGCATCAAGCTGCTCTGGTGTCTCTGCAGCTCTAGAGGTTGAGGCACGGGATCGCAAATTTTCTATGCGAGCTTCATATTGATCTGCAGTCTCTGCAGCTCTAGATGTTGAGGCACGGGATCGCAGATTTTCTAGGCGAGCTTCATACTGATCTGCAGTCTCAGCAGCTCTAGATGTTGAGGCACGGGATCGCAGATTTTCTATGCGAGCTTCATATTGAACTGCAGTCTCAGCAGCTCTTGAGGTTGAGGCACGGGATCGCAGATTTTCTATGCGAGCTTCATATTGATCTGCAGTCTCAGCAGCTCTTGAGGTTGAAGCTCTAGAACGTTGAATTCTAAGGCGTGCTTGAAGTTCTTCAGGCGTTTCATTAGCTCTTTGGGATTTCATTTTCAATGATTTTTTGGTACGTTGGGAAAGAGATGATTTCTTTGGAGGCATTTAAATTTTTTTTTAAATTTTTATCACAAATCACAATAATTCCTCACTGATTTAAATTTTTTTTAATTCTTGGTATTATTTTAAATTTTTTTTAAAATTATATTTTTAATTATTTGGTTTAATTGAAAATTTCGCTTTAAAAAATTACAACTTCTGCTCAAAACACTATTAAAAATGCTTTAATAACATTTATATGCAATAGGTAATAGACAAAAATAAATATGCAGTTAGCTTTGTGCTCCCCTTTTTGGTTGTAGACCAATAAGAATGCAGCAATAAATCGCATGTAAATAGCTTTATGCTCCCCTTTTCGGTTTTTGGACCAATCAGAAAGCAGCAATAAAACGATCACCTGTTTCTAAGTCTAGTGGGAGGGAGTGAGAGAATGAGAATAGAGTTACCCCACTAATTTAATTAACATGTGTATTAAGCATGGGGTAAATCCGTTAAGAAATTTTTTGAATGGGAATTTTCTTAGTTGTAGAAGAAATTATCTAAATTAAAAATGTGGGTGTGAATCAGGACTTTATATAGCCTAGGACTGGTGTCAAAACTTTATGAAGATAGGTTTAAAAGTTTATTACATAGGGTTTTTATGTTTTCTATAAAGGGGCGTGAATTTCTAGATGGTTTTTACTTACCCGATAAAGAGGCGTGGATCCGCCCTCGTTATATCTGGAACGTATTTCTGTTTATTCCAATAATATATGTACAAAATATCACCATCCTACGCCTAACAGTGCCTAATATAAGAGGATTTTCAATTCTAAAATTGTTTGTGTTGTATGGGCGTGGCACCGCCCCTTTGTCGACCCACAACCTCATATAGCCTATTGTTCTTTCCGGAGTCACAGTAATACACTGTGAAAATTTCAGGAAGATCGGTCAAGTGGTTTGGCCTCCTATAAGGCACAAATATATATATATATATACATACATACCTTCATTTTTATATATACATATATAGATCACAATAATTCCTCACTGATTTAAATTTTTTTTAATTCTTGGTATTATTTTAAATTTTTTTTAAAATTATATTTTTAATTATTTGGTTTAATTGAAAATTTCGCTTTAAAAAATTACAACTTCTGCTCAAAACACTATTAAAAATGCTTTAATAACATTTATATGCAATAGGTAATAGACAAAAATAAATATGCAGTTAGCTTTGTGCTCCCCTTTTTGGTTGTAGACCAATAAGAATGCAGCAATAAATCGCATGTAAATAGCTTTATGCTCCCCTTTTCGGTTTTTGGACCAATCAGAAAGCAGCAATAAAACGATCACCTGTTTCTAAGTCTAGTGGGAGGGAGTGAGAGAATGAGAATAGAGTTACCCCACTAATTTAATTAACATGTGTATTAAGCATGGGGTAAATCCGTTAAGAAATTTTTTGAATGCGAATTTTCTTAGTTGTAGAAGAAATTATCTAAATTAAAAATGTGGGTGTGAATCAGGACTTTATATAGCCTAGGACTGGTGTCAAAACTTTATGAAGATAGGTTTAAAAGTTTATTACATAGGGTTTTTATGTTTTCTATAAAGGGGCGTGAATTTCTAGATGGTTTTTACTTACCCGATAAAGAGGCGTGGATCCGCCCTCGTTATATCTGGAACGTATTTCTGTTTATTCCAATAATATATGTACAAAATATCACCATCCTACGCCTAACAGTGCCTAATATAAGAGGATTTTCAATTCTAAAATTGTTTGTGTTGTATGGGCGTGGCGCCGCCCCTTTGTCCACCCACAACCTCATATAGCCTATTGTTCTTTCCGGAGTCACAGTAATACACTGTGAAAATTTCAGGAAGATCGGTCAAGTGGTTTGGCCTCCTATAAGGCACAAATATATATATATATATACATACATTCATTTTTATATATATAGATAGAGATTAATATCTGAAGCTTCTTCAATATGTTTTTTAATATAATCATTTGTTAGAAGGAGATTTTCTCCATTCAAAGCAACAAAAGTTGAATCGAGACTGCTCACGTATTCCATCATGCTAGCACTGGGCACTGATAAGCCGCCTTCACTTAAGTGATTTGGCCATTAGAGCGATGGATCCTCATTGCTTTCAAATGAAGTGCTAGGCATCTCATCGCGTAGTCTATGGCATATGTGGACGGCTACTCTTAATCGTAGTGCTCCCTCTGTGCAATATCCGCAGAAGTAACTTTCATGGGTCTCAATATAACACCTGTATAAATAGTTACATAATTATTAAAATATATTGTATCAAAAGCAGAATATTTTCAAATACCTGTAAGTGTAGGCTGAGATACTTCTAAGTTGGGGGTATCATCAACCTCGACATTACCCCCAGTGGTAATAACGCACTCATTGCGCCTAAGTATATAACTTCTAAGCCGGTATTTGATCTCCTGCTGGTCTGGATGATAGTGCAATCCACCTTTAGCATGAATGACCCCAAAGAAGTTTTCAAGTACATACTGATTTAAGTTATATGTCAGAATATACTTAGCATTGAAGCGTCTTTAGGTAGGACCAAAATAGACGAGACGTAACGATAGCGATTTGACGAACGTCTGCACTCGTTACATCGATTTTGACATTTAACCCAAAATGTGACGCTATCAAACGCATCGATGGATGGCTCTTTACATAAATTCCGAGCTGATCCCCCACAGCGGCGATTAAATTGTAGCATTTTAATTCTAATTTCTTTAAAAAAACAACAATCGTGTCAACAAAGAAGATGATGTGACGAGTAGCAGACGTTTGCAGTTCGGTTCTTACGGAGCCAATCGTCACGTCTAAATGTTTCGTTCAGTTTCGATCAAATACGTATGACCATTTTGTCTATTAGCATTGATTCACATATGCTCGAACTTACTCATCACATTTCGTCTCGTCTATTGTGGTCGGCGCTTTTGAAGGCTTGCAAATAGCATTTTACAGCTTTATTTGACTGCATAATTCCTAAAATTAAATACATACATATAATCCTTTCTATTATTTAAAATATGAAAGAATTAACAATTGGAATCCCTCTTTGAAAATGAATACTCCAAATACTGTAAGAAAGGAAACTCCAAAAATTGTTAGAGAAAAAAGATGGATTATATATTACAAAAGCAGGGCGAAAGGTAAAGCCACCAAAAAGATTGAATTTTAAATAGTATTAACTTATTTAATTAAAATAACATTTATAAGATTACTTTAAATAAATTATTTTAATAAAAAGGAAGATGTTGTATAATACACATCACCCTGTATTATTTATATACTATACTCTCCCTGTCTATAATGTATTATATTACTTTAGCTTATGCTTATTCTTTAGTCATATTTGAATTACACAATAAATACAGTGATGTTTGAGACTTAGCCGCATAAACATCTTGTGTTTTAGTAATAATTAGTCTAGACATATAGTTCCCCTTTTAGTAGAGCAAAAGAAGAATATGGTAGAGGAGGATTACGGCATTCACCATACCTCGTAGGCCAGAGGCATTATCACGACGTCCTTGCAGTATGGAATGTAAGCACTGCTCAAAAGCTGAAGAGGAAGAAGGAGTAGTCGATGTGCACTTAATGGCTGTTTTACCAGACGATGAATGGACAGCAGAAAAGATAGAAGAAGAACAACGAAATGGCCCAGAACAAACATCGTGTCAAGTAAGAATGAAGGAAAACAACCTGATTGGAACGAGATCTCGACTGAAAGTCCCATAACTAACACATATTGTGCTCAATGGAATAGCTTAAAGCTGCAAAATGGATGCCTACTCCGCCTGTGGGAGAGAGAAGATGGAAAAGCCACGAAGAACTAGATTGTGGTACCCAAGGCAAGAATAAGCGAAATTCTCAAGGAACACCATAGTGGGCCTAGCTGAGGACATTTGGGAATAACAAAAACTGTCGAGAAAATTAAAACACGATTTTATTGGGTTGGTTGCCAGCAATCGGTAGTTGACTGGATTAGTGCTTGTGAAAAGTGTACAGGTGCCAAGGGACCGAGCCGTCGCTGTTGGGGGAAAATGCATTGATACAACGTGGGAGCGCCAGTTGAGCGTATTGCATTGGACATAGCAGGTCCGTTTCCAATTAGTGATTCCGGCAACAAATATGCTCTCGTCCTAATCGACTATTTTAGTAAATGGCCAGAAGTATATCCCATCCCCGATCAAGAAGCTAAGACCGTTGCAGATGCATTTATAAATAATTGGGTCTGCAGATTCGGAGCTCCTCTCGAGTTGCACTCGGATCAAGGCAGAAATTTCGAGTCAAAGATATTCAGGGAAATGAGTGAATTGATGGGCATAAGCAAAACTCGTACAACCCCTTTGCACCCACAATCCGATGGAATGGTTGAAAGAGTTAATCGTACACTTGAGGAATACCTAAGGAACGTCGTGGACAGAAACCGGAAAGATTGGGACCAACACATACCCCTGTTCTTAATGGCATACCGATCGGCAACTCACGATACAACATCTACAACACCAGCTAAGGCTATTTTCGGTTGTGACATAAGATTACCAGCAGATCTGAAATTCGGTGCCTACTCATCTACGGAAGTTTCATGTAGCAGTTATATAGCTGACAAACAAATACAGTTGAATGAAATTCATGGAAACATCAGAAAGCGCACACAACTGATGAGTGATAAAATGAACGCCAGATATGATGTGCGAGCAAACTCTAAGGGATTTCAGGAATGGTAGCAGTTATGCTTCATAATCCGCAAAGAAAAAAGGGATTATCGCCAAAACTGCAAACAAACTGAGAAGGGCGGATCAACGATGTAGTATACCGCATCCAGTTGGCGAAAAATGTCAGGAGCAAATTGAAAATCGTTAATTTGGAGAGGCTATCTCCTTATAAAAGTTGCAGTACTATCCTTGTTCGGGACAAACAATATTAAGCGGAGGGCAGTGAAACGTGATAGCACAGTGAAATGTGATTTCATACTTTTAGGATCCCATCTGGAGATTGAGAATGAGTGCACCACACTGTGTGTTAATTAGTCAAGACACAATCTATTCGAAGAAAAGCTTCTTTCGTTGTAGAGGTGGTGGTGTAAAAAATTTTCTCTAAAGTAAGAGCTTCCTCTGAGGTGGTTATCAAATTCTAGAAACATCCAGAAACTTCTACGTTATTGTAGAATTTTCCACCTCAACCATTCGAAAATATAAAAAGCACCAGACTGTGCAAAGTCTAAGACATTCGAACAGAGATCGTAACAGTGTGTACATCGTGCATTCAAATCGAAAGAGCAGTATTTGAAATTCTGACTTTGTAAAGTGCTGAAAATAAAGTGACTCATGAATTGTGAAATAAAGTGCAAATTGTAATAAAGTAAACTTTAAGCGTAATATTAAGTTTGTAAATTGCAATAATTAAATAAAGTTAGTCATTTTAATTTAATCAGCAATTGTTTGATTACTACACGATCCAGTGGTACGAATCCGAGTACAGAGAGTTAGAGTAAATTGTCAAGAGGGCAATTTCATAACAGAATAAATTTTCAAGAGGGCAATTTTGTAACAATATGTACATATTATTGAAAAGCATAATAGCATATTATTATTGTACTGAAAGAGCAAAAACTGTTGGGCTTAAATTCAACAAAAATAAATCCAAAATAGGACTAAAAATAATATAGTTTGTGGGTCATATCTTATTGGAAGGCACGAATTATGCTGTTTTAGATTGTTTCCTCTACATATTTGTTGTTTCTCTTCTCAAAAAATTCATCAGACACAACTTGTATGTTGTCATCACAAAACAAAGTTTTATTTGGATACTCCACTTTAAAAGCTGGCTGATATTGTGCAGCGCACAGCATGCGTTTACAATTTTTGTGGCGTTTTCAGGTGAGTAGTGCAGACCATGGGTAGAAAGCAGACAGCGAAACTTGTTATTCAATACACCTATTCTCCTTTCCACAGAGTTTCTGGACCTTCTTGGTTTGGAGTTTCTTGGCTTGCGCTGAGCCATCAACCATACTGCGAAACGGAGTCATAATATATGGTGCTAGTGGATATCCAGGATCTCCATAAAATAAATGTTCATAAAATTAATTCATAATTTTTATCATATTAGGAAACGTTACCTAAAATCCATGTATTATTGTGCATCCGCTCAAGTTATTCCTTTAATGTGCTCACATTCCATATTAGGCAATTGTGATTTGCGACAGTATACCTTGCGTCTACAAACCTGATATTCATTTTAAAATCAGGAGACTAAACAAAGGTTAAAATTATGCACGATCGCACATTATGTAATATCTTTTTCTGTCTAAGTACATATTTTGTAAGTCCTTCCGCGGTGATTTGATTCTCACATGCGTTCCATTACGAATCCTACAACTCCTGGAAATCCACTCTGGGCATAAACTGCCCATTTCGAATCGTTGATTTCGCCCACATTCATCGTGGCTTTTATCCATCGATAACAGATGTGTAGCTCTAAGAATTTTAAAACCTCATCGAAAACAACAGAGCATGTGGATTACGGTAGGCCCATATTAAAATCGTTGGCGCCGCGTTTCTGGTAACTGCCATCGGCAAAATATCTTAAAGAGGGGCACAACTTAATAATGGGTGGAGTAGCAAAAGTACATGACGACTTTTTAAAAAAATAATAGCTGCATAAAGTGGTACACAATTTATATAAAATATATTGAATAGTTAAATATATTCATAATTTCTTCAAAAGGTTCAAACTTCACAAAAATAACAATTAGAAAACTCTTTTTCACTCACATCAAAACTCTATTTGCAATTGTTTGCATATTTGTTTTGATCGTATTTTTCTATAATTTTTATTTTGGTAGCTTCTGACGGAAAATTGGTTCCAAAAAATTTGTTCTTGCAGCCACCATGTAAATAAATTCACCTTGCCTCACAGACCGCAAATTAGCAAACAGCAGTTTTTATTTTGTTTTCGCGTTTGTTATAATTTGATGTAAAATTTTGCGTTGAAATGAACAGAAAGGATAAATTAACGCTTAAATGCTTTTAAATAGTCAAGTAAATGCCACTTTAAGCACTAAATTGGCATTTAGCTGCGGTCTGCAAAGGGTCTAAGAATCCGGCAAGGCTGCAGCAATTCATGCTCCGACTTCAGTGTTATGATCTGTCAGTTAGTTCAAATCAGGACAATATCTTCACATTGCAGACACTCTTTTACGAGCACGCCTCCCGAGCAATGCGTACATAACCAAGGACAAAGGCATTTCGTTACATTGCAATTTATTGCTGTCGCAACTTTCTTTTTCGAATTCAATAATAATTGATATTCAAGAAAAACAAAAAACAGACAAAGTTTTTGAAAATATAAATAATTACGTTATAAACGGTTGGCCACAAAACAGAAAGCTTATAGATTTAGAAGTCGTACCGTATTTTAAAATTAAAGACGATCTTCATAAAGTTAATGACTTAGTTTTAAAAAATTATCAAATTCTGGTACCAGCTGCTTTACGAAAATCAGTTCTTAACAATTTACATGAAGGCCATTTAGGCATTAGCCACACATTCTGTATATTGGCCAAATACAACCAATAACATTTTTAACGTAGTTTCAATCTGTGAGGATTGCATTAAATACAAAAATGCTAATCCACAACAGGAATTGTTGTCGCGCGATTTCATAAACATTCCCTGCTACAAATTACGGTGCGATTTGTTGGATCTCAACAATTAAACATATCTGTTAATTGTATACTATTTTTCAAAATATATGGAGATTGAAATATTATCCAACGGCTATTCTAGCAACCAAGTAATAACCAAAATGAAATCTATCTTTGCCAGACATGGTGTGTCTCGAATTTTAGTATCTGAAAATGTTTCGCCATTCAATTACTGTTTTGTCAGGATTGGAGAATAGAACACTCAACGTGCAGTCCATAGAAGATATCCTTGCAAAATGTTTAGAAAGTAAATCTGATCCTTATGTTGGATTACTTCACTAAAGGACGACACCTAACTCAGAATTACCAAGCCCAGCAGATTTGTTAATGACGAGACCGTTGAGAACAAATATTCCTTCAATCGAAAAAAGTTTTAAACCAGGGGTAATAAATTTGCATAAATATTAAAAAGAAATAAATGATCAAAAACTGAAGTCTACTGATTACTATAGCCAAGAAAAAAAGTACTTGGGGCTGGTTAGTCAAGGTGAAAGTGTCATGTTCAGAAAAACGCCAACATCACATTGGACTTCAGGTACTATAACAGAAGCTTGTAAAGAACCTAGGTCTTACATTGTAAATGATAAAGATGGATCAAGTTACGGGAGAAACAGGAAATATATTTTTAAATTAAATGATAATTTGTTAGTAAATAAAGTCAATAAAAATGGAAAACAGCTAGAGGAATTAATTTAAAATTAATTACAAAAACAAAATATAATTAAAGATTCACAGATAGAGTGTAATATAAATGAAAACAAAAATACACCAAAAACCTGTAACAATAAAATGAATCCTCCAAATACTGTAAGAAAGGAAACTCCAAAAATTGTTAAAGATAAAAAAGATGGATTATATATATCTCCCTGCAAGAATGATAAAATACAAAGATTTCGCCGATAGAGTGTAACAAATTTTCGTTCTGCGCATCTACGGCACAATATCTAACTCGTGTTGGCGAGTTGTCAAACTCATATACATTGCATACAATTCAATTTACAAAATTACAAGAAATAAGTAATGAAACTAATTTAGTTAAGTTAATGGTTTTGTGTATTTTCGTTTTCGTGTGTAAGTATTTTCTACAATTTTCTTATTTAATTATATTATTTTTGTGAACAATAAAGTTCTGAAAAATAATTTCTTCATTTTTATATTACAATTAATACCTGAAGCTTCTTCAATATGTTTTTTAATATAATCATTTGTTAGAAGGAGATTTTCTCCATTCAAAGTAACAAAAATTGAATGGAGACTGCTCAAGTATTCCATCATGCTAGCACTGGGCACTGATAAGCCGCCTTCACTTAAGTGATTTGGCCATTAGAGCGATGGATCCTCATTGCTTTCAAATGAAGTGCTAGGCATCTCATCGCGTAGTCTATGGCATATGTGGACGGCTACTCTTAATCGTAGTGCTCCGTCTGTGCAATATCCGCAGAAGTAACTCTCATGGGTCTCAATATAACACCTGTATAAATAGTTACATAATTATTAAAATATAATGTATCAAAAGCAGAATATTTTCAAATACCTGTAAGAGTAGGCTGAGATACTTCTAAGTTAGGGGTATCATCAACCTCGACATTACCCCCAGTGGTAATAACGCACTCATTGCGCCTAAGTATATAACTTCTAAGCCGGTATTTGATCTCCTGCTGGTCTGGGTGATAGTGCAATCCACCTTTAGCACGAATGACCCCAAAGAAGTTTTCAAGTACATACTGATTTAAGTTATATGTGAGAATATACTTAGCATTGAAGCGTCTTTAGGTAGGACCAAAATAAACGAGACGTAACGATAGCGATTTGCCGAACGTCTGCACTCGTTACGTCTATTTTGACATTTAACCCAAAATGTGACGCTATCAAACGCATCGATGGATAGCTCTTTACATAAATTCCGAGCTGATCCCCCACAGCGGCGATTAAATTGTAGCATTTTAATTCTAATTTCTTTAAAAAAAAAGCAATCGTGTCAACAAAGAAGAGGTTGTGACGAGTAGCAGACGTTTGCAGTTCGGTTCTTACGGAGCCGATCGTCACGTCTAAATGTTTCGTTCAGTTTCGATCAAATACGTATGACCATTTGGTCTATTAGCATTGATTCACATATGCTCGAACTTATTCATCACGTTTCGTCTCGTCTATTTTGGTCGGCCCTTTTGAAGGCTTGCAAATAGCATTTTACAGCTTTATTTGACTGCATAATTCCTAAAATTAAATACATACATATAATCATTTCTATTATTTAAAATGAAAGAATTAACAATTGGAATCCCTCTTTGAAAATGAATACTCCAAATACTGTAAGAAAGGAAACTCCAAAAATTGTTAGAGAAAAAAGATGGATTATATATTACAAAAGCAGGGCGAAAGGTAAAGCCTCCAAAAAGATTGAACTTTAAATGGTATTAACCAATTTAATTAAAATAACATTTATAAGATTATTTTAAATAAATTATTTTTATAAAAAGGAAGATGTTGTATAACACACATCACCCTGTATTATTCATATACTATACTCTCTCTGTCTATAATGTATTATATTACTTTAGCTTATGCTTATTCTTTAGTCATATTTGAATTACACAATAAATACAGTGATGTTTGAGATTTAGCAGCATAAACATCTTGTGTTTTAGTAATAACTAGTCTAGACATGTAGTTCCCCTTTTAGTATAGCAAAAGAAGAATATGGTAGAGGAGGATTAACGGCATTCACCATACCTCGTAGGCCTTTTTATCAGTACAAAGTCATGCCGATTAGACTGTGCAATACAGTGCAGAGATTATGACCCTTGATGGGCAAGCTAAAACCGCCGCAGCTCGAAAAATAGGTGTTTGTATATCTGGACGACCTATTGGTGGTGTCCCAGAGTTTTGAACAGCACATGGAGATGTTAGAGGAAGGAGCTGAACTCTTAAGAGATGCAAATCTGACAGAAATAGAGTGCTTGAGACTGACCCCGAGAAATTTACGGTGATTAGAAAATTCCCGGAGTCGTAGACCGTGAAACCAGTAGGCAGTTTCCTAGAGACGGCAGGATGGTACAGAAGATTTCTGAATAAATTCGCAGATATTTTGGCGTCATTGACTGACACCCTTCGAAAAGGCGCTAAGTCACATCCAGGTGCTTTATTTTTTGGGGTTGAGACTCACTGTAAACAGGCGTTTGACTTCCATTAGTTTAAAATTAATTGGTACTGCTGGCGTTATTATTGAAACATTCTCAATGTTATTGTTGTTGCGGGTAGACGGATTAGGTTGAGAGACTGACCTGTGGTGCGCCGCAAATGAATTGGCTTTTTCTTCATCTATTTTTGCCCAAGTTCCTTCGCTTTCGCTATCCATCGGTATTTTAACCATTTTTTGTGGATCACCAGAGAAGATAATTAGTGACTTTGAGAGGGTGGAAATTTTCCAGGTCCTTTTTAGGCTTTCTTCCTTTTGGATTCACCTTTAGTGCTGGTGATCTCTATTTTTGCCACTCACGCCTTAATCTCATCTTTTCTTTAACGAGGTATTCAACGTAGTGCGCTTTAGTATGTGCCGTATCGGATTTAATTGGGTTTTGTGCGGACGTGGCACTATTAGCAGCTGCATTTATTATTAATCCAAGAACCTGCGTCACCGATTCAATATCCTCTTTGCTCTTAAGTTTTGTATTATCGCACATGTGAGTACTAATATATTTACGATATTTGAGCCAGTTTGTTTTCTTGGGTGTCAGTTTTATTGTTTTGCCAATGAATTCTGTTTTTTTTAAATGTATTATTACCGGGGTGTGGTCGGATAATAAGTCGAAACAGGACTCGGTTTCATTTCTATATTCCAAAATCAATAAGTACGTATGCTTAGAGTTGAAGTCTCCGGCTGAGGGGAATTTGTTACCGAGCTATTTAAAGAAGCTAACAAAATCGGTTGTAGAAGTAGAAATCTAGGTGGACAATAAACTGATGAAATTACTATTTTCTCACCCCAACACTGTGAAGAGATGGAAGTAGATTGGATGTTTTGTTTGGCATAGGATTCTTGAGAGTAGTGCTTTCATCGAGCCTTACTAAGTATTCCCGTACCACTATGCCCTTTACCTTGTGGGTGGATTGTTGAGAACAATTTGTGGCCAGCTAGTTTGAAGTTATATTTTGCAGTTAAATGAGTTTCGGAGACTGTTACTGCTGTTCCTGTCTAGAAAATGTTGTATTTCATTTTTGTGTTGGTTAATACCGTTAGTATGTCAATGGCATATTTTTACAAAATTAATTTTTGAGAAAGTAGAGTTTTCATAAGAAAGTTTTGGTTATGTACAAGTTCTTAAATTATGGATTGCATCGACGACATGAAGCTCGTAATGCACTGGGACAAATTAAATATTAATTGTTTCTAAGTTTTGAGATTCCATAGCATTACTCGATTTATCTGAAATGCCTGTTTTTAGTACATTCGCATAGCTAGTGGATAAAGATATGTTTTCTGTGCTGGTTCCAATATGGTTTGTGTAGTTACGTGCAGCACTCTATTTTTGGGTGCGAACTGTTTTAGCAGTTTGATTCGTACTGGTTTTTAATTGAGTATATATAAAGCAGTGTCTGTAATTGGCATTGTGATTACCCCCACAATTGCAGCACTTGAGTCCTTCTCACTTCTGTTCACCTTGCATTCGGTTAGTGGATGGAAGTCCCCAAACACAACGCATACAGTGCGTAGGGTGCAGTAAGATTTTGAATGACCATACTCCTGACAGTTTGTGCATTGTATTGGGCCTTTACGTTTCTGAGGCTCTTCGACTGTTATTCTATGATGCATTAAATATCGTAGGTTGTAGATGGGGTGGTTTCATTTTGTGTTAGAGTAATGTTTCCATTTCTATTCTGAAAAGCGGTTGCGGAACTTTCTCCCTATTCTTAATATTAAAAACAGATTTCACTGTGAATACAGACTCTTGCAGAGCACCTTTTAGTTCTATAGGGTCTACTTCACGTTCTATTCCTTTAATAACTACAGTCAAGCCTTTGCTACTCTTTAACTGTTACGTGCAGTAATTTTTCTTTTTTTGTGTTGTAGCACTTCACCCTTGGATCAGTTTCAACGCATTCAGTGGCTAGGCGGTTTTAGCCAGTTCCAACTTCTAACTGCCGCCTGTTGATATGCTGACGATTGTTGTTATTGTTCTCCATTCTTGTTGTTAGTGCAATTATTTTCTTCTTTTCTTGTCTTCATTATAATGGATTAAGCATCCCACTGCAACTTTTGCCAATCACGTGTAGGTGATCGTTGCTTGCAGTGAGTTTGTGGATATAGCAGCCTTTTTGCTATTGGCGGAATAGGCATAGATAGCTTTTAACGTGTGGATGTAAATGTCGCTATTTACATTCTCACAACTTTGATAATTCAAGCACATGACTCGGTGACTTCTGCGCATAGCGGAATGGCTAAGACTTTGCATAGGTTGAGATTGTATTATTACGGGCCTGACATGACAGTGCAGGTGTGTAATTCTGTGAAGGAGTATATGGCATGTAAGGAAACCAAACATAGTAACCAGATTTTGAGGCTGGTGATGGAAAAAGAGGTGATGACAGAACAGCCATTTCATAGATTAAACGTTCATTTTTTGGGGAAGTGCCATTGTTCCAAATCTGCCAATGCTTTTGTATTGGTTGTTGTATACCATATTACGAAATTTTCATTTCTTAAGGCCTCGGCCGAAAATATGGTGTCATTTTTAACGGAAGAAATTTTCCACAAATTTGGGGTGCCTGAAGTAATTTTCGGATTACGGGAACAGTTTGTGGGAAGTATTCAGGACGCGAAGGAGCTAAGGCATTAGTACGCTCAGAGTAATGGGGATTATATGAAAGAGGGATTACGAGAGTTTAAGTACTGAGGTAATGTGTCAATGAAGTAGAATTTTGAGTTTTGATACTTCCGTGGATCGGCGGTTTATCCGGAGGAAATCCAAGTGTATACGATAAAAAAACTAATCCTCCCAAATCGCAAATGACCGTCATCGCACCAGGTCAACTAACCTCATCACCCACAGAAAAGGCAACCGAAAAAGTGACAACCACAAGCGCGGATCTGGTGCTGAATTATAAGAGAATCGGTGCTATTATGTCGGTTAAGATTCATTTTCTGCTTTCCCACCTGGATTTCTTCCCGGAAAAATTGGGTGATACGAAGTGCATCAAAATTTGGCGAGAATTGAGAAAAATTCCCTAAGTTTCTGGGTCGAGGCCATGATGAGCGATTATATTTGGAGTTTAATACGTGAACCAGACCCACAAGAATACAATCGAAAAAGTTACATCACACTTCATTTAGAAATTTTGATTTATTATTGAATAAAATGGTTATGTATGGTCGAAAATTGCAAAAAATAGGCATTTCAATTATCTCGAAACACTGACAACCTAGCAAAAGCGCGGAAAAACAATTAGCTCACTTTGGTTGCTCAGGTACAAAACCGTGTATTTCTATGTAATCATTCCGGCATATGCTATGATACTGAGAGACTCGAAAATGTTTCTTTTGGAATGTTGGGATAATGGGATTGTGTATTTTACAAAATCAATATTCTATTTTCACACTTAGTTTTGTCATATTTCCTGCTGGAAATGCACAATGAAGTCATTGTGCTGCTTTCCTGGTTAATGTCTAATACTGTATACACATAAGATAATCAGTTTTTCTTCTTCAGTAAACACGGGGTAACCGTTGCAGCATCTTCATGTGTAATCAAAGAAGAAACGTAATTTTTCGAAATGAGGGACGCACTAAGGGATATAACTGCAATTATTGTTATTGTCGAACTTCTGTATCAATCAATCTTGAGGAAGAGGAGATGCAAACAAAAAAGGAAAGAAGAATGTGGTAAAAAAATTGGCTTTTACAAGGAAGAAATTTCAATTGATAGGTTTTAAAAGGAATTAAAAGAAAATTATCCAAAAGACTACCGAAATTATACGTCGATTGACGAAGAAACATTCGGAAAATAGTTGGACATGATGAAATTTAACCAATTTTCATTGTTTTTAATTGCTATTTTTGTTTGCTTCACAATGTACTATTTTCACTTCTTGCTTCACGCCGCGAAGAGCAAAAAGAACTTCTAAGTATAGTTGTTTTGAACGACATAAGCCATTAAAAGCAGTACACAACGATACACACGAGGCAACCATTGCGACAACCATCATATATATCAAAAAATTTTGATATTTTAGACAACGGTTGCGCCAACACTTATTTCAACGAACAACAGTCGAATTAGTATGCTTTGGTTACATCAGCGGTTGCCTCGTGTGTATGCAGCATAATTTTCGATTCTCATTCTTCTGAAATAGCAAATATTATATCTGTGTAAGGAAAAAACTAATGCGACAAAAATCAGTCTTGACGTTTACTAGAAAAGCCGTTCATTTAATTTAAAGCTAAAAGCCGAGGAAACAAATCTTTTAAAGAAGCACCCACATAACTCTTCGAATAAATCATATTAACAAATATAGAAAATAAAAATATATGTGGGGAGTGCGCTGGCGAAGAAACTGATCGCATGGTACAATGTGATAATTGCGACCAGTGGTATCACTTCGAGTGCGACGGAGTTGACGACGATATAGCCAACATTAGTTGGAACTGTGATGTCTGTGCGAAGAGCCAGAATCAAGTCAATACTTCAACAACAGCCAATACGGATTCGCGAAACGACAAGCTTGGTGAAACGTCAGATGTGCCCGGACCATCGTCAAGAAATCAAACAAATGCCAGAAAGCCGACATTCGCCACTGCAGCCTTGGCAACAGCACTAAAGCCGCCGTCAGTTACCACAGTCAGCAGAACACAAATCGATGACGTCACATATCCACGTATCTCATTCCCACTACTTTCATTAACGCAACGCCAATCTACCCGCGGAAAACCGCCGCTTCGGTTCGAGCCACAACACTTAAGTAAAACAAAAATCAAGCAGAAAAATCTAATTCTGAACATTTTCGCGGGTAACAAGAGCTGAAATTAGCGTTGTTGGAAGAAGAAATGCAGCTACAGCAAAATTAATTTCAAAGGAAGTACGAGTTGCTAAATATGTTCGAGGGATTTGATTCTAATAACTGTTTACGAACAAATATGACCCCACTTTGAAATCGGAAAAACTTTAGCCACCGAAAACATTGTGGAGGTTACGCTAAGCAGCACAGAAAATTGGGAGCACGTAGATAAATATGTGAAAAATGTGGTCCGGCGGAAACGCAGGAATAATTTTGAGAGTCCAATAGTGACGAAGTGAGAATCCCCAAATTGAAGGAAGTATAATAAGGGTTCCAGGGTGGGTAAATATTCTCAGTGAGGGAGGGAGATGTTTCAGTGAGTGCAACCCTCACATACCAATTCTGTGACGACAGTTTTGATGATGCGACAGGCATTTTTACCCTCTCTACAAACAAAAAAAATATGACCACACTAAAAGCGGGATTTCCAACTTTGACATAAGAGCTGCCACAATTTTCCGGGGACACCGAAGAGTGGCTCCTATTTATAGCATCTACGAATATAGTACATTTATAGCGGGATACACTGATGCGAAAAACCTCATACGTCTACAAAGAAGTCTAAGGGGAAAAGCAAGAGAAATATTGTGTAACAAATTGCTGCTACCAGCACTGGTACCCGATATAATCAGAACACTCAGAATGTTTTCGGTCGACCGGAACACATTTTGGAAAGTGCGATTGAAAAGCTCCTGAGATGCCACCTCTAAAAGATAAATTAGAAGCAATAGTCGCATAAAAGATTTGCGCTACCATGGAAACCTACCACCTGGCATCACATCTTGATAATCCATTGTTGGTTAAAGAATTTATAGAGAAACTTCCCAACACCTACAATATTAGTTGGGCAATTCTAGCGAAAGATAATAAAACACCTGCCATAAAAGCATTCAGTTATTGGTTATTCCAGATAGCTGAAGCAGCTAGTACAATAATATCACCGATATCTAATAAGAAAAAAATTATTATCAACACTTATAGCGAAGCTAATACACCACCATTGACCCAGTGGATTGTGTGCAATGGTCACGGGCATAGACTATCATAGTGTTCTACTTTCGCTATTTTATCGACAGAACAAAGATGGGAAGTAGTCAAGCGCAATCAGCTCTGCAATGTCAACAACAATGTAAACCCGCACCGCCGAAAGTGTTTTCTCAAAAGGAAATGTCAAGTCAACAATTGACAGCTCTAACACAGTCAGCTGTTACATCGAGAGATGCCAATCCATAGACCGGAACATAGTGAAAATTGCATAAGGAGAGAAGAAATTAGCCATGACGATAATCAAAAATATGCGAGACCATTCTTTAGAATTATTCCGATACGGATACATACGCCAACATCCTCTGCCGACATATCCGCTATCGTAGATGAAAGCTCATCAGTTACTCTCATAAATCCGGACCTGTTTGAAGAATTGGTTCTGAAAGGCGACAAGGATCCTCTGTGCTTAAATTGGACAAGTGATGCGACACACACTGAAGATTCTTCCATTAGAACTGATTTCCATATTTCCAGTTCACCAAACAGGGTAAAATACGCTTGTAAAAAAAGTGCACTCAGTGTCCAATTTGGAAGCTTCCGATACAATCACTTGGTATGAGTAAATTACGAAATGCCTACCCGCATTTGAATAATACACCACGGAAGCCGAAGACACTAATCGGTTCCTATAACTGGCGGCTAGCAATTCCATCCTGGGGACAACCTATTGCATCCAAAACAAGACTTGGCCGGACTTTACAAGACGGAACAATTAATGAAAATAGCGTTTGCCAGCTAAATATCCAGAAATGCGAGTGCGGGGAAAAGTTTAACGATCTCCACGAGATGGTAAGAGACTACTTTAGCCTGGACGCAAGCAAGGAGCAGAACATGCTTTCGGTAGGAAAGTTAGTAATAGATATGAAGTGGCACTTCTGTGCCGAAACGAAAACTTGCAACTACCCGATAGTTATTCAACAGCGAGAAAGCGTTTAAACTGCCTTCATGTTAAATTCAAAAATTCAATTCGCAAATTTCGCCATTCAATTCGAAGAAATTTAAAATGTTTTGTCAGGATTGAAAAATAGAACAGTCAACGTCCACTCCATAGAAAAGATCCTTGCAATGTTTTTAGAAATTAAATCTGATCCTTATGTAGAATTACTTCATTAAAGGACGCCACCTAAATCAGGATTACCAAGCCCAGCAGGTTTGTTAATATCGAGACCGTTGAGAACAAAAATTCCTTCAATAGAAAAAAAGTTTAGGCCAGAGGTTGTAAATTTGTATAAATATTAAAAACAAATAAATTATCAAAACTAAAGTCTACTAATGATTATAGCCAAGAAAAAAAGTACTTGGGGCCGGTTTGTCAAGCATGTGGCATGTTCAGAAAAACTCCAACATCACATTGGACTTCAGGTACTATAAAAGAAAATTGTAAAGAACCCAGGTCTCAAATTGTAAATAATAAAGAGGAATCTAGTTGCGGGAGGAAGAGGAAACATATTTTGAAATTAAATGATAATTTGTTAGTAAATGAAGTCAATAAAAATGGAAAACAACTACAGGAATTAATTAAAAATTAATCACAAAAAAAATAAAATTAAAGATTCACAGATAGGGTGTAATATAAATGAAAATAAAAAAACACTAAAAACCTCTAACAATAAAATTAATAATCCAAATACTGTACGAAAGGAAACTCCAGAAGTTGTTAAAGAAAAAAAGATGGATCATATGTTACAGAAGCAGGGCGAAAGGTAAAGCCACCAAAAAGATTGAACTTTAAATGGTATTAACCAATTTAATTAAAATAACATTTATAAGATTATTTTAAATAAATTATTTTTATAAAAAGGAAGATGTTGTATTACACACTTCACCCTGTATTATTTATATACTATACTCTCTCTGTCTATAATGTATTATATTACTTTAGCTTATGCTTATTCTTTAGTCATATTTGAATTACACAATAAATACAGTGATGTTTGAGATTTAGCAGCATAAACATCTTGTGTTTTAGTAATAACTAGTCTAGACATATAGTTCCCCTTTTAGTAGAGCAAAAGAAGAATATGGTAGAGGAGGATTAACGGCATTCACCATACCTCGTAGGCCTTTTTATCAGTACAAAGTCATGCCGATTAGACTGTGCAATACAGCGCAGAGATTATGACCCTTGATGGCCAAACTAAAACCGCCGCAGCTCGAAAAGTAGGTGTTTGTATATCTGGACGACCTATTGGTGGTGTCCCAGAGTTTTGAACAGCACATGGAGATGTTAGAGGAAGGAGCTGAACTCTTACGAGATGCAAATCTGACAGTGGGTTTAAATAAGTTCCAGTTTTGCTATCGGGAAGTGAATTATCTGGGGTAATAATAGGAAATAGGGTGCTTGAGACTAACCCCGAGAAATTTACGGTGATTAGAAAATTCCCGGAGTCGTAGACCGTGAAACCAGTAGGCAGTTTCCTAGAGACGGCAGGATGGTACAGAAGATTTCTGAATAAATTCGCAGATATTTTGGCGTCATTGACTGACACCCAGCGTAAAGGCGCTAAGTCACATCAAGGTGCTTTTTTTGGGGTTGAGACTCATTGTAAACAGGCGTTTGACTTCCATTGGTTTAAAATTAATTGGTACTGCTGGCGTCGTTGTTGAAACATTCTCAATGCTATTGTTGTTGCGAGTAGACGGATTAGGTTGAGAGACTGACCTGTGGTGCGCCGCAAATGAATTGGCTTTTTCTTCATCTATTTTTGCCCAAGTTCCTTCGCTTTCGCTATCCATCGGTATTTTAACCATTTTTTGTGGATCGCCAGAGAAGATAATTAATGACTTTGAGAGGGTGGAAATTTTCCAAGTCCTTTTTAGGCTTTCTTCCTTTTGGATTCACCTTTAGTGCTGGTGATCTCTATTTTTGACACTCACGCCTTAATCTCATCTTTTCTTTAACGAGGTATTCAACGTAGTGCGCTTTAGTATGTGCCGTATTGGATTTAATTGGGTTTTGTGCGGACGTGGCACTATTAGCAGCTGCATTTATTATTAATCCAAGAACCTGCGTCACCGATTCAATATCCTCTTTGCTCTTAAGTTTTGTATTAACGCACATGTGAGTATTAATATATTTACGATATTTGACCTAGTTTGTTTTCTTTAGAGGTCAGTTTTATTGTTTGCCAATGAATTCTGTTTTTTTTAAATGTATTATTACTGGGGTGTGGTGGGATAATAAGTCGAAACAGGACTCGGTTTCATTTCTATATTGCAAAATCAATAAGTACGTATGCTTAGAGTTGAATTCTCCGGCTGAGGGGAATTTGTTACCGAGCTATTTAAAGAAGCTAACAAAATCGGTTGTAGAAGTAGAAATCTAGGTGGACAATAAACTGATGAAATTACTATTTTCTCACCCCAACACTGTGAAGAGATGGAAGTAGATTGGATGTTTTGTTTGGAATAGGATTCTTGAGAGTAGTGCTTTCATCGAGCCTTACTAAGTATTCCCGTACCACTATGCCCTTTACCTTGTGGGTGGATTGTTGAGAACAATTTGTGGCCAGCTAGTTTGAAGTTATATTTTGCAGTTAAATGAGTTTCGGAGACTGTTACTGCTGTTCCTGTCTAGAAAATGTTGTATTTCATTTTTGTGTTGGTTAATACCGTTAGTATGTCAATGGCATATTTTTACAAAATTAATTTTTGAGAAAGTAGAGTTTTCATAAGAAAGTTTTGGTTATGTACAAGTTCTTAAATTATGGATTGCATCGACGACATGAAGCTAGTAATGCACTGGGACAAATTAAATATTAATTGTTTCTAAGTTTTGAGATTCCATAGCATTACTCGATTTATCTGAAATGCCTGTTTTTAGTACATTCGCATAGCTAGTGGATAAAGATATGTTTTCTGTGCTGGTTCCAATATGGTTTGTGTAGTTACGTGCAGCACTCTATTTTTGGGTGCGAACTGTTTTAGCAGTTTGACTCGTACTGGTTTTTAATTGAGTATATATAAAGCAGTGTCTGTAATTGGCATTGTGATTACCCCCACAATTGCAGCACTTGAGTCCTTCTCACTTCTGTTCACCTTGCATTCGGTTGGTGGATGGAAGTCCCCAAACACAACGCATACAATGCGTAGGGTGCAGTAAGATTTTGAATGACCAATCTCCTGACAGTTTGTGCATTGTATTGGGCCTTTACGTTTCTGAGGCTCTTCGACTGTTATTCTATGATGCATTAAATATCGTAGGTTGTCGATGGGGTGGTTTCATTTTGTGTTAGAGTAATGTTTCCATTTCTATTCTGAAAAGCGGTTGCGGAACTGTGTCCCTATTCTTAATATTAAAAACAGATTTCACTGTGAATACAGACTCTTGCAGAGCACCTTTTAGTTCTATAGGGTCTACTTCATGTTCTATGCCTTTGCTACTCTTTAACTGGTACGTGCAGTAATATATCTTTTTTTCTGTTGTAGCATTTCACCCTTGGATCAGTTTCAACGGATTCAGTGGCTAGGCGGTTTTAGCCAGTTCCAACTTCTAACTGCCGCCAGTTGATATGCTGATGATTGTTGTTATTGTTCTCCGTTCTTTTTGTTAGTGCAATTATTTTCTTCTTTGGTCTTCATTATAATGGATTAAGCATCCCACTGCAACTTTTGCCAATCGCGTGTAGGTTGTCGCTGTTTGCAGTGAGTTTGTGGATATAGCAGCCCTTTTGCTATTACCGAAATAGGCATAGATGGCCTTTAACGTGTGGATGTAAATGTCGCTATTTACATTCTCACAACTTTGATAATTCAAACACATGACTCGGTGACTTCTGCGCATAGCGGAATGGCTAAGACTTTGCATTGGTTGAGATTGTATTATTACTGGCTTGACATGACAGTGCAGGTGTGTAATTATGTGAAGTGGCATGTAAGGAAACCAAACATAGTAACCAGATTTTGAGGCTGGTGATGGAAAAAGAGGTGATGACAGAACAGCCATTTCAAAGATTAAACGTTCATTTTTTGGGGTAGTGCCCTTGTTCCAAATCTGCCAATGCTTTTGTATTGGTTTTAGACTATTTTACGAAATTTGCATTTCTACGGCCATTGGCGAAAATATGGTGTCATTTTTAACGGAAGAAATTTTCCACAAGTTTGCCTGAAGTAATTTTCGGATTACGGGACCCAGTTTGTGGGAAGAATTCGGACAATTAATGAGGCATTCAGGATCCGGGGTGTCACAAATGTTTATGAGTAGTTTGGATAATGAGTTGGCACGTCGTCTGGTTGCACTTGGGAATCGGGAATTATAGATTTTACCAGAAGGAGACCGCTGGGACTTTGTCCGTAATAGGATAAAGCTTCACATAGAGAAATCTCATGAAACGGGTGCAAGGAATTATAGCAGGAGGGTGAGGCAAATTAGATTTGTGATCGGTCACGAAGTGTCTGGAAGAAACTTTGTGCTTAACAGTTTATAAACGACATTAATGGAAAGGTCTGCCAGAACTTCGTGAATTGATGTAATAGGGCTAGACTGTAAAAGTTGGATAGCATGATCAGGAAACCTCTGGGGGTATTCCACGCGAAGGAGCTAAGGCATTAGTATGCTCAGAGTAATGGGGATTATATGAAAGAGGGATTACGAGAGGTTAAGTACTGAGGTAAAGAGCCAATAAAGTAGAATCTTGAGTTTTGATACTTCCGTGGTTCCTCGGTTTATCTGGAGGAGATCCAAGTGTATACGATAAAAAAACTAATCCTCTCAACTCGCAAATAACCGTCATCGCACAAGGTCAACTAACTTCAACACCCACAGAAAAGGCAACCGGAAAAGAGACAACCACAGGCGCGGATCTGTTACTGAATTACAAGAGAATCGGTACTCTTATGTCGTTAGAAATTAATTTTCTGCAGTCGCACCTGGATTTCTTCCCGGAAAATTTGGGTGATACGAGGTGCATCAAGATTTGGAGAGAATTGAGAGAAATTCCCAAGGTTTCTGGGTCGAGGGCATGATGAGCGATTATATTTGGAGTTTATTACGTGAAACAGACATACAAGAATACAAACGAAAAAGTTACACCGCACTTCATTTCGAAATTTCGATTTATTATTGAATAAAATGGCTATGTATGGATGAAAATGGCTAAAAATAGCCATTTCAATTATCTCGAAAAACTGACGACCTAGGAAAAACTGGTTGCTTAGGTACAATACCGTGTATTCCTATGTAATCATTCCGGCATATGCTATGATACTGAGAGACTGGAAAATATTTCTTTTGGAATGTTGGGATAATGGGATTGTGTATTTTACAAAATCAATATTCTATTTTCACACTTAATTTTGTCATGTTTCCTGCTGGAAATGCACAATGAAGTCATTTTGCTGCTTTCCTGGTTAATGTCTAATGCTGCATACACATGATATAACCTGTTTCACTTCTTCAGTAAACACGAGGTAACCGTTGCAGCAACTTCATTACTGTGGCAATTGTTCGAAATGAGTGACGTACTAAGGGATATATAATTATTGTTATACTCGAACTTCTGTATGAAGATGAGGAAGAGGAGATGCAACCAAAGAATAAAAGAAGAATGTGGTTAAAAAAATTGGCTTTTAAAGAAGGAAGAAATTTCAAATGATAGGTTGTTGAAGGAATTAAAAGAAAATTATCCAAAAGACTTCCGAAATTACATGTTGATGGACGAAGAAACTTTAGGAAAATAGTTGGACATAATGAAATTAAACCAATTTTCATTGTTTTCAATTGCCATTTTTGTTTGCTTCACAATGTACTATTTCCCTTCTTGCTTCATGCCGTGAAGAGCAAAAATAACTTCTCAGTATAGTTATTTTGAGCGACCTAAGCCATTAAAAGCAGTACACAACTATACATACGAGGCAACCATTGTGACAACCATCACAAAATATCAAAATATTTAGATATTTTAGGCAACGGTTGAGGCAACACGCACTTTAGAGAGCAACAGTCGATGCAACATGCCTTGGTTACATAAATGGTTGTCTCGTGTGTATGCGGCATAAGTTTCGTGTACAGTCTTTGGCTAACACTCGGTGCGAGCAGACCAGCTATTAACTCCTTTTCCGCTTTTTCTAAATTCTAAGTTTGTGCTTTTACTACAGTGCAGTTCTGTCACCATTTTTTCGAATAGTACAAAATCGAAGAGCACACCAAAACACGACTAACCTTTTTATCTGACAAAAACAAACTGACAATCCAAAATGGTTGGTATTGCCAACATTCTCGTATATAACAGACATGTGTACCAACATAACAGAAAAAAAATGCGAACATCGAGCATACGTAACTCACGAAAAGATGAAAATAACGGTTATTTTTTGATCACACCTCGTACATATATTCATATATTATCACATATAACATATATAAAGATATATAAAGCTAAATACAGACCTATTATCACCTATGCATCGGTGGTGTGGATGAGCACACTCTCTCTTGTAGGGGTCAAAAAAGCTCGATCAAGACTACAACGTACTGTGGCCATATGTTGTACCGGAGCATTTCCGACTACTCCAGGGCCGGCACTTGATACTTTGGTGAATCTCCCGCCACTAGATGTCTTCATCCGCGGAGAGGCCGTTAAGACCATCTGCAGAGTGAAACATAGTGGCCACTGGTATGAGGTGTATTCGATATTGGACGACGGCGCAGGCGCTGACATCGATTCTGCAATCCTGTCTATGCCCACGGACTCCATGTCATGTTCCCTGCCTTTGCTCGAATCATGTTTGGGATTTTTGGCACTGATGTGCTGAGGAGTAACCAACTTGGCTCCTTGGCACCACAGGATCTACTTCTATTTCTTCGGAGGTCGGGTAGATTTAAAGCAGAGTAAAAAGAGAACTTTAAATGCAATACAATAGATATATACTCTGTCTGAGTGCTGCGCTTATTAGATTGCTCCGAAAAAAAGAAGCTAAATACATCAATTATTCAAACCAATTCTCACACTTTCCCTTTTCATGTTTAAATTGCTACAATGGAATATCAAAGGAGTCTTCAACAATTACCATAAGCTCGAAATTCTTATCAAATAACACCTCCCAAGCCTAATCTCACTGCAGGAAACCCACTTGCCTTTTAACTTCTCCCCAAATACATCAAATCAACATTCAGGATACTTCCTAAACTTACCCCACAACAAGAAGCGGAACAGAACCACCTCTAACCTTATTAACTATAGAAAATCGAACACAAAGTTCAAGAAAAAATCAAAAGAATGCAAAAGGGCAAGCCTCGAAAAACTCACAGATACCATCACTCCTTCATCAAATCCAAAAAAAATATAGTCAGACATAAAACGTCTCTCAAGGTCGTGCAAACCAAATAACATCCAATTTATCAAGTCATCCAACGGTCCCCTATTCTCTTCCAAAGATATATCTAATTACTTTGCATCCACTTGTTCTCATTACTCCCACAACTCCAACTTCCAATCTAACTTCATTTCATCCAAAAATAGCACACTTAATGAAGCCTCCCGACATTACAATCCATCCTTCGATGCGAATCAAATTGAGTCCGAAATTTCCCAATACGAGTTTGAAGCTGCACTATTGTCACTGAAAGGAAAGACCCCCGGTTTGGATAGAATTTGCTACCCAATAATCAAACACCTTCCATTAAGCATAAAAAGTAGACTTGTATCTCACTATAACAACATACTTCCACAAGCTATATATTCGCAAGCTTGGAAATGTGCTTCTATCATTCCTATTCCCTAGCGTAATAAGCCCCCAACAGAAATTCACGGTTACACACCTATATCGCTGCTTCCATGCATGGGAAAAATATTGGAAAAAATAGTTTCCAAGCGCATCATGTGGTTTGTTCTCAAAAAGAAGTACCTTAGTCCACACCAAATGCCTTTTAAAAAAGAACAGGGTACGATGGATGCTTTACTATACTTTGAACATTTCACCTCAAAGGCACTGTCGTGTAAAAATCACATTTCCGTACTTAGCCTTGATTTCGAAAAGGCTTTTAGCAGAGTAGGAGCACATATTGTTCTAAGACAGCTGTCGAAATGGATAAACTAACTAATGTATAACTTCGTCAAATCATTTTTAACGAATCGAAAATTAAAAGTTACTATTAGCAATTCTTCGTCAGACACACATAGTATGTTCAACGGTATCCCACAGGGGTCGCCACTATCGATTACCCTATTTATTATTGCTTTCAATGAAATTAGTGAAGCAATATCAAAAGTCAAAAGCATTGAACACATTATATACGCTGACGATGTATTAATATTCTCCAAAAGTAGTGACTTAAATGTAATCAATAATAAGTTTCGTGAGATTTTAAATGCCATTTCCCTCTGGTCTACAGGTTCAGGCGCTAGGATTTCATACGACAAATGCAAAACTCTACACATTTGCAGAAAACATAGTTGTAATAACTTAGACTTAATATTTAATAATGTACATATGAAACAAGTAGATAACTTAAATATCATAGGATTAATTTTTGACAAAAAACTTACATTTCAGGATCATTGTAATTATATTAGAAATAATATAGCTGCCAGGCTAAATATAATTAAATACCTTTCTTCTAAGCATAGTCTAATTCATATATTAACACTAGTCACTTATTTTATCAAAAATTGATTATGATATTGCAATTTATGGAAACTGTGCAAAAGTAATATTAATTGAGATGAGTACCGGCCACGCGTGACTTGCAAATAGTTGTGAGTTGAGTTTGAAGAACGAATGAGTGATTCCCCGTATTTTTTCTCCTTTATATATTTTTTTCGCCTACTATTCTTTTATAGTTTTGTGTGAGTGAAATTTGTTAGTGGGCAAATTTCATCTTCACACTCCTTCCTTACTTCGCGGTGGGAAAGACATGGCGTTGTAGGGTTTCAATGGACTGTCTTCGTCTCCTTGCTTCCCTCCCTTTCAATCTTGACAATAACTGGGGAGGTGAAGGTGTCTGTTTCTCCTGCTTGTCGTCGCTTCTGTTGTTCTTGGTGTACTTGATTGCACCCTGGTTGTCCCTTGTCCTGTCGTTGTGTCTATGTGGTATGTCTCGGCTGTTTCTCACTGGTGCTGACCGTGCGGAATGGGTAGTAGGTCTAGTAGGCCTTCGCTGAGCGACGTTCTTGTCTGCGGTGCGCTCCCGTCCTTTTTCCGAGGTCCATCTATTAATTCTTGGGAGGTCCTTCTATCTATCCCTTTGTGGGATACGTTGTCCACTTTCGCTCGGCATGAAGTCTTTCATGAAGTCTAGTCCCAGGAGTAGATCATCACTGGAGTCCGGCATGACCAGTAGCTGTAGTTTGCATGCCTTCCCTCCAAGCCTTACAGTCGTCACCAATGTCTCTCTGAGCCTCCTAACACTACCGTCTGCCATACGTGCTCTGGTATGGGGTTTTCCCAATTTGCCGGTGGAAGCGTGTAATTTTCGTGCTAGCTTCGTGCTCACGAAACAGTGAGTTGCTCCTGTGTCCAGTGTCGCGATTATAACCGCTGCACCAATAGAAACGGTAGCAGAGATTCGTTGACCATCACAGTGCAACAAGTTTTCCGACGCTGAGATCTGATGGTTCTGCTTTGTACTACACTGCGTTTCTGTTTGCAGCACTCAATCGTCTTCACATCCCTACGACCACACTCGGACACGCGTTGCTTGCAAAGGATCTGGGGTGAGTACCGGACACGCGTTCCTTGCAAAGGATCTGAGGTCAGTACCGGAAACGCGTTGCTTGCAAAGGATCTGGGGTGAGTAGTGGACACGCGTTGCTTGCAAAGGATCTGACTTGCAAATTGTTGTGAGTTAAGTTTGAAGAACTAATGAATGATTCCCCGTATTTTTTCTACTTTATATATTTTTTTTCGCCGACTGTTGTTTTATAGTTTTGTGTAAGTGAAATTTGTCTGTGAGCAAATTTCATCTTCACAGTTTTCATAGCTGAAGCTACCGCGATTTTGAAGGCCGTAGAATACGCATCATCCACAAAAGGCAAATTCATGATTTGCACAGACAGCTACTCAGCTATTTCCGCGCTTCAGAAAGAGTCCAACAACAGTCTCCTGGTAACTCTTATTCGCGAAATACTGATCCAACACAGTGACAACATTAAAATAATGTGGACACCTAGTCACGTGGGAATACGTGGGAATAAGCTAGCTGACAACAGAGCTAAACTAGCAGCCAAAGAGCCACTACACACATCTTCTTTTATAGAAAAGAGAGATATACATAAATTAATAAGCAAACACCTTTGTCATAGGAAAAATTCGGGCTCGATTAATACACCGTTACGTTGCTATTAACGCCACAGGAACGAAACCAATTTTTCCTGCATCAAGCTCCTGTACAGAGTTAAATATATGTGTACGGCTTCGGCTTGGTCACTCCAACTTGACCCACCAACACATCTTCAATGTCTCACACCCTGCACCATGTCCATACTGCAACTCGCCGACACTGACCGTAGATCACATCCTCAACGACTGCGTTCATTTTAACCACATCAGATCCCAAATATTCCCAAACTTAACCCTTAAGTTATTGTTTTTCAAGTAATAAAAATAATGATAATAATATAACTGTGTACGGAAAAACTACTGTGAAGAATAAAATCAATCTTGACGTGTACTAGAAAGGTCGTTCATTTAATTTTAAGCTAAAAGCCGAGGAAACAAATCTTTTAAAGAAGCACCCATATAACTTAGCGAAGAAATTGTATTAACAAATACGGACAACAAAAATATATGTGGGAAGTGCGCTGGCGAAGAAACTGATTGCATGGTGCAATGTTATAATTGCGACCAGTGGTATCACTTCGAGTGCCTCGGAGTTGATGACTATATAGCCGACATTAGTTTGAACTGTGATGTCTGTGCGAAGAGCCAGGATCAAGTCAATACTACAACAAAAACAAATACGGATACGCGAAAGGACAAGCTTGGTGAAACGTCAAATGTGCACGGACCAGCGTCAAGAAATCAAACAATTGCCAGAAAGCTAACATCCCCTACAGCAGCCTTGGCAACAGCACTAAAGCCGCCGTTAGCGGAACACAAAACGATAACGTCACATATCCACGTATCTCATTCCCACTACTTTCATTAACCCCAATCGACCAGCGGAAAACCACCGCTTCAGTTCGATCAACAACACTCAAGTAACGCCGTAAGTAAAAATCAAGCAGAAAAATGTAATTCTGAACATTTTCGCGGGTAACAAGAGCTGAAATTAGCGTTGTTGGAAGAAGAAATGCAGCTACAGCAAAAATAACTTCAAACGAAGTACGAGTTGCCAAATATGTCCCAGGGATTTGATTCTAATAACTGTTTACGAACAAATATGACCCCACTTTGAAATCGGAAAAACTTTAGCCACGGAAAACATTGTGGAACACATATGCTAAGCAGCAAAGAAAACTGGGAGCACGTAGATAAATATGTGGAAAATGTGCTCCGGCGGAAACGCAGGAATAATTTTGAGAGTCCAATAGTGACGAGGTGAGAATCCCCAAATTGAAGGAAGTATATAAAAGGGTTCCAGGGTGGGAAGATGTTCTCAGTGAGGGAGGGGGATGTTTCAGTGAGTGCAACCCTCATATACCAATTCTGTGACGACAGTTTTGATGATGCGACAGGCATTTTCACCCTCTCTACCAAAAAAGAATTACCCCACTAAACGTGGGATTTTCAACTTTCACATCAGAGCTGCCAAAATTTTCCGGGGACACCGAAGAGTGGCCCCTATATTTATAAGCAGCTACGAAAATAGCACAGCTATAGCGGGGTATACTGATGCGAAAAACCTCATACGTCTACAAAGAAGTCTAAGGGGAAAGGCAAGAGAAATATTGTGTAACAAATTGCTGCTACCAGCACTGGTACCCTATATAATCAGAACACTCAGAATGTTTTCGGTCGACCGGAACACATTTTGGAAAGTGCGATTGAAAAGGTCCGGAGATGCTCTAAAAGATAAATTAGAAGCTCCTCTAAAAGATAAATTAGAAGCAATAGTCGCATTCTCACTGGGTATATAAAATATTTGCGCGACCATGGAAACCTACCAACTGGCATCAGATCTTGATGATCCATTGTTGGTTAAAGATTTTTTAGAGAAACTTCCCAACACCTACAAGATTAGTTGTGCAATGCTAGCGCAAGATAATGAAACACCTGCCATAAAAGCATTAAGTGATTGTTTATTCCAGATAGCTGAAGCAACTAGTACAATAATATCACCGATATCTAATAAGAAAAAAATTTGTTATGAACACTTATACCGAAGCTAATACACCACCAGTGACCCAGTGTACATATTTTGTGCAAAGGTCACGGGCATAGACTATCATAGTGTTCTACTTTCGCTATTTTATCGACTGAGCAAAGATGGGAAGTAGTCAAGCGCAATCAGCTGTGCCGAAAATGTCTCAACCCGCACCGCCGAAAGTATTTTCTCAAACGGAAATGTCAAGACAACAATTGTCAGCTGTAACACAATCAGCTGCTACATCGAGAGATGCCAATCTATAGACCGGAACATAGTGAAAATTGCATAAGGAGAGAAGAAATTAGCCATGACGATAATCAAAAATATGCGAGACCATTCTTTAGAATTATTCCGATACGGATACATACGCCAACATCCTCTGCCGACATATCCGCTTTCGTAGATGAAGGCTCACCAGTTACTCTCATACATCAGGACCTGTTTGAAGCATTGGTTCTGAAAGGCGACAAGGATCCTCTGTGCTTAAATTGGACAAGTGATGCGACACAAACTGAAGATTCTTCCATGAGAACTGCATTCCAGATTTCCAGTTCACCAAACAGGGTAAAATACGCTGTAAAAAAAGTGCACTCAGTGTCCAATTTGGAAGCTTCCGATACAATCACTTGGTATGAGTAAATTACGAAATGCCTACCCGCATTTGAATAATACACCACGGAAGCCGAAGACACTAATCGATTCCTATAACTGGCGGCTAGCAATTCCATCCTGGGGACAACCTATTGCATCCAAAACAAGACTTGGCCGGACTTTACAAGACGGAACAATTAATGAAAATAGCGCATGCCAGCTAAATATTCAGAAATGCGAGTACGGGGAAAAGTTTAACGATCTCCACGAGATGGTAAGAGACTACTTTAGCCTGGACGCAAGCAAGGATCAGAACATGCTTTCGGTAGGAAAATTAGTAATAGATATGAAGTCGCACTTCTGTGCCGAAACGAAAACCTGCAACTACCAGATAGTTATTCAACAGCGAGAAAGCGTTTAAACTGCCTTCATGATAAATTCATAAATTCAATTCGCAAATTTCGCCATTCAATTCGAAGAAATTTAAAATGTTTTGTCAGGATTGTAAAATAGAGCACTCAATGTCCAGTCCATAGAAAAGATCCTTGCAATGTTTTTAGAAATTAAATCTGATCCTTATGTAGAATTACTTCATTAAAGGACGCCACCTAAATCAGGATCACCAAGCCCAGTAGTTTTGTTAATATCGAGACCATTGAGAACAAAAATTCCTTCAATAGAAAAAAATTTTAGGCCAGGGGTTGTAAATTTGTATAAATATTAAAAACAAGTAAATTATCAAAACTAAAGTCTACTAATGATTATAACTAAGTCTACTAATGATTATAATGAAAAACTCCAACATCACATTGGACTTCAGGTACTATAAAAGAAAATTGTAAAGAACCCAGGTCTCAAATTGTAAATAATAAAGAGGGATCTAGTTGCGGGAGGAACAGGAAACATATTTTGAGGTTAAATGATAATTTGTTAGTAAATGAAGTCAATAAAAATGGAAAACAACTACAGGAATTAATTAAAAATTAATCACACAACAAATTAAAATTAAAGATTCACAAATAGGGTGTAATATAACTGGACGATCTAGGGGGTGTAATATAACTGGGCGACCTCTTTGTATATCTGGACGACCTATTGGTGGTGTCGCAGAGTTTTGAACAGCACATGGATATGCTAGAGGAAGTCGCTAAACTCTTAAGAAACGCAAATCTGACAGTGGGTTTAGATAAGTCCCAGTTTTGCTATCGGGAAGTGAATTATCTGGGGGTGAAAATAGGTAGGAAATGGGGTGCTTGAGACTGACCCCGAGAAATTTAAGGTGATTAGAAAATTCCCGGAGTCGTAGACCGTGAAACAAGTACGCAGTTTCCTAGAGACGGCAGGATGGTACAGAAGATTTGTGAATAAATTCGCAGATATTTTGGCGTCATTGACTGACACCCTGCGTAAAGGCGGGAAGTCACATCCAGGGGCTTTTTTTGTACACAGACGTTTGACTTCCTTTGGTTTAATATTAACTGGTACTGTTGGCGTCGTTGTTCAATGCTCAATGCTATTGTTGTTGCGGGTAGACGCATTAGGTTGAAAGACTGACCTGAAGTGCGCCGCAAATGAATTGACTTTTTCTTCATCTATTTTTGTCCAAGTTCTATCGCTTTTACTATCCACCGGTGTTTTAACCATTTTTTGTGGATCGCCAGAGAAGGCGGGAGGGGACGCAAATATTGAAGGTTTTTAGGCTTTCTTCCTTTTCCTCGCGAAGAGCTTTTTTCAGCTACTTTTGGTCTGATTTTGGTTTCACCACTAGTGCTGGTAATCTATATTTTTGCCACTCACGCCTTAATCTCCTCCTTTCTTTAACGAGGTATTCTACGTAGTTCGATTTCATATGTGTCGTATTGGATTTAATTAGGTTTTGTGCGGGCGTGTATATGGAATGTAAGGAAACCAACCATAGTAACCAGATTTTGAGGCTGGTGATGGAAAAAGAGGTGATGACAGAACAGCCATTTCAAAGAATAAACGTTCATTTTTTTGGGAAGTGCCCTTGTTCCAAATCTGCCAATGCTTTTGTATTGGTGGTTTTAGACCATTTTACGAAATTTTTATTTCTTAAGTTCACTGCCGAAAATATAGTGTCATTTTTAACGGAAGAAAATTTCCACAAATTTGGGGTGCCTGAAGTAATTTTTGGATTACGGGAAACAGTTTGTGGGAAGAATTCAGACAATTAATGAGGCATTCAAGATTCGGAGTGTCACAAATGTTTATCAGTAGTTTGGATAATGAGTTGGCACGCCGTCTGGTTGCACTAGGGGATCGGGAGCTATAGATTTTACCAGAAGGAGACCGCTGGGACTTTGTCCGTAATAGGATAAAGCTGCACATATTAGATTTTTGATCAGTCAGGCAAATTAGATTTTTGATCAGTCACGAACTGTCTCGAAGGAACTTTGTGCTTAACAGTTTATAAACGACATTAATAGAAAGGTCTGCCAGAACTTCGTGAATTGGTGTAATAAAGGCTAGACTGTAAAAGTTGGAGACCATGGTTAGGAAACCTCTGGGGGTATTCCACGCGGAGGAGCTAAAGCATTAGTACGCTCAAAATAATGGCAATGATATGGAAGAGGAAATTATACGAGAGGTTAAGTACTGAAGTAAAGAGACAATGAAGTAAAATCTGGAGTTTTGATACTTCCGTGGATCAGCGGTTTATCTGGAGGAGATCCAAGTTTATACGATAAAAAAAACTAATTATCACAACTCGCAAAGAGCCGTCATCGCACAAGGTCAACTAACCTCAACACCCACAGAAAAGGCAACCGGAAAAGAGACAACCACAAGCGCGGATCTGTTGCTGAATTACAAGATTACGGTGCTCTTATGTCGCTAGAAATTCATTTTCTTCATTCTCACCTGGATTTCTTCTCGGAAAATTTGGGTGATACGAGTTGCATCAAGATTTGGAGAGAATTGAGAGAAATTCCCAAGGTTTCTGGGTCGAGGGCATGATGAGCGATTATATTTGGAGTTTATTACTTGAAACAGACCCACAAGAATACAAACGAAAAAGTTACAACGCACTTAATTTCCAAATTTTGATTTATTATTGAATAAAACGGCTATGTATGGTCGAAGATTACAAAAATTGCCATTTCAATTATGTCGAAAGACTGACAGCCTAGGAAAAACTGGTTGCTCAGGTACAAAACCGTGTATTCCTATGTAATCATTCCAGCAAATGCTATGATACTGAGAGACTCGAAAATATTTCTTTTGGAATGTTGGGATATAATGGGATTGTGTATTTTACAAAATCAATATTTTATTTTTACACTTAATTTTGTCATATTTCCTGCTGAAAATGCTTAATGAAGTCATATAAGTACACACCTCCGTGTGCTTTATTTTGCTGGTTTCCGGTTAATGTCTAATGATGCATACACATGAGGCAACCGTCGAAGGAACGTGTTGAGGCAACCTGTTTTTCTTCTTCAGTAAACACGGGTTAACCGTTGCAGTAACTTCATTACTGTGTCTACTGTGTACTCAAATGGATATACGCGGACGAAAGGCAATTTTTCAAAATTAGTGACGTACTAAGGGATATAGCTGCAATTATTGTTATTGTAGAACTTATGTATGAAGATGAGGACGAGTAGATATACCAACCAAAAAAGAAAAGAAGAATGTGGTCAAAAAATTGGCTTTTAAAGAAGGAAGAAATTTCAAATGATAGGTTGTTGACGGAATTAAAAGAAAATTATCCAAAAGAGTACCGAATTTTGGCGAATCTCAACGCTACATAACCCTCTCAACTGTCAGAATACGATAAGGGCAAGCCTTAGTGGGCAAAGGCACACACTGATGTGCGTGTCCCCTCCTCCACTGCACAAGCAGCAGAGATCAGCCGATCGCCCTTTCCAATCCACCCAAAGCATCCATAAGCGCGTAAGGCTGGCTAGCTCTCGAAACCGCTTAGTGAGATTGTGAAAGAGAGCCTTACATGGGCTGTGGTCGACTCTGCCAATGCCGATGGGACCATTACTCCTGCCAATTGGAGAATGGTCGAAATGGCATTGTTACCAATTTTCGTTAAGGTCATGTCCCTCAACCCTGGTCTTTCACCCTGCTGCCGTGACGTAGGGTGGTATCAAGGACATATCAAGATCATATCTTGCTCGGACCAACGCTCGGCGGATCTATATAAGGGAGCGATCAAGAGGCAAGGTGAGATCTGGCCGGGTGCAAAGCTCAATGCGGTAGCTCTCCAACGCCCTCGCTCCAAAACATAGCTTCCTGCCGAGCCCTCTGAGCCTGAGGCAATCTTAAATATCCTGAAGCTCAACAATACCGATCTTCCCACCGATGGCTTGAAAGTCGCGAAAGTTGGTGACTCCAAAGGCACTTTGCGTGAGGTCACCATAATTTTGAACGAGCAATCCCTTGTTCCCATCACATCCCGCGAGGGGGTGATTTACTATGGCTTTGGAGCCATCACTCTCCGCATCTCCAAGTGCGATGCCCAAGCCCCCCAGCTGGTGCTGTTCCACAAGGACTGGACTCAATGGATACGGATATCGTATGGTATATATCGAGGATCAATGTAAACTAACATCCTGCATTCTGGTAAAAAAAACAGCGTTAAAGCTCTTTTACTCCCTAGAGTGACAATGTTGCCATGGTCATTATGGGTCCACGGACCTTCTGGATCTCCTCTAACTACATGGCTCATGACTATGGCGACTCTCGATTGAACAGGGAATTCGACCTCACTATTCCAAGCAGAAACGACTGCAATTTAAAAGACCCAATCGTCGGTGAAATATTATCGAAATCTACACCGACGGTTCCAAGTATGGAGGTAGAGTCGTAAGCGGTATTTATTCCGACAAGCTGGACTTAAACATCTCCTAGACCATTGCAGCGTTTTTCAAGCTGAGGTCATGGCCATTTACCACGCAGCCAAATGGATGATTAGTAGTGATATCGGCGCAGTTGACGTATCTATCGTCTCAGATAGCCAGGCTCCACGGTCACATCAAGACTAGTTCATGAATGTCAAACATCTTTAAATGAGCTCGCAAGTTACTCTCGGGTGCACCTAGTCTGGGTTCCCGGACATAGCGAAATCCCGGGAAACTGCGAGACGGTCGAGCTTGCCAAGGCAGGGACGCTAATGCACGAAATTTACCCCTCCGTAAACATCGGCATTCCACTGGAAACAGCCAAGCTGGAAATCAAACGGAAATATCTGACTGACGCCTACAAATCCTGGGCTAACGAGGAATCCTGCCACACGGCTAGACTAACTTGGGCAAGAATGGACAAAAACAGAACCAATCAACTTCTTCGACTTGATCGCGTATCACTGTCGGCAACTGTGTCGGTTTTGACCGGCCACTGCATAATGGGACAGCACGTAGAAAGACTGGGCCTACCACCAAATGACTTTTGCCGAGGCTGTGGCTCCGAGGAGGAGGACGACCGGGTTTTCCTCCTCTTATGTCACTGCCCATCCTTGAGCAGAAGAAGAATTCGCACCTTTGGTCCCCATTTCTTACAAGCCTGACAGAGCCATTAATTAATAATAATATTGCGCTTACTATCTCCATCCCATAGTATGGGAAGTTTTTAGTCAGTGTATGAACGGCGCCACACCGTGGTATCACAATGGGCCATTATGTGTGCTCAAGTGTGCTTTTGGCAAACTGGGCGGCCACTCCTACCTACCTACCTACCTACCTGGTAAATTTATTATGCAGCATTAAATGCGAATCTGGTGGGGGTGTGATAGTGAAGTTGATTTTGATTGTTGTTGGCGAGTGGTCTGAGTATAGATCATAGCACGGTTTCGCAGATATGTTCGATCTAGCAAGACCTTTGAATATCCCAAAATGGATCAAATCTGGTATTTTCCGCCTGTCTGAGGGCCAGTTTGTTGGTTGATTGGAAGATACTGTGTCCAGGCCAAGTTTACTGACAACCGACCATAGTTTTCTGCCTTTGGGTGTGATCAGGCGGGAACCCAGTATGTGTGTTTCGCGTTGAAGTCCGCAGCAACTATGAATTTAGTCCCGAGGGATGCAAAAAAGTCGTTGTATTGCTGTTCTGTTATACTGAACCGCGGCGGACAATAAATCGCTGTGAGTGATACATTAGTGATGTACCCTTCAATGCATATTGACGTTGCATGCAAATAGTCTTTACTGAAGCTGGTTAGTGAATGGTATTTTATTCTGCTTTTTATTAGTATTGCTGTACCTCCACAGGCTTTGCCTTGAGGATTGTTTGTGGTATACAGTTTGTAGTGCGGGATTTTAAAACTATTTTTTTCTGTGAAATGTGTTTCTGAAATAAGCATAATGTCTATTAGATGGATGTTTAGAAAGTGAACTAATTCTAATTGGTGTAGGCTTAAGCCGTTTGCGTTCCAATGGCGAAGTTTGATGGAGCTAATGGTTTGGATAATAGGGTTTGTAGTAGAATTTGAGATTGGTTTCTAATCATTTCCTGTATCATATTTTGCATCGAGACCATGAACTGGTTCATGGTTTGTCCAAGTGATTTGAGTGAGTCCTCTACTGAATTTGGTTGGTCGGTTTGGGCTTCGAGCTGAGTGGTATTTTTTACTATACTTGCATATGATGCCAGTTGAGGTTGCAATGGTCGTGCAGAATGGGTTATATTAGGGAATAGTGATCGCTCAGTGTAAGCTAAAGTCTTTTTGTCGCTGTTTTGACCGAAGTTATTGGAATATTTGCTATACACAGCGCAACCTCTGCTGCTGCATTTCTTCACTGATATATTCATTTTATTAGATGGTCACTTGGATGAAGTGTGTGTATCTCCGCAGATGACACAAACACTACGTAGAGTGCAGTATGATTTAGTGTGCCCAAATTCTTCGCAATTTGTGCACTGAATAGAGCCTTTGCGTTTATGAGGTTGTTCTACCGTTATTTTTCGGTGCATTAGGTAGCGCATGTTGTAAATGGGATGAGCTTCTCCATTTTTTAGTTACTTTAGCTCTGGTTCTAATTCGATCCGAAACAGTGGCTGCGGTACGTTATTCCGGTTTTTTATGTTTGTAAGCTGGTGATCGTTCTTCTTTTATTTCTGTTCATAGACTGTTCGTTTTATTCGTTATTTCTTATCTACAACATATTTTATTGACATTAGCTTAGAGATGCCAGATGGCTAGTAGATAATCTGATTACGTATGCATAGAGATGCCAGGTGGCTTACAGATAATCTACTTACGCATCTACTTATAATCTAATAGTATCAATATACCACAATGTTGAATACCGATTTTGTGTTATAACCAACTTCATTTAGTGCCTCTTTTATTTCGTCGGAGGGAACGCTTGACCCGATACCTTTGATAACTACTGTTAACCCTTTGCTACCCTTTAGTTGGTAAGTGTAGTAGTTTTCCTTGTTCATGTCGAGGAAATTAACAACCTTGCTGTAATTATTTTCTGAGTATATCTAGATTTTTGTTTCGTGGATATCGCCCTTGGTAAGTGGAACGACATGGAAACTGTTGGCGCCACTAATGTGAATTAGATTTTCACTAAAGCAGCTGAACTTTTTTCTCGGAGGTAAATGGGGGGTGGCCTAAAGGATTTCGATGGAACCACCTTATCATCATCGTTGCTAAGTAAAGCAAATCGATTTGTATTGGATCCGTAATCAGTCTTTAGAAGTTTTGTAACTTTATTTGGTTTGGCAGATTTTGGTCTACTTTTTCGTTTTATAACTTCTATGTAACGGTCCATACCAGTTTTGATTTTACTATTTATCTCATTTCCTACTGGTTGTTGAGTTTTCGGTGGTGGAATCGCCTCCATATTTCCTACTGGGTATTGTGTATTGAGAGAGCATGTAATCTGAGAGCAAGAATTAGATGGCTCCATTTGTGTTTGGACGTGAGAGCAGAGAGTAGTATTGTTCGTATACACGCTTTGGTTGTTTTTTTGTTTGTTACTGTTGATTTTGCAAGCGCAACTAATTTATCGAAATAAGTTTTTTACTTAAACGCAACTGCAATATTTCGACTTGTGGATATTGAGGGTTCATTGACAATGAGCAATTATCAAAAAAATTGTATGTTTTGAGTTATTTTGAGAGGTTAAGTGAGAATTGAGGAATTACTATAGTTAGAGTTAAATAGGGGTGCACTGTATTTTTACCACTACATACGAGTACATCAATTTTAAAACATTCTCACACTATCAGAACTCGCACAAATCCATTCATATCAACTGTCTTTTCTATTTGTTCTTTGAGAAAGGTAAAGGAAAGAAATAGAAAAAAATGTTTGTAATAAAGTGTTCGGAACGGTGATTTATATATTGACTCATTCGAAAATGGTAATCCCCCTTTTTATTTTGTTTTGTGTTCATAAAAAGGCAAAGAAGAATAAGAAGAGACATTCAATTCGCGCGTTTTTTATTTACCGTTTCAACCATATTGTTGGCACTACCTTGAAAATCCGCTTGATTTATTTAAGATTTGGCAACTCTAAAAATTTGTAATCCATAACTTTGTAAAAGTCAATTTTTTTATTGCCTTTTTAACGAAACTTTGTAATTGTGAAGTAGCGTCCCTTGGCTTTTGCCATTTTTTCACATAAATCCATAAGACCAAGGTGGCTTAAACGCACTGCCATTGGAGGGCTTTATTTAATTAATTCAAAAAGAGTTTCTAGTGGTTTCCATACCAAAAAGTAGGTTATAATTTAACAATTTTTTTTGCTTAAACTCTTATATTATTGTTTATAAATAGGAATTTTAATATAAACCCAGCCTGTGAAATAAATCAAGTCTTCTGTGAAGCTTGCTGCGTTTTATTTAAAATCCCTGTGCAATCCGTTAGCTCCGGCCACCTGCCTTTTCAACATTTTAAAATTCTTTTTGCTACCAGCATCATCTCCTCCTGGATCACCTACAGCGTTACTACCATTGCCAATCTCGCAGTAAGTACAAATGGAAAATCAAAGTGAAAAGGGTCAACAAAAAAATGGCCACAATTGTTTGCTATGCCATAATCCCACTCACGACAAAATGGCGTCTTGCATAAAATGCCTCAAAGTATTTCATAGAGGTTGTGTCAATGTCTCAGACAACGTATCCTATCAATGTCCACAATGTTCAGACAATAGGCCAGCCTAACCTGCTCCTAGTGCTACAAGTCGTTGTTCTAATCGGTCTAGCCAGTCCCAATCGCGTAGTATTCAGTTGCAACTTCAAAAACTACAAGAGGAACGAGCGCTTAATTTACAACAGTCTGATTTAGAACACGAATTCTTAAATAAAAAATATCAGCTCCTAGAAGAAGCTGAAGACCTCTGCGAAAATTCATCCCAAAAGTCCCAATCTGTTCGAAATTGGTTAAATGAAATGCCCCATAAAAAGGAAATATCAATAGCTCAACTTGATACCCGTCGCCAAACTGCGACAAATAGTGTCGAAAATACATCATTTGAACAAGCATCCTACTTGCCTGATGAAACTTCGTATTTTGATATGCCTACAAGACTTGCACATCAAAATACAAACTCTACGAATATTACTAGCAGCACTGCTGAACAAATGCCACAGCAACCAAATATATATGGTCCAACATCGGTCACCAATGCTGCAGTATGTGCATCCATCACAACCGTTGCGCCAATTTATGCTTCAGCTGCCACCACCAATAGCGGCTATCAACGAACACTGCCTTTTAGACCGAGCAACACCTACCCACCTGCTGCTGTGTCATTTTCAAACTTACCTGTATATTCAAACACCTCAACCCAACCTGTTAATATAAACACAAAACATTCGTTTAATTTTCCAAATCAACAATCATTTATTAGTAATGTGCCAATGTCGTCCACCATGCACGCAAACACAAATAACAATTTCACTACACCACACTTTAATTCCACTCAACATATACATCAATCTCATATAAATTCGAGGCAATCTGTACCGAAAGTTTTGCCTATTTTTTCCGGTCACCCCGAAGATTGGCCATTATTTTATGCCACCTACGAATGGTCCAACTATACCTACGGATTCACCCATGCCGAAAACCTCATTCGTCTCCAGAAGGCACTAAAGGTGAAGCACTGCAAAGCGTCCAATATCTTCTAGTACACCCCGCAAACGTCCCTGGCGTCTTTGAAGTGCTCCGCATGCTGTATGGTCAACCTGAAAAGATATTAAATACGAGTACAATAAAAAATAGAATTAGTGTAACGCCAAAAGTTAATGAAAATAATTTAAAAACACTAACCTCTTTCGCCATTAATGTTCACAGTTTAATTGCCACTACCACTGCTGGCAACCTGCCAGATGAATTGAATAATTCCTTTTTACTCCAACAGCTAATTCAAAAACTCCCACCATCATATCAGATGCAATGGGCAACTCTTAAGCTTGAACTTATTAACCAAAACAAAAAACCAAATTTGTCTGTATTGGTTATTTAACATTGGACTAACAGCAAAGCTCAATAACATTAGAATCCACAGCTAACGAACAAAACAAAGATAAAAGAAATAACAAAGATAGTAAGGACCACAGCTACAACAACAATAACAACAAAGCAACGACAAGGAGAAGAGCATATGTTTACTCTCATAGTGATGAGCGCAAGTGTGTCGTTTGCAACAACAACAACTGCAAAGCAGTAAGTGACTGCCCAACATATCAGTCGGTAGATCGTGGTGAAAAATGGAATGTGGTGAGGAAGAACAAACTATGCAAATATTGTTTGTGTATACATAGCGGAGACTGTAGGCGCAAGAAAAAGTGCGGTGAGGAGGAATGCGAATATTACCACCATCCTTCATTACACCGCTATTCTGAAACAAATAAACAAACGTCAAATATAAATGGAGTAAATGTAAACAACACACATCTTTTAGAAGATGAAGAAGTGATAAACAATGCTCACAGTGCTAGTTTGCATAATATTTTGTTTAAAATAATACCGATTACAATTTACGGGTGTGATAAAGCAATTACAACATTTGCATTTAATGATGTGGGATCTTCCATCAGCCGTATGGACGACTCAATTGCCAGTGATTTAGGATTAACTGGTGTTGCGAATCCCTTGTGTTTGCGGTGGACTAGAGGTATGCAAAGAAATGAAAAAATTCAAAGAAATTAAAAATTACAATTTCAAGAGAAAACAAACGACGTTTAACAGTGAATGTGTGTACAGTGGAGTCATTAAATTTGCCAACAAAGTCATTAGACTACAAAATATTGTCGCAGCGCTATCGCCACTTGCGAAATTTGCCAATAAAAAGTTACACAAATGCACCCCGAAAAATGCATGCCGAAATTATTAATCGGATTAAATCATTTCAAATTGGGAATTTCTAGTAAAACCCGTGAAGGGACTCTTCATGAACCTGTTGCTGTCTGCACAAAGCTCGGATGGTTTATTTATGGCACAGTGGCGGAAAATGGAAATACAAGTAAGCATTTAAATTTTACATATTTGTGATTGTTTGGCGAGGGATGATAGTGTTGAGGAGTTAATTAAAAGTTTTTATACACTTGAGAGTTTGGGCATTTGTACAAAAGACCCCCTAGTTTCTGAAAAGGAAAATCGTGCACTAAATTTATTAAATAATTTAACAAAGTTAAAGGAGAACGGTCATTATGAAGTTCCATAGTTATGGAAGTTTGATTCTTTCGAATTGCCAGACAGTTATTCCATGGCTTTAACACGGCTTACCTGCCTTGAAACATGATTAAAACAAAATTTTGAACTTTTACAAATTTTTAAAAATACAATTACAAACTACCTATCTAAAGGCTATATACGCAAATTAAATGAATTTGAAATTAATCGTGCCGATAGGAAAGTTTTGTATTTAGCAATTTTTGCTGTTTTTAATAAAAACAAACCCGGTAAATCGCGTGTCGTCGGATGCCGCTGCAAAATCATCCGGCTTATCTTTAAATTCATTCTTGTTAAAAGGCCCTGATATGTTGGCCTCCCTGCCATCAATTCTTTTCAAATTTCGACAAAATGCCGTGGCTATTTGTGGTGACATCGAAGATATGTTTCATCAAGTACACATAAGACCAGATGATCGAGATGTTCAACGATTTCTCTGGCGTGACTGTAACCAAAATAAAACACCCGATGTTTACATAATGGATGTGATGATATTTGGAGCCAAAATAAAACACCCGATGTTTACATAATGGATGTGATGATATTTGGAGCTACATGTGCCCCTAGAATTTCACAACACATTAAAAATTTAAATGCTGATAAACTTGAAGATAAATTTCCTTTTGCTGCCAAAGCGATAAAACAAAATCACTACGTTGATGATTTATTCAATTCAGTTAACACGCCACAAGATGCAATAAAACTAATTTTGGATGTTTCATATGTACATAGCCAAGCCGGTTTCAATATTAGAAATTAGATTTCTAACGACATGTTAGTAAGGCAAGCCTTCCCATCAACAATTCCTAACGGTGTAAAATGCATAAACTTTAAGGATGAGACTCAAATTGAAAAAGTTTTAGGAGTTTTTTGGGAACATAAGGAGGATGTTATAACTTTTAAAATTGCATCATGGCTATTGGAAACCGATTTGTTTTTGCTGAAAAAATCACCAACAAAGCGAGAAATGCTATGACTTGTTATGTCAATTTATGATCCCCTTGGGTTAATTGGGCATATAATAATGTACGTCAAGGTACTAATGCAAGATGTGTGGCGATCTAAAATTGATTGGGATGAACAAATTCCCCATGAATTAATAACACAATGGAACCAGTGGGTCAAAATTTTACCCGAAATACAAAAAATTAAAATTCCACTTTGTTATTTAAAATCATTTTTAAATTATGATGGTTTAGATCTACAATTTCATACTTTTGTTGGTGCTAGTAAAGATGGATATGCAGCCGTGTGTTACTTCAGGCTGAAGAAAAATGACAATATTTTCTGCTCGTTAGTTGGTGCTAAGACTAGGGTAGCACCAATGAAGATTACATCCGTTCCTCGACTTGAGCTGATGGCCGCCCTAATATGGGCTCGTTTTGCCAAATTTATTATTGAACATCATGAAATTAAAATTTTTAAAAATATTTTTGGGTCAGACTCGAAGATAGTGCTAAGCTGGATAAATTCCGATCACCGAAAGTACAATTAATTTGTTGCATTTAAAATTACTGAAATTTTAGAACTTTCTTCAATAAAAGAGTGGAATTGGGTACCAAGCAAACAAAATGTAGCTGATGATGCAACAAAATGGTCAAAAGTACCAATAATTTCTACTTGCAGCAGATGGTTTAGTCGACCTGATTTCCTTTGTCAACCTGAAGACCAGTGGCCACAATCAGACGCCCACTCTAACTCAACTGAGGAAGAAAGTATTCAACATGTATTCCAAATAAGAAAATCCGTAATGTTTATTAACAAAGAAAGCTTTTCAAAATGGACACGTATCCTCAGAACGGCGGCATTTGTTCTTCGCTTTATTAATGACTGACGCAAAACTTTGAAATTTAAAGATGAATTATCTCAGGGTGAGCTTTTGAGTGCAGAATATTTACTTTATAAAGAAGCACAACGAGAAAAATATTATGCAGTAACTTCATCACTTAAGTCAAATATTCTCATATCAAAATCAAGCGATATTAATTTTAAGTCACCATACTTGGACGATGACATTTTACGTGTAGATGGCAGAATCGACATGGCAGATGTGTCCTCAGAACAAAAACGACCTATTATATTACCGAGAGAAAGTTATGTAACTAAATTAATTTTACTTCACTACCATCAAAAATTTTAGCACAGCAACCATGAAACAGTCATCAATGAATTAAGGCAAAAATATTCCATATCGAGACATCGCGCAATTTATAAATCTACCATACGCATAAGCTAGCAATTTTAGATGTAGCTCCTCAAAGGGAGTCTGGCACCGAAGAAGCTTCTCTCCATACTGCGGGGGGAATGTTGGCGCTACCTCGAAAATCCGCATGATTTATTTAAGATCTGGCAACTCTAAAAATTTGTAATCGATAACTTTGTAAAACTAAATTTTTTTATTGCCTTTTTAACGAAACTTTGTAATTGTCAAGTAGCGCCCCTTGGCTTTCGAGATTTTTTCACATAAATCCATAAGACCAAGCTGGCTTAAACGCACTGCCATTGGAGGGCTTTATTTAATTAATTGAAGAAGAGTTTCTATTGGTTTCCATACCAAAAAGTAGGTTATAATTTAACAATTTTTTTTGCTTAGACTCTTATATTATTGTTTATAAATAGGAATTTTAATATAAACCCAGCCTGTGAAATAAATCAAGTCTTTTGTGAAGCTTGCTGCGTTTTATTTAAAATTCCTTGTGGAATCCATTAGCTCCGGCCACCTGCCTTCTCAACACATATTTTTTGGTCACACGTGTAGTGTATGTGAATTTATTGTGTTTGTTGTACACGTATTCCATATGTGGGTTGCCATGGTTGCGTAAAGTGGTGAATCTATATATATATATATATATATATATATATATATATATATATATATATATATATATATATATATATATATATATATATATCGCCGTTACCAGTGATTGCTATTTTTCAATCACCGTGATTTTAAACAGTGACTGCGATCGCTGTTTCCATTGCGTTCATACGTATACATATATATGTATGCAGTCAACCAAACTGTTATCAAATATGCAAAGTAACAGCAAACAGCTCGATTTTTAACAGGCATCCACAGTGATTGAAAATCGCTACTTTTACTAAAAGCGTGAAATAACAACGAACTTTGATAACGAATTAATATATCAATCGCTGTTTTTATCATGTTATCGTATATAGTTGTTGCTGTTAAATTATCCCATTGCTGGAGAGAGTGACAATTTATGCAAAGTTTGAATATTCATACGTATCGCTTTATACGAGTTTGTTAACATTTGCGCATAGATAATAGAGAAGCTGATAGATATTTGGAAAATTATTTAATTCCCCGAAATTCCGATCCCTTATTATGGTGGCGGGACAATAAAACAAAGTATCCAAATGTTTGGATAGTAGCGCAAGAAAATCTTTGCAGATTGGCATCTTCCGTACCATGCGAACGCCTTTTTTCGCATGCTGGACAGATATTAAGAAAGCGGCGAAATCATTTAGGGGATGAAAATGTGAAAATGTTATTATATTTAAATTGTAACTATAAATACTGTACTTAAACATAATTTATTAATATTTTTTATTATTTATAAATATTAGATTATTAATAATAAAATGTATTTTTCCAGCTGATTATCATAATTTAATTATTAGACGATAATATGTTAAAACGCCTACTTGTAAGTTATTGATTGAGATGTGTCACTAGCAATGCACCAATCGTTCAATTGATTAGTTTTTCTTTCAAATGTATTTCAGAATATGTTCAATTTCTACAATGCCAATATACGAAATAAACTTATTCAATCAAATAAATTTTATAATAACATAACTACAAAATGAATAACACCATTGAGAAATTCTATTATTGTCAGCTACCCTGTAATATTAAATTCAAACAAAGAAAAATACTAAATCTTGAATCGCAAAACACAGAATTGGTCGAAAAAATCTAAAACTTAGGAAAATTATGCTCATTGTTAAAAAACGAGTTATCTGTACTCAAAAGTGAGAATGTAAAACTTAAATCAACCGAAAATTATACCACCAAAATATTTATTGATAACGAAAAAAAGTATGAGACTGATGAGGATGAACTAGCCAGAGAGACGGACTGGATCCTCAAAAAGAAAAGACCAACCAAAAAATGGAATGCTGAGACCTCTCCGGAAGTGATCACACAAAATGGACCTACACTTTCAAGTGCTATAGTGACTGTTACTACTAGTAAAATAGCTCGACCTCCTCCAATTGTTGTCAACAGTACAAAAGATTTTAAGAAATTACACACCCAGCTTATTGCAACTATAAAAAACAAGTTCTTTGTGAAACTTATTAATAATAACTTTTGACTCTTCTGACTATCGGGCTGTTACGAAGTTGTTAACTAATGAAAGTATCCCTTGGTTCAGCTATGAAGACAAGCAAACCAGGCCAATAAAAGTAATGGTAAAAAATCTGCACTATGATAACAACGGAAGTTCTTCGTAAGGTGCCCAATAATTGCGTCTCTTATCTGTCTGATTTAATTAATATGTGCTTCAGGTTGACGCATGTTCCTATATATTGAAAATTCGCAGAGGTAATCATGGTACCCAAGCCTGGGAAATCACTCAACGACGTATCATCTATTTGAAAAATTGCTTTGAACGCGCTCAATGCCAATAATTGAGAATAAAAACTTGATTCCTGCAAGGGAGCATCTTGGGGCCTCTGCTGTACCTCCTGTATACATACGACCTACCAACAGCAAATCAGCAAGTAACCGCAACATTTGCGGACGATACTGGTGTTCTGTCTACAGGTAACACTATCGAAGACGCGACGGCTAAGCTACAAGAGATTGTTAATTGTATTGCTTCATGGGCTAAGAAATGGCGCATTAAGTTAAACAACACCAAATCAGCACATATAGTTTTTTCACTGAAAAATATATCTTACAAACTGATTTTCATGGATTAGTTAATAATCCCACATGTCAACGAAGCCAAATACCTGGGTATTACTCTCGACGCCAAATTGCGCTGGAAAGCTCACGTAAAAAAAAAACGAGAGGAGCTTGAGCTGAAATTCAACAAATTGTACCACCTTATTGGCAGACACTCTGCCCTGTCAATTCACAACAAACTAATGGTGTATAAACAAATACTGAAGCCGACCTGTACCTATGGCATCCAATTTTGGGGATGTGCTAGTAAAATGTACATTGCCACTATCCAACGTTTTCAAAATAAAGTGCTGCGATGAATTGTTAATGCACCATACTATGTTAGAAATAACGATCTCCATCATGACCTTGGCATGTCAACTGTCACTGATATGACAAAAAAATTTGCCATTTCTCACAAACAGCGACTGAAATCGCATGTCAACGTTGCAGCATCCAGTTTACTTCTGATGACTTTGCAGCGCAGGCGGCTAAAACGGAAAACAGTGTCAGACCTATTGGAATTCGAGTAGCCGATATTTTATTTATATGTTATATGTTAGCATGTACATAAAATACTTAACGCTTTTCTTTTAATTTGTTTAATTTATTCGAACAAAGTTGCTAGTTAGTATTACCAGAATTTACTAGGTGCAATTATAAAGCGTTTCTGTATATGGCATAAGATTCGTTAATAAAAAAAAATAAAATAAAAAAAAAAGTTGACAAAAGGGTTGTTGCACATGGGTTATTTAAAATAATTATTTAAAAGGTCAAGTAAAAAATGTCTGCAAAAGGAAAGGAGATCGAGTTTTCCGAGAGAAAAATGATCGTGGTTTTGTGGAAGAAGGGTATGTCATAGGTGAAATAGCCAAATAGGTGAAATAGTCAACCGAAACTATTCATCCGTCCAACGAGTCGTAAAATCGGTATTTTTTTTGTTTTTGAATTTTCCATTTTTTAGGAAAATGGTAATCCCCTTTTTCTTTTGTTTTTTTTCATAATAAAGGCAAAGAAGAAGAAGAATAGACATTCAATTCAATATATATATATATATATATATATATATATATATATATATATATATATATATATATATATATATATATATATATATATATATATATATATATATATATATATATATATATATATATATATATATATTCACCACTTTACACAACCATGGCAACCCACATATGGAATACGTGTACAACAAACACTGAAGTTACTGCATAATATTTTTCTCGTTGTGCTTCTTTATAAAGTAAATATTCTGAACTCAAAAGCTCACCCTGAGATAATTCATCTTTAAATTTCAAAGTTTTGCGTCAGTCATTAATAAAGCGAAGAACAAATGCCGGCGTTCTGAGGATACGTGTCCATTTTGAAAAGCTTTCTTTGTTAATAAACATTACGGATTTTCTTATTTGGTATACATGTTGAATACTTTCTTCCTCAGTTGAGTTAGAGTGGGCGTCTGATTGTGGCCACTGGACTTCAGGTTGACAAAGGAAATCAGGTCGACTAAACCATCTGCTGCAAGTAGAAATTATTGGTACTTTTGACCATTTTGTTGCATCATCAGCTACATTTTGTTTGCTTGGTACCCAATTCCACTCTTTTATTGAAGAAAGTTCTAAAATTTCAGTAATTTTAAATGCAACAAATTGATTGTACTTTCGGTGATCGGAATTTATCCAGCTTAGCACTATCTTCGAGTCTGACCCAAAAATATTTTTAAAAATTTTAATTTCATGATGTTCAATAATAAATTTGGCAAAACGAGCCCATATTAGGGCGGCCATCAGCTCAAGTCGAGGAACGGATGTAATCTTCATTGGTGCTACCCTAGTCTTAGCACCAACTAACGAGCAGAAAATATTGTCATTTTTCTTCAGCCTGAAGTAACACACGGCTGCATATCCATCTTTACTAGCACCAACAAAAGTATGAAATTGTAGATCTAAACCATCATAATTTAAAAATGATTTTAAATAACAAAGTGGAATTTTAATTTTTTGTATTTCGGGTAAAATTTTGACCCACTGGTTCCATTGTGTTATTAATTCATGAGGAATTTGTTCATCCCAATCAATTTTAGATCGCCACACATCTTGCATTAGTACCTTGACGTACATTATTATATGCCCAATTAACCCAAGGGGATCATAAATTGACATAACAAGTCATAGCATTTCTCGCTTTGTTGGTGATTTTTTCAGCAAAAACAAATCGGTTTCCAATAGCCATGATGCAATTTTAAAAGTTATAACATCCTCCTTATGTTCCCAAAAAACTCCTAAAACTTTTTCAATTTGAGTCTCATCCTTAAAGTTTATGCATTTTACACCGTTAGAAATTGTTGATGGGAAGGCTTGCCTTACTAACATGTTGTTAGAAATCTAATTTCTCATATTGAAACCGGCTTGGCTATGTACATATGAAACATCCAAAATTAGTTTTATTGCATCTTGTGGCGTGTTAACTGAATTGAATAAATCAATAACGTAGTGATTTTGTTTTATCGCTTTGGCAGCAAAAGGAAATTTATCTTCGAGTTTATCAGCATTTAAATTTTTAATGTGTTGTGAAATTCTAGGGGCACATGTAGCTCCAAATATCATCACATCCATTATGTAAACATCGGGTGTTTTATTTTGGCTCCAAATATAATCACATCCATTATGTAAACATCGGGTGTTTTATTTTGGTTACAGTCACGCCAGAGAAATCGTTGAACATCTCGATCATCTGGTCTTATGTGTACTTGATGAAACATATCTTCGATGTCACCACAAATAGCCACGGCATTTTGTCGAAATTTGAAAAGAATTGATGGCAGGGAGGCCAACATATCAGGGCCTTTTAACAAGAATGAATTTAAAGATAAGCCGGATGATTTTGCAGCGGCATCCGACGACACGCGATTTACCGGGTTTGTTTTTATTAAAAACAGCAAAAATTGCTAAATACAAAACTTTCCCATCGGCACGATTAATTTCAAATTCATTTAATTTGCGTATATAGCCTTTAGATAGGTAGTTTGTAATTGTATTTTTAAAAATTTGTAAAAGTTCACAAATTTGTTTTAATCATCTTTCAAGGCAGGTAAGCCGTTTTAAAGCCATGTAATAACTGTCTGGCAATTCGAAAGAATCAAACTTCCATAACAATGGAACTTCATAATGACCGTTCTCCTTTAACTTTGTTAAATTATTTAATAAATTTAGTGCACGATTTTCCTTTTCAGAAACTAGGGGGTCTTTTGTACAAATGCCCACACTCTCAAGTGTATAAAAACTTTTAACTAACTCCTCAACACTATCATCCCTCGCCGAACAATCACAAATATGTAAAATTTAAATGCTTACTTGTATTTCCATTTTCCGCCACTGTGCCATAAATAAACCATCCGAGCTTTGTGCAGACAGCAACAGGTTCATGTAGAGTCCCTTCACGGGTTTTACTAGAAATTCCCAATTTGAAATGATTTAATCCGATTAATAATTTCGGCAAGCATTTTTCGGGGTGCATTTGTGTAACTTTTTATTGGCAAATTTCGCAAGTGGCGATAGCGCTGCGACAATATTTTGTAGTCTAATGACTTTGTTGGCAAATTTAATGACTCCACTGTACACACATCCACTGTTAAACGTCGTTTGTTTTCTCTTGAAATTGTAATTTTTAATTTCTTTGAATTTTTTTCACTTCTTTGCATACCTGTAGTCCACCGGAAACACAAGGGATTCGCAACACCATTTAATCCTAAATCACTGGCAATTGACTCGTCCATATGGCTGATGGAAGATCCCACATCAATAAATGCAAATGTTGTAATTGCTTTATCACACCCGTAAATTGTAATCGGTATTATTTTAAACAAAATATTATGCAAACTAGCACTGTGAGCATTGTTTATCACTTCTTCATCTTCTACAAGATGTGTGTTGTTTACATTTACTCCATTTATATTTGACGTTTGTTTATTTGTTTCAGAATAGCGGTGTAATGAAGGATGGTGGTAATATTCGCATTCCTCCTCACCGCACTTTTTCTTGCGCCTACAGTCTCCGCTATGTATACACAAACAATATTTGCATAGTTTGTTCTTCCTCACCACATTCCATTTTTCACCACGATCTAGAGACTGATATGTTGGGCAGTCACTTACTGCTTTGCAGTTGTTGTTGTTGCAAACGACACACTTGCGCTCATCACTATGAGAGTAAACATATGCACTTCTCCTTGTCGTTGCTTTGTTGTTATTGTTGTTGTAGCTGTGGTCCTTACTATCTTTGTTATTTCTTTTATCTTTGTTTTGTTCGTTAGCTGTGGATTCTAATGTTATTGAGCTTGCTGTTAATCCAATGTTAAATAACCAATTGTCAAATACAGACAAATTTGGTTTTTTGTTTTGGTTAATAAGTTCAAGCTTAAGAGTTGCCCATTGCATCTGATATGATGGTGGGAGTTTTTGAATTAGCTGTTGGAGTAAAAAGGAATTATTCAATTCATCTGGCAGGTTGCCAGCAGTGGTAGTGGCAATTAAACTGTGAACATTAATGGCGAAAGAGGTTAGTGTTTTTAAATTATTTTCATTAACTTTTGGCGTTACACTAATTCTATTTTTTATTGTACTCGTATTTAATATCTTTTCAGGTTGACCATACAGCATGCGGAGCACTTCAAAGACGCCAGGGACGTTTGCGGGGTGTACTAGAAGATATTGGACGCTTTGCAGTGCTTCACCTTTAGTGCCTTCTGGAGACGAATGAGGTTTTCGGCATGGGTGAATCCGTAGGTATAGTTGGACCATTCGTAGGTGGCATAAAATAATGGCCAATCTTCGGGGTGACCGGAAAAAATAGGCAAAACTTTCGGTACAGATTGCCTCGAATTTATATGAGATTGATGTATATGTTGAGTGGAATTAAAGTGTGGTGTAGTGAAATTGTTATTTGTGTTTGCGTGCATGGTGGACGACATTGGCACATTTCTAATAAATGATTGTTGATTTGGAAAATTAAACGAATGTTTTGTGTTTATATTAACAGGTTGGGTTGAGGTGTTTGAATATACAGGTAAGTTTGAAAATGACACAGCAGCAGGTGGGTAGGTGTTGCTCGGTCTAAAAGGCAGTGTTCGTTGATAGCCGCTATTGGTGGTGACAGCTGAAGCATAAATTGGCGCAACGGTTGTGATGGATGCACATACTGCAGCATTGGTGACCGATGTTGGACCATATATATTTGGTTGCTGTGGCATTTGTTCAGCAGTGCTGCTAGTAATATTCGTAGAGTTTGTATTTTGATGTGCAAGTCTTGTAGGCATATCAAAATACGAAGTTTGATCAGGCAAGTAGGATGCTTGTTCAAATGATGTATTTTCGACATTATTTGTCGCAGTTTGGCGACGGGTATCAGGTTGAGCTATTGATATTTCATTTAACCAATTTCGAACAGATTGGGACTTTTGGGATGAATTTTCGCAGAGGTCTTCAGCTTCTTCTAGGAGCTGATATTTTTTATTTAAGAATTCGCGTTCTAAATCAGATTGTTGTAAATTAAGCGCTCGTTCCTCTTGTACTTTTTGAAGTTGCAACTGAATACTACGCGATTGGGACTGGCTAGACCGATTAGAACAACGACTTGTAGCACTAGGAGCAGGTTAGGCTGGCCTATTGTCTGAACATTGTGGACATTGATAGGATACGTTGTCTGAGACATTGACACAACCTCTATGAAATACTTTGAGGCATTTTATGCAAGACGCCATTTTGTCGTGAGTGGGATTATGGCATAGCGAACAATTGTGACCATTTTTTTGTTGACCCTTTTCACTTTGATTTTCCATTTGTACTTACTGCGAGATTGGCAATGGTAGTAACGCTGTAGGTGATCCAGGAGGAGATGATGCTGGTAGCAAAAAGAATTTTAAAATGTTGAAAAGGCAGGTGGCCGGAGCTAACGGATTGCACAGGGATTTTAAATAAAACGCAGCAAGCTTCACAGAAGACTTGATTTATTTCACAGGCTGGGTTTATATTAAAATTCCTATTTATAAACAATAATATAAGAGTTTAAGCAAAAAAAATTGTTAAATTATAACCTACTTTTTGGTATGGAAACCACTAGAAACTCTTTTTCAATTAATTAAATAAAGCCCTCCAATGGCAGTGCGTTTAAGCCACCTTGGTCTTATGGATTTATGTGAAAAAATGGCAAAAGCCAAGGGACGCTACTTCACAATTACAAAGTTTCGTTAAAAAGGCAATAAAAAAATTGACTTTTACAAAGTTATGGATTACAAATTTTTAGAGTTGCCAAATCGTAAATAAATCATGCGGATTTTCAAGGTAGTGCCAACAATATGGTTGAAACGGTAAATAAAAAACGCGCGAACTGAATGTCTCTTCTTATTCTTCTTTGCCTTTTTATGAACACAAAACAAAATAAAAAGGGGGATTGCCATTTTCGAATGAGTCAATATATAAATCACCGTTCCGAACACTTTATTACAAACATTTTTTTCTATTTCTTTCCTTTACCTTTCTCAAAGAACAAATAGAAAAGACAGTTGATATGAATGGATTTGTGCGAGTTCTGATAGTGTGAGAATGTTTTAAAATTGATGTACTCGTATGTAGTGGTAAAAATACAGTGCACCCCTATTTAACTCTAACTATCGTAATTCCTCAATTCTCACTTAACCTCTCAAAATAACTCAAAACATACAATTTTTTTGATAATTGCTCATTGTCAATGAACCCTCAAGATCCACAAGTCGAAATATTGCAGTTGCGTTTAAGTAAAAAACTTATTTCGATAAATTAGTTGCGCTTGCAAAATCAACAGTAATAAACAAAAAAAACAACCAAAGCGTGTGTACGAACAATACTACTCTCTGCTCTCACGTCCAAACACAAATGGAGCCATCTAATTCTTGCTCTCAGATTACATGCTCTCTCAATACACAATACCCAGTAGGAAATATGGAGGCGATTCCACCACCGAAAACTCAACACCTAGTAGGAAATGAGATAAATAGTAAAATCAAAACTGGTATGGACCGTTACATAGAAGTTATAAAACGAAAAAGTAGACCAAAATCTGCCAAACCAAATAAAATTACAAAACGTCTAAAGACTGATTACGGATCCAATACAAATCGATTTGCTTTACTTAGCAACGATGATGATAAGGTGGTTCCATCGAAATCCTTTAGGCCACCCCCCATTTACCTCCGAGAAAAAAGTTCAGCTGCTTTAGTGAAAATCTAATTCACATTAGTGGCGCCAACAGTTTCCATGTCGTTCCACTTACCAAGGGCGATATCCACGAAACATAAATCTAGATATACTCAGAAAATAATTACAGCAAGGTTGTTAATTTCCTCGACATGAACAAGGAAAACTACTACACTTACCAACTAAAGGGTAGCAAAGGGTTAACATTAGTTATCAAAGGTATCGAGTCAAGCGTTCCCTCCGACGAAATAAAAGAGGCACTAAATGAAGTTGGTTATAACACAAAATCGGTATTCAACATTGTGGTATATTGATACTATTAGATTATAAGTAGATGCGTAAGTAGATTATCTGTAAGCCACCTGGCATCTCTATGCATACGTAATCAGATTATCTACTAGCCATCTGGCATCTCTAAGCTAATGTCAATAAAATATGTTGTAGATAAGAAATAACGAATAAAACGAACAGTCTATGAACAGAAATAAAAGAAGAACGATCACCAGCTTACAAACATAAAAAACCGGAATAACGTACCGCAGCCACTGTTTCGGATCGAATTAGAACCAGAGCTAAAGTAACTAAAAAATGGAGAAGCTCTTCCCATTTACAACATGCGCTACCTAATGCACCGAAAAATAACGGTAGAACAACCTCATAAACGCAAAGGCTCTATTCAGTGCACAAATTGCGAAGAATTTGGGCACACTAAATCATATTGCACTCTACGTAGTGTTTGTGTCATCTGCGGAGATACACACACTTCATCCAAGTGACCATCTAATAAAATGAATATATCAGTGAAGAAATGCAGCAGCAGAGGTTGCGCTGTGTATAGCAAATATTCCAATAACTTAGGTCAAAACAGCGACAAAAAGACTTCAGCTTACACTGAGCGATCACTATTCCCTAATATAACCTATTCTGCACGACCATTGCAACCTCAACTGGCATCATATGCAAGTATAGTAAAAAATACCACTCAGCTCGAAGCCCAAACCGACCAACCAAATTCAGTAGAGGACTCACTCAAATCACTTGGACAAACCATGAACCAGTTCATGGTCTCGATGCAAAATATGATACAGGAAATGATTAGAAACCAATCTCCAATTCTACTACAAACCCTATTATCCAAACCATTAGCTCCATCAAACTTCGCCATTGGAACGCAAACGGCTTAAGCCTACACCAATTAGAATTAATTCACTTTCTAAACATCCATCTAATAGACATTATGCTTATTTCAGAAACACATTTCACAGAAAAAAATAGTTTTAAAATCCCGCACTACAAACTGTATACCACAAACAATCCTCAAGGCAAAGCCTGTGGAGGTACAGCAATACTAATAAAAAGCAGAATAAAATACCATTCACTAACCAGCTTCAGTAAAGACTATTTGCATGCAACGTCAATATGCACTGAAGGGTACATCACTAATTTATCACTCACAGTGATTTATTGTCCGCCGCGGTTCAGTATAACAGAACAGCAATACAACGACTTTTTTGCATCCCTCGGGACTAAATTCATAGTTGCCGCGGACTTCAACGCGAAACACACATACTGGGTTCCCGCCTGATCACACCCAAAGGCAGAAAACTATGGTCGGTTGTCAGTAAACTTGGCCTGGACACAGTATCTTCCAATCAACCAACATACTGGCCCTCAGATAGGCGGAAAATACCAGATTTGATCGATTTTGGGATATTCAAAGGTCTTGCTAGATCGAACATATCTGCGAAACCGTGCTATGATCTATACTCAGACCACTCGCCAACAACAATCAAAATCAACTTCACTATCACACCCCCACCAGATTCGCATTTAATGCTGCATAATAAATTTACCAGGTAGGTAGGTAGGTAGGTAGGAGTGGCCGCCCAGTTTGCCAAAAGCACACTTGAGCACACATAATGGCCCATTGTGATACCACGGTGTGGCGCCGTTCATACACTGACTAAAAATTTCCCATACTATGGGATGGAGATAGTAAGCGCAATATTATTATTAATTAATGGCTCTGTCAGGCTTGTAAGAAATGGGGACCAAAGGTGCGAATTCTTCTTCTGCTCAAGGATGGGCAGTGACATAAGAGGAGGAAAACCCGGTCGTCCTCCTCCTCGGAGCCACAGCCTCGGCAAAAGTCATTTGGTGGTAGGCCCAGTCTTTCTACGTGCTGTCCCATTATGCAGTGGCCGGTCAAAACCGACACAGTTGTCGACAGTGATACGCGATCAAGTCGAAGAAGTTGATTGGTTCTGTTTTTGTCCATTCTTGCCCAAGTTAGTCTAGCCGTGTGGCAGGATTCCTCGTTAGCCCAGGATTTGTAGGCGTCAGTCAGATATTTCCGTTTGATTTCCAGCTTGGCTGTTTCCAGTGGAATGCCGATGTTTACGGAGGGGTAAATTTCGTGCATTAGCGTCCCTGCCTTGGCAAGCTCGACCGCCTCGCAGTTTCCCGGGATTTCGCTATGTCCGGGAACCCAGACTAGGTGCTACCGAGAGTAACTTGCGAGCTCATTTAAAGATGTTCGACATTCATGAACTAGTCTTGATGTGACCGTGGAGCCTGGCTATCTGAGACGATAGATACGTCAACTGCGCCGATATCACTACTAAGCATCCATTTGGCTGCGTGGTCAATGGCCATGACCTCAGCTTGAAAAACGCTGCAATGGTCTAGGAGATGTAGGGAGATGTTTAAGTCCAGCTTGTCGGAATAAATACCGCTGCCGACTCTACCTCCAAACTTGGAACCGTCGGTGTAGATTTCGATAATATTTCACCGACGATTGGGTCTTTTAAATTGCAGTCGTTTCTGCTTGGAATAGTGAGGTCGAATTCCCTGTTCAAATCGGAATAGACCGACATGTAATCGATAAAGTTGGGCACAGGTGGGTCCTGATTCAGAATTGAAGCATGGCCTGTCAGGATTATGCGCCAGTGGGAATCAGTCTAATCGCTGTCAGCTTGGCTTGTTGCTGAGCCAGGATCCCCGAGGGGAGCCAGTGCAGCATGGCAAAAAGGGCTTTCGTAGGTGTGCTACGAAGAGCGCCAGTGATCAGTAGAGCAATGGATCTTCTGATTTTATCAAGAGGTTTGATATTACAGGCTTTTTCAAGAGATTGCCACCAGAAGACCGACCCGTATAACAGGTTTGGTTCAACGATGGCCGTGTAGAGCCAGAGCACGACTCGAGGACGAAGTCCCCATCGTGCACCAACTGCTATTTTACAGCAGTATATAGCGCATGTTGCCTTACGTGCCCTCTCAGCTAGATTGGCTTTCCAATTAAGCTTTGGGTCGAGAATCAGGCCTAAGTACTTAACGTGTGTGCTCAAAGAGAGTGGAGTGTCATTTAGACTAGGCATTGTAAACTTTGGAATTTCGTACTTCCTAGTGAAAAGCATAGTCTCGGTTTTGGATGGGTTAATCCCAAGTTCGAATTCGCGACACCAGTTCGACACAATAGAGAGTGTATAGTTAAGTTTTTCGGAAAGTGTTTGGGGGAATTTGCCGGATGCCGCGATTGCTATGTCGTCCGCATAGGCTATCACTTTGCATCCAGTAGATTCCAATCTCACCAGTAGTGTGTTAACTGCCAGGTTCCAGAGGAGGGGTGATAAGACACCCCCTTGGGGCGTGCCCCTACTAACCACACTCCTGGATTGGGCACTGCCGATCGTGGAAGTGATGATTCTAGGTTTCAGCAGAAGCTCTATAAATTTAAGAAGGCCTGAATTCAGGTTAAGGTTATAGAGTGCGGAAATGACAGCGTTGGGGCATACATTATTGAATGCTCCCTCGATATCCAGAAATATGGCAAGTGTGAATTCCTTGTACGCCAAGGATTTGTCAACTTGAAAAATGAGAGAATGAAGTGCTGCTTTAACCGATTTGCCTTTAGAGTAAGCGTGTTGGGATACAGAGAGAAGAGAAGGGTTGATCGATATCCTGATATGTGGGTTAAGAGCTCTTTCTAGAACCTTAAGAAGAAAGGATGTTAGACTTATGGGTCTGTAATCCTTAGGTTTGGTGTGCGAGGCCTTCCCAACTTTTGGTATGAAGACGACCCGAGCCGTGCGCCAGCGTAAGGGAATATATTGCAATCTGAGGCTTGCAATATATATTTGAAGCAGCCATGGAAGGATAATCTCTTCCCCATTTTGGATATCAGCAGGAATGATGCCGTCCGGTCCGGGGGACTTGTATGGCTTAAAAGTTTGAATGGACCACACAAGGTGACTTTTTGTCACTTGGAATGTGGGGAGGCTATCATGGAAAACCTGCTCCACCTGGTAGAGTACTTGATCCGATGAGGCTAAACTCCCTGGGAAGTGGGTGTCTAGTAGGATCAAGGGTTTCGGCGCTTGAGTGAGTCCAGCTGCCATCTTTTTGGATACAGTCAAGGGCTTTGTTAGAGGAGTGGAGAATTTTACGAAGACGGCTAGCCTCGGACGTCGATTCAATGCTTTCGCAAAATTCCCTCCATGACGCTCGTTTCCCTCGCCTAATCGCGTATTTAAACTCTTTTTGTTTATTTTTGAAAGGGGCCCAATCAGCTGTAAATTCAGCTTTGTTGAAAAGTATTCTACAAGTTTTGCGAAGACTTGCAATTTCCGAGTTCCACCACGGAGGTTTAGGTTTGCTCCGTGGTTCGGGAGTGATGCAAGAAATATGAGTGGCTTTTTTAAAAGCTGTGGTCAGATCGTCGACCGCCCGATCAATGTCGCGACAGTTATGGATAATAAGGGGAGTCGTGGCTAAGCATGACCCCAGTTTGAGCCGGAAAAGAGGCCAGTTCCTGTTTTTTCTATTGACTGGTTTAAGAGATCCTGTATTGCCTGTAGTCTCCCTCGAGTCAATGTCAAAGGTGATATAGCAGTGGTCCGAAAAGGTGCATTCCTGGGAGACGAACCAACTGCTTATCATGTTTGAGTAGTTATCGCTGACGAGGGTGATGTCAAGCTCTTCCTGACGGATGTAAGGAAGGTCGACTCATTTCCCCGGTTAGCAATGTCTAAGTTATTTGAAATGATAAAGTCGAAAAGACACTCACCTCCATCATTTGTGCCGGAGCTGCCCCATATTTTGTGATGGGCATTGGCATCGGCACCGATAATTACCGGAATCTGTTTCTGGTGGGCTACCGCAACCATTTGCTTTAGTATGTATGGTGGCGGAGAGTCGCCATAATCATGAGCCATGTAGTTAGAGGAGATCCAGAAGGTCTGTGGACCCATTTCAATGACCATGGCAACATTGTCACTCTAGGGAGTAAAAGAGCTTTAACGCTGTTTTTTTTACCAGAATGCAGGATGTTAGTTTACATTGATCCTCGATATATACCATACGATATCCGTATCCATTGAGTCCAGAAACCCGGTAATTTACGACACAAAGTTTTTGGACGAGATGAGCTCATCCCCTATATCCGAGAGGCGGAGAAGTAGGGCTGCCCAGGCAGTTTCCGAATGCTGAAGGTTAATTTGTAGTACCTTCAGCATTGTCTGGAAGAGTGATTATTGTGGAATTCAACTCTTCCTCTTCGGACATTGGAGAGATGTATCCACCAGCTGCATCCGTGTCCATGTGGTCGAAGAATTCTCCGACCAGTTCGGAAGTTGAGAAGCAGCTGCTTCTGTTTGTTACGGCGCACATACTCTCGTTGTCACTACCCGGCAAAGGGGTGAGAGCCGGGCCCGAGCAGCTAGGCTCATTGGCAGTGGCTTGTGGAACAGCACCAGCTGGGGGGCTTGGGCATCGCACTTGGAGATGCGGAGAGTGATGGCTCCAAAGCCATAGCAAATCACCCCCTCGCGGGATGTGATGGGAACAAGGGATTGCTCGTTCAAAATTATGGTGACCTCACGCAAAGTGCCTTTGGAGTCACCAACTTTCGCGACTTTCAAGCCATCGGTGGGAAGATCGGTGTTGTTGAGCTTCAGGATCTTTAAGATTGCCTCAGGCTCAGAAGGCTCGGCAGGAAGCCATGTTTTGGAGCGAGGGCGTTGGAGAGCTACCGCATTGAGCTTTGCACCCGGCCAGATCTCACCTTGCCTCTTGATCGCTCCCTTATATAGATCCGCCGAGCGTTGGTCCGAGCAAGATATGATCTTGATATGTCCTTGATACCACCCTGCGTCACGGCACCTGGGTGAAAGACCAGGGTTGAGGGACATGACCTAAACGAAAATTGGTAAAAATGCCATTTCGACCATTCTCCAATTGGCAGGAGTAATGGTCCCATCGGCATTGGCAGAGTCGACCACAGCCCATGTAAGGCTCTCTTTCACAATCTCACTAAGCGGTTTCGAGAGCTTCTTTTGGATAATTTTCTTTTAATTCCGTCAACAACCTATCATTTGAAATTTCTTCCTTCTTTAAAAGCCAATTTTTGACCACATTCTTCTTTTCTTTTTTGGTTGCATCTACTCTTCCTCATCTTCATACATAAGTTCTACAATAACAATAATTGCAGCTATATCCCTTAGTACGTCACTAATTTCGAAAAATTGCCTTTCGTCCGCGTATATCCATTTGATTACACAGTAGACACAGTAATGAAGTTGCTGCAACGGTTAACCCGTGTTTACTGAAGAAGAAAAACAGGTTGCCTCAACACGTTCCTTCGACGGTTGCCTCATGTGTATGCATCATTAGACATTAACCGGGAAACCAGCAAAATAAAGCACACGGAGGTGTGTACTTATATGACTTCATTAAGCATTTTCAGCAGGAAATATGACAAAATTAAGTGTAAAAATAAAATATTGATTTTGTAAAATACACAATCCCATTATCCCAACATTCCAAAATAAATATTTTCCAGTCTCTCAGTATCATAGCATTTGCTGGAATGATTACATAGGAATACACGGTTTTGTACCTGAGCAACCAGTTTTTCCTAGGTTGTCAGTTTTTCGACATAATTGAAATGGCAATTTTTGTAATCTTCGACCATACATAGCCGTTTTATTCAATAATAAATCAAAATTTGGAAATTAAGTGCGTTGTAACTTTTTCGTTTGTATTCTTGTGGGTCTGTTTCAAGTAATAAACTCCAAATATAATCGCTCATCATGCCCTCGACCCAGAAACCTTGGGAATTTCTCTCAATTCTCTCCAAATCTTGATACAACTCGTATCACCCAAATTTTCCGAGAAGAAATCCAGGTGAAAATGAAGAAAATGAATTTCTAGCGACATAAGAGCACCGTAATCTTGTAATTCAGCAACAGAACCGCGCTTGTGGTTGTCTCTTTTCGGGTTGCCTTTTCTGTGGGTGTTGAGGTTAGTTGACCTTGTGCGATGACGGTTCTTTGCGAGTTGTGATGATTAGTTTTTTTTATCGTATAAACTTGGATCTCCTCCAGATAAACCGCTGATCCACGGAAATATCAAAACTCCAGATTTTACTTCATTGCCTTTTTACTTCAGTACTTAACCTCTCGTATAATTTCCTCTTCCATATAATTGCCATTACTCTGAGCGTACTAATGCTTTAGCCCCTCCGCGTGGAATACCCCCAGAGGTGTCCTAACCATGCTCTCCAACTTTTACAGTCTAGCCCTATTACACCAATTCACGAAGTTCTGGCAGACCTTTCCATTAAAGTCGTTTATAAACTGTTAAGCACAAAGTTCCTTCGAGACACTTCGTGACCGATCAAAAATCTAATTTGCCTCACCCTGCTGCTATAATTCCTTGCACCCGTTTCATGAGATTTCTCTTTGTGCAGCTTTATCCTATTACGGACAAAGTCCCAGCGGTCTCCTTCTGGTAAATACTATAGCTCCCGATCCCCTAGTGCAACCAGACGGCGTGCCAACTCATTATCCAAACTACTGATAAACATTTGTGACACTCCGAATCCTGAATGCCTCTTTAATTGTCTGAATTCTTCCCACAAACTGTTTCCCGTAATCCAAAAATTACTTCAGGCACCCCAAACTTGTGGAAATTTTCTTCCGTTAAAAATGACACTATATTTTCGGCAGTGAACTTAAGAAATAAAAATTTCGTAAAATGGTCTAAAACCACCAATACAAAAGCATTGGCAGATTTGGAACAAGGGCACTTCCCAAAAAAATGAACGTTTAATCTTTGAAATGGCTGTTCTGTCATCACCTCTTTTTCCATCACCAGCCTCAAAATCTGGTTACTATGGTTGGTTTCCTTACATTCCATATACACGCCCGCACAAAACCTAATTAAATCCAATACGACACATACGAAATCGAACTACGTAGAATACCTCGTTAAAGAAAAGAGGAGATTAAGGCGTGAGTGGCAAAAATATAGATTACCAGCACTAATGGTGAAACCAAAATCAGACCAAAAGTAGCTGAAAAAAACTCTTCGCGAGGAAAAGGAAGAAAGCCTAAAAACCTTGAATATTTGCGTCCCCTCCCGCCTTCTCTGGCGATCCACAAAAAATGGTTAAAACACCGGTGGATAGTAAAAGCGATAGAACTTGGGCAAAAATAAGTGAAGAAAAAGCCAATTCATTTGCGGCGCAACAACAATAGCATTGAGCATGTTGCAACAACGACGCCAATAGTACCAGTTAATATAAAACCAAAGGAAGTCAAACGTCTGTGTACAAAAAAAGCCCCTGGATGTGACTTCCCGCCTTTACGCAGGGTGTCAGTCAATGACGCCAAAATATCTGCGAATTTATTCACAAATCTTCTGTACCATCCTGCCGTCTCTAGAAAACTGCGTACTTGTTTCACGGTCTACGACTCCGGGAATTTTCTAATCACCTTAAATTTCTCGGGGTCAGTCTCAAGCACCCCATTTCCTACTTATTTTCACCCCCAGATAATTCACTTCCCGATAGCAAAACTGGGACTTATTTAAACCCACTGTCAGATTTGCGTTTCTTAAGAGTTTAGCGACTTCCTCTAGCATCTCCATGTGCTGTTCAAAACTCTGCGACACCACCAATAGGTCGTCCAGATATACAAAGAGGTCGCCCAGTTATATTACACCCCCTAGGTCGTCCAGTTATATTACACCCTATTTGTGAATCTTTAATTTTAATTTGTTGTGTGATTAATTTTTAATTAATTCCTGTAGTTGTTTTCCATTTTTATTGACTTCATTTACTAACAAATTATCATTTAACTTCAAAATATGTTTCCTGTTCCTCCTGCAACTAGATCCCTCTTTATTATTTACAATTTGAGACCTGGGTTCTTTACAATTTTCTTTTATAGTACCTGAAGTCCAATGTGATGTTGGAGTTTTTCATTATAATCATTAGTAGACTTAGTTATAATCATTAGTAGTCTTTAGTTTTGATAATTTACTTGTTTTTAATATTTATACAAATTTACAACCCCTGGCCTAAAATTTTTTTCTATTGAAGGAATTTTTGTTCTCAACGGTCTCGATATTAACAAAACTACGTGGAGATCGTTAAACTTTTCCCCGAACTCGCATTTCTGAATATTTAGCTGGCAAACGCTATTTTCATTAATTGTTCCGTCTTGTAAAGTCCGGCCAAGTCTTGTTTTGGATGCAATAGGTTGTCCCCAGGATGGCATTGCTAGCCGCCAGTTATAGGAACCGATTAGTGTCTTCGGCTTCCGTGGTGTATTATTCAAATGCGGGTAGGCATTTCGTAATTTACTCATACCAAGTGATTGTATCGGAAGCTTCCAAATTGGACACTGAGTGCACTTTTTTTACAGCGTATTTTACCCTGTTTGGTGAACTGGAAATCTGGAATGCAGTTCTCATGGATCTTCAGTTTGTGTCGCATCACTTGTCCAATTTAAGCACAGAGGATCCTTGTCGCCTTTCAGAACCAATGCTTCAAACAGGTCCTGATGTATGAGAGTAACTGGTGAGCCTTCATCTACGAAAGCGGATATGTCGGCAGAGGATGTTGGCGTATGTATCCGTATCGGAATAATTCTAAAGAATGGTCTCGCATATTTTTGATTATCGTCATGGCTTATTTCTTCTCTCCTTATGCGATTTTCACTATGTTCCGGTCTATAGATTGGCATCTCTCGATGTAGCAGCTGATTGTGTTACAGCTGACAATTGTTGTCTTGACATTTCCTTTTGAGAAAATACTTTCGGCGGTGCGGGTTGAGACATTTTCGGCACAGCTGATTGCGCTTGACTACTTCCCATCTTTGCTCAGTCGATAAAATAGCGAAAGTAGAACACTATGATAGTCTATGCCCGTGACCTTTGCACAAAATACACTGGGTCACTGGTGGTGTATTAGCTTCGGTATAAGTGTTCATAACAAATTTTTTTTATTAGATATCGGTGATATTATTGTACTAGTTGCTTCAGGTATCTGGAATAACCAATCACTTAATGCAGGTGTTTCATTATCTTGCGCTAGCATTGCACAACTAATCTTGTAGGTGTTGGGAAGTATCTCTATAAATTCTTTAACCAACAATGGATTATCAAGATGTGATGCCAGGTGGTAGGTTTCCATGGTCGCGCAAATATTTTATATACCCAGTGAGAATGCGACTATTGCTTCTAATTTATCTTTTAGAGGTGGCATTCCCGGACCTTTTCAATCGCACTTTCCAAAATGTGTTCCGGTCGACCGAAAACATTCTGAGTGTTCTGATTATATAGGGTTCCAGTGCTGGTAGCAGCAATTTGTTACACAATATTTCTCTTGCCTTTCCCCTTAGACTTCTTTGTAGACGTATGAGGTTTTTCGCATCAGTATACCCCGCTATAGCTGTGCTATTTTCGTAGCTGCTTATAAATATAGGGGCCACTCTTCGGTGTCCCCGGAAAATTTTGGCAGCTCTGATGTGAAAGTTGAAAATCCCACGTTTAGTGGGGTAATTCTTTTTTGGTAGAGAGGGTGAAAATGCCTGTCGCATCATCAAAACTGTCGTCACAGAATTGGTATATGAGGGTTGCACTCACTGAAACATCCCCCTCCCTCACTGAGAACATCTTCCCACCCTGGAACCCTTTTTATACTTCCTTCAATTTGGGGATTCTCACCTCGTCACTATTGGACTCTCAAAATTATTCCTGCGTTTCCGCCGGAGCACATTTTCCACATATTTATCTACGTGCTCCCAGTTTTCTTTGCTGCATAGCATATGTGTTCCACAATGTTTTCGGTGGCTAAAGTTTTTCCGATTTCAAAGTGGGGTCATATTTGTTCGTAAACAGTTATTAGAATCAAATCCCTCGGACATATTTGGCAACTCGTACTTCGTTTGAAGTTAATTTTGCTGTAGCTGCATTTCTTCTTCCAACAACGCTAATTTCAGCTCTTGTTACCCGAGAAAATGTTCAGAATTACATGTTTCTGCTTGATTTTTACTTACGGCGTTACTTGAGTGTTGTTGATCGAACTGAAGCGGTGGTTTTCCGCTGGTCGGTTGGGGTTAATGAAAGTAGTGGGAATGAGATACGTGGATATGTGACGTTATCGTTTTGTGATCTGCTGACGGCGGCTTTAGTGCTGTTGCCAAGGCTGCTGTAGGGGATGTTAGCTTTCTGGCAGTTGTTTGATTTCTTGACGCTGGTCCGTGCACATCTGACGTTTCACCAAGCTTGTCCTTTCGCGTAGCCGTATTTGTTTTTGTTGTAGTATTGACTTGATCCTGGCTCTTCGCACAGACATCACAGTTCAAACTAATGTCGGCTATATCGTCGTCAACTCCGAGGCACTCGAAGTGATACCACTGGTCGCAATTATAACATTGCACCATGCCATCAGTTTCTTCGCCAGCGCACTTCCCACATATATTTTTGTTGTCCGTATTTGTTAATACAATTTCTTCGCTAAGTTATATGGGTGCTTCTTTAAAAGAATTGTTTCCTCGGCTTTTAGCTTTAAATTAAATGAACGGCCTTTCTAGTACACGTCAAGATTGATTTTATTCTTCACAGTAGTTTTTCCGTACACAGTTATATTATTATCATTATTTTTATTACTTGAAAAACAATAACTTAAGGGTTAAGTTTGGGAATATTTAGGATCTGATGTGGTTAAAATGAACGCAGTCGTTGAGGATGTGATCTACGGTCAGTGTCGGCGAGTTGCAGTATGGAAATGGTGCAGGGTGTGAGACATTGAAGATGTGTTGGTGGGTCAAGTTGGAGTGACCAAGCCGAAGCCGTACACATATTTTTAACTCTGTACAGGAGCTCGATGCAGGAAAAATTGGTTTCGTTCCTGTGGCGTTAATAGCAACGTAACGGTGTATTAATCGAGCCCGAATTTTTCCTATGACAAAGGTGTTTGCTTATTAATTTATGTATATCTCTCTTTTCTATGAAAGAAGATGTGTGTAGTGGCTCTTTGGCTGCTAGTTTAGCTCTGTTGTCAGCTAGCTTATTCCCACGTATTTCCACGTGACTAGGTGTCTACATTATTTTAATGTTGTCACTGTGTTGGATCATTATTTCGCGAATAAGAGTTACCAGGATACTGTTGTTGGACTCTTTCTGGAGCGCGGAAATAGCTGAGTAGCTGTCTGTGCAAATCATGAATTTGCCTTTTGTGGATGATGCGTATTCTACGGCCTTCAAAATCGCGGTAGCTTCAGCTATGAAAACTGTGAAGATGAAATTTGCTCACAGACAAATTTCACTTACACAAAACTATAAAACAACAGTCGGCGAAAAAAAAATATATAAAGTAGAAAAAATAGGGGAATCATTCATTAGTTCTTCAAACTCAACTCACAACAATTTGCAAGTCAGATCCTTTGCAAGCAACGCGTGTCCAGTACTCACCCCAGATCCTTTGCAAGCAACGCGTGTCCGGTACTGACCTCAGATCCTTTGCAAGGAACGCGTGTCCGGTACTCACCTCAGATCCTTTGCAAGCAACTGTTCTGTTGGGAGTGTGGTCGTAGGGATGTGAAGACGATTGAGTGCTGCAAACAGAAACGCAGTGTAGTACAAAGCAGAACCATCAGATCTCAGCGTCGGAAAACTTGTTGCACTGTGATGGTCAACGAATCTCTGCTACCGTTTCTATTGGTGCAGCGGTTATAATCGCGACACTGGACACAGGAGCAACTCACTGTTTCGTGAGCACGAAGCTAGCACGAAAATTACACGCTTCCACCGGCAAATTGGGAAAACCCCATACCAGAGCACGTATGGCAGACGGTAGTGTTAGGAGGCTCAGAGAGACATTGGTGACGACTGTAAGGCTTGGAGGGAAGGCATGCAAACTACAGCTACTGGTCATGCCGGACTCCAGTGATGATCTACTCCTGGGACTAGACTTCATGAAAGACTTCATGCCGAGCGAAAGTGGACAACGTATCCCACAAAGGGATAGATAGAAGGACCTCCCAAGAATTAATAGATGGACCTCGGAAAAAGGACGGGAGCGCACCGCAGACAAGAACGTCGCTCAGCGAAGGCCTACTAGACCTACTACCCATTCCGCACGGTCAGCACCAGTGAGAAACAGCCGAGACATACCACATAGACACAACGACAGGACAAGGGACAACCAGGGTGCAATCAAGTACACCAAGAACAACAGAAGCGACGACAAGCAGGAGAAACAGACACCTTCACCTCCCCAGTTATTGTCAAGATTGAAAGGGAGGGAAGCAAGGAGACGAAGACAGTCCATTGAAACCCTACAACGCCATGTCTTTCCCACCGCGAAGTAAGGAAGGAGTGTGAAGATGAAATTTGCCCACTAACAAATTTCACTCACACAAAACTATAAAAGAATAGTAGGCGAAAAAAAATATATAAAGGAGAAAAAATACGGGGAATCACTCATTCGTTCTTCAAACTCAACTCACAACTATTTGCAAGTCACGCGTGGCCGGTACTCATCTCAATTAATATTACTTTTGCACAGTTTCCATAAATTGCAATATCATAATCAATTTTTGATAAAATAAGTGACTAGTGTTAATATATTAATTAGACTATGCTTAGAAGAAAGGTATTTAATTATATTTAGCTGGCAGCTATATTATTTCTAATATAATTACAATGATCCTGAAATGTAAGTTTTTTGTCAAAAATTAATCCTATGATATTTAAGTTATCTACTTGTTTCATATGTACATTATTAAATATTAAGTCTAAGTTATTACAACTATGTTTTCTGCAAATGTGTAGAGTTTTGCATTTGTCGTATGAAATCCTAGCGCCTGAACCTGTAGACCAGAGGGAAATGTCATTTAAAATCTCACGAAACTTATTATTGATTACATTTAAGTCACTACTTTTGGAGAATATTAATACATCGTCAGCGTATATAATGTGTTCAATGCTTTTGACTTTTGATATTACTTCACTAATTTCATTGAAAGCAATAATAAATAGGGTAATCGATAATGGCGACCCCTGTGGGATACCGTTGAACATACTATGTGTGTCTGACGAAGAATTGCTTATAGTAACTTTTAATTTTCGATTCGTTAAAAATGATTTGACGAAGTTATACATTAGTTAGTTTATCCATTTCGACAGCTGTCTTAGATCAATATGTGCTCCTACTCTGCTAAAAGCCTTTTCGAAATCAAGGCTAAGTACGGAAATGTGATTTTTACACGACAGTGCCTTTGAGGTGAAATGTTCAAAGTATAGTAAAGCATCCATCGTACCCTGTTCTTTTTTAAAAGGCATTTGGTGTGGACTAAGGTACTTCTTTTTGAGAACAAACCACATGATGCGCTTGGAAACTATTTTTTCCAATATTTTTCCCATGCATGGAAGCAGCGATATAGGTGTGTAACCGTGAATTTCTGTTGGGGGCTTATTACGCTAGGGAATAGGAATGATAGAAGCACATTTCCAAGCTTGCGAATATATAGCTTGTGGAAGTATGTTGTTATAGTGAGATACAAGTCTACTTTTTATGCTTAATGGAAGGTGTTTGATTATTGGGTAGCAAATTCTATCCAAACCGGGGGTCTTTCCTTTCAGTGACAATAGTGCAGCTTCAAACTCGTATTGGGAAATTTCGGACTCAATTTGATTCGCATCGAAGGATGGATTGTAATGTCGGGAGGCTTCATTAAGTGTGCTATTTTTGGATGAAATGAAGTTAGATTGGAAGTTGGAGTTGTGGGAGTAATGAGAACAAGTGGATGCAAAGTAATTAGATATATCTTTGGAAGAGAATAGGGGACCGTTGGATGACTTGATAAATTGGATGTTATTTGGTTTGCACGACCTTGAGAGACGTTTTATGTCTGACTATATTTTTTTTGGATTTGATGAAGGAGTGATGGTATCTGTGAGTTTTTCGAGGCTTGCCCTTTTGCATTCTTTTGATTTTTTCTTGAACTTTGTGTTCGATTTTCTATAGTTAATAAGGTTAGAGGTGGTTCTGTTCCGCTTGTATTCGAGCCAGAAAATTTGCTTTGCAGTTCGTAGTATCGAAAGCTCACAGTGCCACCAGGGGACATCAGGTTTAACAGGCTCGTGCCGTCACCCGTTGGTTAACACTGCTGTTTCTTTGTTGATATTATAAGATACAAAGTGGTTACTAATAAGCTCTTGTGAGAGCGATTGGAACTTTACACAATCAGTTTAATCGGTGATAAATTTGGGTTTTGGTGTTGCCTTCATAGCTGGTTGTATAGCGAAATCAGTGATTAATGGGAAATGGGCACTGCCGTGAAGGTTAGTAAGTGTTTTGCAGGTTAATTTTGGTGCAATGAGACTGGAGCACAAGTCTATCTGTGTGAACGTATTGTGTCGAAAAATGGGTGGGTAAACCATCATTTAAAACTATGAGATTGTTACAAAAAACAATGTCTTCCAGAATTTTGCCTCTGTGATTGCAAGAAGAGGAACCCCATAGTGGACTCCAAGCATTGAAATCTCCTGCAAAAATAATTGGGGTGTGGAATTGATTTAAAATGTTATTAATATCCCGGTGTGTAAAAACTTCTTGTGTACATAGATATTATGGTAAATTTAACTCCCAAGTCTATTTCTAGAGCGATTGTAGCTATACTAGATTGAATTGTTATGTACTTATGTGGTATAGATTTTTTAATAAGCACTCCAATTCCTTCTTTCCTCTTCTTGTTGTGGGGTAAGTTTAGGAAGTATCCTGAATGTTGATTTGATGTATTTGGGGAGAAGTTAAAAGGCAAGTGGGTTTCCTGCAGTGAGATAAGGCTTGGGAGGTGTTATTTAATAAGAATTTCGAGCTTATGGTAATTGTTGAAGTATCCTTTGATATTCCATTGTAGCAATTTAAACATGAAAAGGGAAAGTGTGAGAATTGGTTTGAATAATTGATGTATTTAGCTTCTTTTTTTCGGAGCAATCTAATAAGCGCAGCACTCAGACAGAGTATATATCTATTGTATTGCACTTAAGGTTCTCTTTTTACTCTGCTTTAAATCTACCCGACCTCCGAAGAAATAGAAGTATATCCTGTGGTGCCAAGGAGCCAAGTTGGTTACTCCTCAGCACATCAGTGCCAAAAATCCCAAACATGATTCGAGCAAAGGCAGGGAACATGACATGGAGTCCGTGGATTGCAGAATCGATGTCAGCGCCTGCGCCGTCGTCCAATATCGAATACACCTCATACCAGTGGCCACTATGTTTCACTCTGCAGATGGTCTTAACGGCCTCTCCGCGGATGAAGACATCTAGTGGCGGGAGATTCACCAAAGTATCAAGTGCCGGGCCTGGAGTAGTCGGAAATGCTCCGGTACAACACATGGCCACAGTACGTTGTAGTCTTGATCGAGCTTTTTCGACCCCTACAAGAGAGAGTCTGCTCATCCACACCACCGATGCATAGGTGATAATAGGTCTGATTTTTAGCTTTATATATCTTTATATATGTTATATGTGATAATATATGAATATATGTACGAGGTGTGATCAAAAAATAACCGTTATTTTCATCTTTTCGTGAGTTACGTATGCTCGATGTTCGCATTTTTTTCTGTTCTGTTGGTACACATGTCTGTTATATACGAAAATGTTGACAATACCAACTATTTTGGATTGTCAGTTTGTTTTTGACAGATAAAAAGGTTAGTCGTGTTTTGGTGTGCTCTTCGATTTTGTACTATTCGAAAAAATGGCTCAAAGAAACTGTATTCAGTTTTGTGTAAAAAATGAAATTAAATGCGCAAGGACATTTGAAATGTTGACTGTGGCCTTTGGCGAGTCTTCTTTGAGCAGAACACAAGTTCAATTGTGGTATAACCGATTTAAGGAAGGCCGAGAAGATGTCAATGACGATGCTCGTCCTGGTCGCCCGAGCATGTCAACAACCGATGAAAACATTGACGCAGTGAAGAAAATGATTTTGGATAATCGTCGAATCACTATCAGAGAGGTTGCTGATGATGTTGGCATATCGTTCGGCTCATGCCAAGCAATTTTTACGGATGTTTTAGGCATGAAACGTGCGGTAGCGAAGATTGTTCCAAAATTGCTAAATTTTGAGTAAAAACAACGTCGCATGGACATCGCTCAGGAGCTGTTTTTGGCCAAAAACAAAACCGTTATCATGCCTCAACCACCGTATTCTCCGGACTTGGCCCCCGCTGACTATTTCCTCTTTCCAAAACTGAAGACACCGATGAAAGGAAAGCGTTTTGCTACGATTGAGGAGATGAAAGAAAAATCGAAACAGGAGCTGTTGGCAATACCAAAAAAGCGTTTCAGAAGTGTTTCGAGGATTGGAAAAAGCGCTGGCATAAGTGTATTATATCTGAGGGGAATTACTTTGAAGGGGACAAGATAGTTGTTGATGAATAAATAAATACTTTATTTTTTGATCACACAATAACGGTTATTTTTTGATCACACCTCGTATGTGTGATTAGTTTGTTTTATATGTATATTATAAATAAACGATTTTTGCTGTTGTTTTCTAATGTTGTTGTGGTTGTTCTTTTACAAGGCGGATAGCATCGCGCATCGAACATTTGTCTTTAATTTTTGTTTTTAGGATCTCTTTTGCTTGTAGAAATTTGGAACAGGTTTTGTGCGAGGCTGAATGGGATTCCAAACAGTTAGCGCAAAGAGTACGAGTGCATGCAGTCGGGTTATGGTGGGGGGGGGGGAAGATTGCAATTGACGCACGCTGGAGATTTTTTGCTGTATTTAGCAGTGTGTCCTGGCAATTGGCAATTGTTGCACCGCATGGGATTGGGAATGTACTCTCTAACATTTACTGTACGCCAAGAGATTTCAATTTTTTCTGCGATATGATATAAGTCAAATGTGAGCAAGACCACGCCACTGGGAACAGTTTTATTCTCAATGGTTTTGTTGAACTTATATGCCGAAATTACTCAATGTGAAGACATTTCTTTGACGATTTAGTCCTCGGCTATGTGGTTAAGGTATGGGGCGTGCACCGTACCTTTGGTGCAGTTCAAGCTTTCATGGTACTTGGCCCTAATGGCACAGATCCCATGTAATTCTCTTGCTGCGAGGAACTTTTCTACGGTGAGGGTGTGTTTAACGAAGAGTAAAAGATTGCGACAAGTTCAGTGACTTTTATAATGTATTTGCTGATTAAAAGTAATGACTTCTGGGTAGCAAAACATGAATAATGTGATAGGGGTCTATTCTCCTGAATTGAAGCCAACACTACATATTTCGAATTTTCTTTCTTTACACCGGGAAGAGAGGGAAAGTCCGCAAAAGTTTTATAGGTAATTTTTTGTTTTTTTTTAGGGGGCTTTCGCCGAGTATGGCAAAGCGGTTGTCCCCTAAGTTAGGAGGCCTAGCAGCTATACCGCTGCAATATAACTTATATTCTGTTCACTTAAAAGTTATAACAATGTTAAATCAGAAAAATTCCCAGCTCGTGGGTGGGTGGCAGTGACAGAACTGCACTGTAGTAAAAGCACAAACTTAGAATTTAGAAAAAGCGGAAAAGGAGTTAATAGCTGGTCTGCTCGCACCGAGTGTTAGCCAAAGACTGTACACGAAACTTATGCCGCATACACACGAGACAACCATTTATGTAACAAAGGCATGTTGCATCGACTGTTGCTCTCTGAAATGCGTGTTGCCTCAACCGTTGCCTAAAATATCTAAATATTTTGATATTTTGTGATGGTTGTCACAATGGTTGCCTCGTATGTATAGTTGTGTACTGCTTTTAATGGCTTAGGTCGCTCAAAATAACTATACTGCGAAGTTATTTTTGCTCTTCACGGCATGAAGCAAGAAGGGAAATAGTACATTGTGAAGCAAACAAAAATGGCAATTGAAAACAATGAAAATTGGTTTAATTTCATTATGTCCAACTATTTTCCTAAAGTTTCTTCGTCCATCAACATGTAATTTCGGAAGTCTTTTGGATAATTTTCTTTTAATTCCTTCAACAACCTATCATTTGAAATTTCTTCCTTCTTTAAAAGCCAATTTTTTTAACCACATTCTTCTTTTATTCTTTGGTTGCATCTCCTCTTCCTCATCTTCATACAGAAGTTCGAGTATAACAATAATTATATATCCCTTAGTACGTCACTCATTTCGAACAATTGCCACAGTAATGAAGTTGCTGCAACGGTTACCTCGTGTTTACTGAAGAAGTGAAACAGGTTATATCATGTGTATGCAGCATTAGACATTAACCAGGAAAGCAGCAAAATGACTTCATTGTGCATTTCCAGCAGGAAACATGACAAAATTAAGTGTGAAAATAGAATATTGATTTTGTAAAATACACAATCCCATTATCCCAACATTCCAAAAGAAATATTTTCCAGTCTCTCAGTATCATAGCATATGCCGGAATGATTACATAGGAATACACGGTTTTGTACCTAAGCAACCAGTTTTTCCTAGGTCGTCAGTTTTTCGAGATAATTGAAATGGCTATTTTTAGCCATTTTCAACCATATATAGCCATTTTATTCAATAATAAATCGAAATTTCGAAATGAAGTGCGGTGTAACTTTTTCGTTTGTATTCTTGTATGTCTGTTTCACGTAATAAACTCCAAATATAATCGCTCATCATGCCCTCGACCCAGAAACCTTGGGAATTTCTCTCAATTCTCTCCAAATCTTGATGCACCTCGTATCACCCAAATTTTCCGGGAAGAAATCCAGGTGCGACTGCAGAAAATTAATTTTTAACGACATAAGAGTACCGATTCTCTTGTAATTCAGTAACAGATCCGCGCCTGTGGTTGTCTCTTTTCCGGTTGCCTTTTCTGTGGGTGTTGAAGTTATTTGACCTTGTGCGATGACGGTTATTTGCGAGTTGAGAGGATTAGTTTTTTTATCGTATACACTTGGATCTCCTCCAGATAAACCGAGGAACCACGGAAGTATCAAAACTCAAGATTCTACTTGATTGGCTCTTTACCTCAGTACTTAACCTCTCGTAATCCCTCTTTCATATAATCCCCATTACTCGGAGCATACTAATGCCTTAGCTCCTTCGCGTGGAATACCCTCAGAGGTTTCCTGATCATGCTATCCAACTTTTACAGTCTAGCCCTATTACATCAATTCACGAAGTTCTGGCACACCTTTCCATTAATGTCGTTTATAAACTGTTAAGCACAAAGTTTCTTCCAGACACTTCGTGACCGATCACAAATCTAATTTGCCTCACCCTCCTGCTATAATTCCTTGCACCCGTTTCATGAGATTTCTCTATGTGAAGCTTTATCCTATTACGGACAAAGTCCCAGCGGTCTCCTTCTGGTAAAATCTATAATTCCCGATTCCCAAGTGCAACCAGACGACGTGCCAACTCATTATCCAAACTACTCATAAACATTTGTGACACCCCGGATCCTGAATGCCTCATTAATTGTCCGAATTCTTCCCACAAACTGGGTCCCGTAATCCGAAAATTACTTCAGGCAAACTTGTGGAAAATTTCTTCCGTTAAAAATGACACCATATTTTCGCCAATGGCCGTAGAAATGCAAATTTCGTAAAATAGTCTAAAACCAATACAAAAGCATTGGCAGATTTGGAACAAGGGCACTACCCCAAAAAATGAACGTTTAATCTTTGAAATGGCTGTTCTGTCATCACCTCTTTTTCCATCACCAGCCTCAAAATCTGGTTACTATGTTTGGTTTCCTTACATGCCACTTCACATAATTACACACCTGCACTGTCATGTCAGGCCAGTAATAATACAATCTCAACCAATGCAAAGTCTTAGCCTTTCCGCTATGCGCAGAAGTCACCGAGTCATGTGTTTGAATTATCAAAGTTGTGAGAATGTAAATAGCGACATTTACATCCACACGTTAAAAGCCATCTATGCCTATTTCGCTAATAGTAAAAGGGCTGCTATATCCACAAACTCACTGCAAGCAGCGACAACCTACACGCGATTGGCAAAAGTTGCAGTGGGATGCTTAATCCATTATAATGAAGACCAAAGAAGAAAATAATTGCACTAACAAAAAGAACGGAGAACAATAACAACAATCATCAGCATATCAAGTGGCGGCAGTTAGAAGTTGGAACTGGCTAAAACCGCCTAGCCACTGAATCCGTTGAAACTGATCCAAGGGTGAAATGCTACAACAGAAAAAAAGATATATTACTGCACGTACCAGTTAAAGAGTAGCAAAGGCATAGAACGTGAAGTAGACCCTATAGAACTAAAAGGTGCTCTGCAAGAGTCTGTATTCACAGTGAAATCTGTTTTTAATATTAAGAATAGGGAGAAAGTTCCGCAACCGCTTTTCAGAATAGAAATGGAAACATTACTCTAACACAAAATGAAACCACCCCATCTACAACCTACGATATTTAATGCATCATAGAATAACAGTCGAAGAGCTTCAGAAACGTAAAGGCCCAATACAATGCACAAACTGTCAGGAGTATGGTCATTCAAAATCTTACTGCACCCTACGCACTGTATGCGTTGTGTTTGGGGACTTCCATCCACTAACCGAATGCAAGGTGAACAGAAGTGAGAAGGACTCAAGTGCTGCAATTGTGAGGGTAATCACAATGCCAATTACAGACACTGCTTTATATATACTCAATTAAAAACCAGTACGAGTCAAAACTGCTAAAACAGTTCGCACCCAAAAATAGAGTGCTGCACGTAACTACACAAACCATATTGGAACCAGCACAGAAAACATATCTTTATCCACTAGCTATGCGAATGTACTAAAAACAGGCATTTCAGATAAATCGAGTAATGCTATGGAATCTCAAAACTTAGAAACAATTAATATTTAATTTGTCCCAGTGCATTACAACTCATGTCGTCGGTGCAATCCATAACTTAAGAACTTATACATAACCAAAACTTTCTTATGAAAACTCTACTTTCTCAAAAATTAATTTTGTAAAAATATGCCATTGACATACTAATGGTATTAACCAACACAAAAATGAAATACAACATTTTCTAGACAGGAACAGCAGTAGCAGTCTCCGAAACTCATTTAACTGCAAAATATAACTTCAAACTAGCAGGCCACAAATTGTTCTCAACAATCCACCCACAAGGTAAAGGGCATGGTGGTACGGGAATACTTACTAAGGCTCGATGAAAGCACTACTCTAAAGAATCCTATGCCAAACAAAACATCCAATCTACTTCCATCTCTTCACAGTGTTGGGGTGAGAAAATAGTAATTTCATCAGTTTATTGTCCACCTAGATTTCTACTTCTACAACCGATTTTGTTAGCTTCTTTAAATAGCTCGGTAACAAATTCCCCTCAGCCGGAGACTTCAACTCTAAGCATACGTACTTATTGATTTTGCAATATAGAAATGAAACCGAGTCCTGTTTCGACTTATTATCCGACCACACCCCGGTAATAATGCATTTAAAAAAAACAGAATTCATTGGCAAAATAATAAAACTGACCTCCAAGAAAACAAAATGACTCATATATTGTAAATTATATTAGTACTCACATGTGCATGTTAATACAAACCTTTAGAGCAAAGAGGATATTGAATCGGTGACGCAGGTTCTTGGATCAATAATAAATGCAGCTGCTAATAGTGCCACGCCCGCACAAAACTCAATTAAATCCAATACGACACATACTAAATCGCACTATGCCTCGTTAAAGCAAATATGAGGTTAAGGCGTGAGTGGCAAAAATAGAGATCACCAGCACTAAAGGTGAATCCAAAATGAGTCCAAAACTAGCTGAAAAATACTCTTCGCGAGGAAAAGGAAGAAAGCCTAAAAAAGACCTGGAATATTTGCGTCCTCTCAAAGTCACTAATTATCTTCTCCGGCGATCCACAAAAAATGGTTAAAATACCGATGGACAGCGAAAGCAATGGAACTTGGGCAAAAATAGATGAAGAAAAAGCCAATTCATTTGCGGCGCACCGCAGGTCAGTCTCTCAACCTAATCCGTCTACCCGCAACAACAATAGCATTGAGAATGTTTCAACAACGACGCCAGCAGCACCAATTAATTTTAAACCAATGGAAGTCAAACGCCTGTTTACAATGAGTCTCAATCCCAAAAAAAAGCACCTTTATGTGACTTAGCGCCTTTACGCAGGGTGTCAGTCAATGACGCCAAAATATCTGCGAATTTATTCAGAAATCTTCTGTACCATCCTGCCGTCTCTAGGAAACTGCCTACTGGTTTCACGGTCTATGACTCCGGGAATTTTCTAATCACCGTAAATTTCTCGGGGTCAGTCTCAAGCACCCTATTTCCGATTATTACCCCAGATAATTCACTTCCCGATAGCAAAACTGGAACTTATTTAAACCTACTGTCAGATTTGCATCTCTTAAGAGTTCAGCTCCTTCCTCTAACATCTCCATGTGCTGTTCAAAACTCTGGGACACCACCAATAGGTCGTCCAGATATACAAACACCTACTTTTCGAGCTGCGGCGGTTTTAGCTTGCCCATCAAGGGTCATAATCTCTGCGCTGTATTGCACAGTCTAATCGGCATGACTTTGTACTGATAAAAAGGCCTACGAGGTATGGTGAATGCCGTTAATCCTCCTCTACCATATTCTTCTTTTGCTCTACTAAAAGGGGAACTATATGTCTAGACTAGTTATTACTAAAACACAAGATGTTTATGCTGCTAAATCTCAAACATCACTGTATTTATTGTGTAATTCAAATATGACTAAAGAATAAGCATAAGCTAAAGTAATATAATACATTATAGACAGAGAGAGTATAGTATATAAATAATACAGGGTGAAGTGTGTAATACAACATCTTCCATTTTATAAAAATAATTTATTTAAAATAATCTTATAAATGTTATTTTAATTAAATTGGTTAATACCATTTAAAGTTCAATCTTTTTGGTGGCTTTACCTTTCGCCCTGCTTCTGTAATATATAATCCATCTTTTTTTCTTTAACAACTTCTGGAGTTTCCTTTCTTACAGTATTTGGATTATTCATTTTATTGTTAGAGGTTTTTGGTGTATTTTTATTTTCAGTTATATTACACCCTATCTGTGAATCTTTAATTTTATTTTTTTTTGTGATTAATTTTTAATTAATTCCTGTAGTTGTTTTCCATTTTTATTGACTTCATTTACTAGCAAATTATCATTTAATTTCAAAATATGTTTCCTCTTCCTCCCGCAACTAGATCCATCTTTATTATTTACAATTTGAAACCTAGGTTCTTGACAATTTTCTTTTATAGTACCTGAAGTCCAATGTGATGTTGGAGTTTTTCTGAACATCCCACATGCTTGACAAACCGGCCCCAAGTACTTTTTTTCTTGGCTATAATCATTAGTAGACTTTAGTTTTGATAATTTACTTGTTTTTAATATTTATACAATTTTTGTTCTCAACGGTCTCGATATTAACAAACCTGCTGGGCTTGGTAATCCTGATTTAGGTGGCGTCCTTTAATGAAGTAATTCTACATAACCCTACGTCTCCACGGGCAATTTTTGATGGCATAACATCTGTCAAATTTGATTGCAATGGTTGGCAATACTTTAATGGTGGGCATTGCGATATTATGCCATTGTCATTTTGAAAATGCCGTCAAGCAATCTAGTTCGCTGTGCCCACGCTTGAAAAAATTTTTATTTATACGATGGAGAGGAAAAAATAAGAAAACCGCAATTGTGGGTGTATCCTTTATTACAAAGAATGCAAATGCACAGTCTCCATTCATTTTAGCGTTTTTATTAATAGATGCGGTAAAACGAAAATGTCCGACGATGCTTCCACTGTGAGCGTCACGAAAAAATGAAAAAAGGCTGTGAAACAAACAAAATGACAACTGATTGCAACACAACACGTTGGCAATTTATGGCATAACATACTTCATAACATAAATTGCCAACTTGAAGCAATTTGGAGGTTCCATTGGCAATTTGCTTCAAATTGCCAATGGCATACCATCAAAAATTGCCCGTGGAGACGTAGGGTAAGGATCAGATTTGCTTTCTAAAAACATTGCAAGGATCTTTTCTATGGACTGGACGTTGACTGTTCTATTTTTCAATCCTGACAAAACATTTTAAATTTCTTCGAATTGAATGGCGAAATTTGCGAATTGAATTTTTGAATTTAACATGAAGGCAGTTTAAACGCTTTCTCGCTGTTGAATAACTATCGGGTAGTTGCAAGTTTTCGTTTCGGCACAGAAGTGCGACTTCATATCTATTACTAGCTTTCCTACCGAAAGCATGATCTGCTCCTTGCTTGCGTCCAGGCTAAAGTCGTCTCTTACCATCTCGTGGAGATCGTTAAACTTTTCCCCGCACTCGCATTTCTGAATATTTAGCTGGCAAACGCTATTTTCATTAATTGTTCCGTCTTGTAAAGTCCGGCCAAGTCTTGTTTTGGATGCAATAGGTTGTCCCCAGGATGGAATTGCTAGCCGCCAATTATAGGAACTGATTAGTGTCTTCGACTTCCGTGGTGTATTATTCAAATGCGGGTAGGCATTTCGTAATTTACTCATACCAAGTGATTGTATTGGAAGCTTCCAAATTGGACACTGAGTGCACTTTTTTACAGCGTATTTTACCCTGTTTGGTGAACTGGAAATCTGGAATTCAGTTCTAATGGAAGAATCTTCAGTTTGTGTCGCATCACTTGTCCAATTTAAGCACAGAGGATCCCTGTCGCCTTTCAGAACCAATTCTTCAAACAGGTCCGGATTTATGAGAGTAACTGATGAGCTTTCATCTACGATAGCGGATATGTCGGCAGAGGATGTTGGCGTATGTATCCGTATCGGAATAATTCTAAAGAATGATCTCGGATACATTTGATTATCATCATGTGCATTGATTTCTTCTCTCCTTATGCGATTTTCACTATGTTCCGGTCTATGGATTGGCATCTCTCGATGTAACAACTGACTGTGTTAGAGCTGACAATTGTTAACTTGACATTTCCTTTTGAGAAAACACTTTCGGCGGTGCGGGTTGACATTATTGTTGACATTGCAGAGCTGATTGCGCTTGACTACTTCCCATCTTTGCTCTGTCGATAAAATAGCGAAAGTAGAACACTATGATAGTCTATGCCCGTGACCATTGCACGCAATCCACTGGGTCAATGGTGGTGTATTAGCTTCGGTATAAGTGTTGATAATAATTTTTTTCTTATTAGATATCGGTGATATTATTGTACTAGCTGCTTCAGCTATCTGGAATAACCAATAACTGAATGCTTTTATGGCAGGTGTTTTATTATCTTTCGCTAGAATTGCCCAACTAATATTGTAGGTGTTGGGAAGTTTCTCTATAAATTCTTTAACCAACAATGGATTATCAAGATGTGATGCCAGGTGGTAGGTTTCCATGGTAGCGCAAATCTTTTATGCGACTATTGCTTCTAATTTATCTTTTAGAGGTGGCATCTCAGGAGCTTTTCAATCGCATTTTCCAAAATGTGTTCCGGTCGACCGAAAACATTCTGAGTGTTCTGATTATATAGGGTACCAGTGCTGGTAGCAGCAATTTGTTACACAATATTTCTCTTGCTTTTCCCCTTAGACTTCTTTGTAGACGTATGAGGTTTTTCGCATCAGTGTATCCCGCTATAAATGTACTATATTCGTAGATGCTATAAATAGGAGCCACTCTTCGGTGTCCCCGGAAAATTGTGGCAGCTCTTATGTCAAAGTTGGAAATCCCGCTTTTAGTGTGGTCATATTTTTTGTTATTTTTTTTGTTTGTAGAGAGGGTAAAAATGCCTGTCGCATCATCAAAACTGTCGTCACAGAATTGGTATGTGAGGGTTGCACTCACTGAAACATCTCCCTCCCTCACTGAGAATATTTTCCCACCCTGGAACCCTTATTATACTTCCTTCAATTTGGGGATTCTCACTTCGTCACTATTGGACTCTCAAAATTATTCCTGCGTTTCCGCCGGACCACATTTTCCACATATTTATCTACGTGCTCCCAATTTTCTGTGCTGCTTAGCGTAACCTCCACAATGTTTTCGGTGGCTAAAGTTTTTCCGATTTCAAAGTGGGGTCATATTTGTTCGTAAACAGTTATTAGAATCAAATCCCTCGAACATATTTAGCAACTCGTACATCCTTTGAAATTAATTTTGCTGTAGCTGCATTTCTTCTTCCAACAACGCTAATTTCAGCTCTTGTTACCCGCGAAAATGTTCAGAATTAGATTTTTCTGCTTGATTTTTGTTTTACTTAAGTGTTGTGGCTCGAACCGAAGCGGCGGTTTTCCGCGGGTAGATTGGCGTTGCGTTAATGAAAGTAGTGGGAATGAGATACGTGGATATGTGACGTCATCGATTTGTGTTCTGCTGACTGTGGTAACTGACGGCGGCTTTAGTGCTGTTGCCAAGGCTGCAGTGGCGAATGTCGGCTTTCTGGCATTTGTTTGATTTCTTGACGATGGTCCGGGCACATCTGACGTTTCACCAAGCTTGTCGTTTCGCGAATCCGTATTGGCTGTTGTTGAAGTATTGACTTGATTCTGGCTCTTCGCACAGACATCACAGTTCCAACTAATGTTGGCTATATCGTCGTCAACTCCGTCGCACTCGAAGTGATACCACTGGTCGCAATTATCACATTGTACCATGCGATCAGTTTCTTCGCCAGCGCACTCCCCACATATATTTTTATTTTCTATATTTGTTAATATGATTTATTCGAAGAGTTATGTGGGTGCTTCTTTAAAAGATTTGTTTCCTCGGCTTTTAGCTTTAAATTAAATGAACGGCTTTTCTAGTAAACGTCAAGACTGATTTTTGTCGCATTAGTTTTTCCTTACACAGTTATAATATTTGCTATTTCAGAAGAATGAGAATCGAAAATTATGCTGCATACACACGAGGCAACCGCTGATGTAACCAAAGCATACTAATTCGACTGTTGCTCGTTGAAATAAGTGTTGGCGCAACCGTTGTCTAAAATATCAAAATTTTTTGATATATATGATGGTTGTCGCAATGGTTGCCTCGTGTGTATCGTTGTGTACTGCTTTTAATGGCTTATGTCGTTCAAAACAACTATACTTAGAAGTTCTTTTTGCTCTTCGCGGCGTGAAGCAAGAAGTGAAAATAGTACATTGTGAAGCAAACAAAAATAGCAATTGAAAACAATGAAAATTGGTTTAATTTCATTATGTCCAACTATTTTCCGAATGTTTCTTCGTCAATCGACGTATAATTTCGGTAGTCTTTTGGATAATTTTCTTTTAATTCCTTTTACAACCTATCAATTGAAATTTCTTCCTTGTAAAAGCCAATTTTTTTACCACATTCTTCTTTCCCTTTTTGTTTGCATCTCCTCTTCCTCATCTTCATACAGAAGTTCGAGTATAACAATAAATATATATCCCTTAGTACGTCACTCATTTCGAAAAATTGCCACAGTAATGAAGTTGCTGCAACGGTTACCTCGTGTTTACTGAAGAAGTGAAACAGGTTATCTCATGTGTATGCAGCATTAGACATTAACCAGGAAAGCAGCAAAATGACTTCATTGAGCATTTCCAGCAGGAAACATGACAAAATTAAGTGTGAAAATAGAATATTGATTTTGTAAAATACACAATCCCATTATCCCAACATTCCAAAATAAATATTTTCCAGTCTCTCAGTATCATAGCATATGCCGGAATGATTACATAGGAATACACGGTTTTGTACCTAAGCAACCAGTTTTTCCTAGGTCGTCAGTTTTTCGAGATAATTGAATCCCGTTTCATGAGATTTCTCTATGTGAAGCTTTATCCTATTACGGACAAAGTCCCAGCGGTCTCCTTCTGGTAAAATCTATAATTCCCGATTCCCAAGTGCAACCAGACGACGTGCCAACTCATTATCCAAACTACTCATAAACATTTGTGACACCCCGGATCCTGAATGCCTCATTAATTGTCCGAATTCTTCCCACAAACTGGGTCCCGTAATCCGAAAATTACTTCAGGCAAACTTGTGGAAAATTTCTTCCGTTAAAAATGACACCATATTTTCGCCAATGGCCGTAGAAATGCAAATTTCGTAAAATAGTCTAAAACCAATACAAAAGCATTGGCAGATTTGGAACAAGGGCACTACCCCAAAAAATGAACGTTTAATCTTTGAAATGGCTGTTCTGTCATCACCTCTTTTTCCATCACCAGCCTCAAAATCTGGTTACTATGTTTGGTTTCCTTACATGCCACTTCACATAATTACACACCTGCACTGTCATGTCAGGCCAGTAATAATACAATCTCAACCAATGCAAAGTCTTAGCCATTCCGCTATGCGCAGAAGTCACCGAGTCATGTGTTTGAATTATCAAAGTTGTGAGAATGTAAATAGCGACATTTACATCCACACGTTAAAAGCCATCTATGCCTATTTCGCTAATAGTAAAAGGGCTGCTATATCCACAAACTCACTGCAAGCAGCGACAACCTACACGCGATTGGCAAAAGTTGCAGTGGGATGCTTAATCCATTATAATGAAGACCAAAGAAGAAAATAATTGCACTAACAAAAAGAACGGAGAACAATAACAACAATCATCAGCATATCAAGTGGCGGCAGTTAGAAGTTGGAATTGGCTAAAACCGCCTAGCCACTGAATCCATTGAAACTGATCCAAGGGTGAAATGCTACAACAGAAAAAAAGATATATTACTGCACGTACCAGTTAAAGAGTTGCAAAGGCATAGAACGTGAAGTAGACCCTATAGAACTAAAAGGTGCTCTGCAAGAGTCTGTATTCACAGTGAAATCTGTTTTTAATATTAAGAATAGGGAGAAAGTTCCGCAACCGCTTTTCAGAATAGAAATGGAAACATTACTCTAACACAAAATGAAACCACCCCATCTACAACCTACGATATTTAATGCATCATAGAATAACAGTCGAAGAGCTTCAGAAACGTAAAGGCCCAATACAATGCACAAACTGTCAGGAGTATGGTCATTCAAAATCTTACTGCACCCTACGCACTGTATGCGTTGTGTTTGGGGACTTCCATCCACTAACCGAATGCAAGGTGAACAGAAGTGAGAAGGACTCAAGTGCTGCAATTGTGAGGGTAATCACAATGCCAATTACAGACACTGCTTTATATATACTCAATTAAAAACCAGTACGAGTCAAAACTGCTAAAACAGTTCGCACCCAAAAATAGAGTGCTGCACGTAACTACACAAACCATATTGGAACCAGCACAGAAAACATATCTTTATCCACTAGCTATGCGAATGTACTAAAAACAGGCATTTCAGATAAATCGAGTAATGCTATGGAATCTCAAAACTTAGAAACAATTAATATTTAATTTGTCCCAGTGCATTACAACTCATGTCGTCGGTGCAATCCATAACTTAAGAACTTGTACATAACCAAAACTTTCTTATGAAATCTCTACTTTCTCAAAAATTAATTTTGTAAAAATATGCCATTGACATACTAACGGTATTAACCAACACAAAAATGAAATACAACATTTTCTAGACAGGAACAGCAGTAGCAGTCTCCGAAACTCATTTAACTGCAAAATATAACTTCAAACTAGCAGGCCACAAATTGTTCTCAACAATCCACCCACAAGGTAAAGGGCATGGTGGTACGGGAATACTTACTAAGGCTCGATGAAAGCACTACTCTCAAGAATCCTATGCCAAACAAAACATCCAATCTACTTCCATCTCTTCACAGTGTTGGGGTGAGAAAATAGTAATTTCATCAGTTTATTGTCCACCTAGATTTCTACTTCTACAACCGATTTTGTTAGCTTCTTTAAATAGCTCGGTAACAAATTCCCCTCAGCCGGAGACTTCAACTCTAAGCATACGTACTTATTGATTTTGCAATATAGAAATGAAACCGAGTCCTGTTTCGACTTATTATCCGACCACACCCCGGTAATAATGCATTTAAAAAAAACAGAATTCATTGGCAAAATAATAAAACTGACCTCCAAGAAAACAAACTGGCTCAAATATCGTAAATATATTAGTACTCACATGTGCGTTAATACAAAACTTAAGAGCAAAGAGGATATTGAATCGGTGACGCAGGTTCTTGGATTAATAATAAATGCAGCTGCTAATAGTGCCACGTCCGCACAAAACCCAATTAAATCCGATACGGCACGTACTAAAGCGCACTACGTTGAATACCTCGTTAAAGAAAAGATGAGACTAAGGCGTGAGTGGCAAAAATAGAGATCACCAGCACTAAAGGTGAATCCAAAATGAGTCCAAAACTAGCTGAAAAACACTCTTCGCGAGGAAAAGGAAGAAAGCCTAAAAAAGACCTGGAAAATTTCCATCCTCTCAAAGGCACTAATTATTTTCTCTGGCGATCCACAAAAAATGGTTAAAATACCGATGGATAGCGAAAGCGATTGAACTTGGGCAAAAATAGATGAAGAAAAAGCCAATTCATTTGCGGCGCACCACAGGTCAGTCTCTCAACCTAATCCGTCTACTCGCAACAACAATAGCATTGAGAATGTTTCAACAACGACGCCAGCAGTACCAATTAACTTTAAACCAATGGAAGTCAAACGCCTGTTTACAATGAGTCTCAACCCCAAAAAATAAAGCACCTGGATGTGACTTAGCGCTTTTTCGAAGGGTGTCAGTCAATGACGCCAAAATATCTGCGAATTTATTCACAAATCTTCTGTACCATCCTGCCGTCTCTAGGAAACTGCCTACTGGTTTCACGGTCTATGACTCCGGGAATTTTCTAATCACCGTAAATTTCTCGGGGTCAGTCTCAAGCACCCTATTTCCGATTATTACCCCAGATAATTCACTTCCCGATAGCAAAACTGGAACTTATTTAAACCTACTGTCAGATTTGCATCTCTTAAGAGTTCAGCTCCTTCCTCTAACATCTCCATGTGCTGTTCAAAACTCTGGGACACCACCAATAGGTCGTCCAGATATACAAACACCTACTTTTCGAGCTGCGGCGGTTTTAGCTTGCCCATCAAGGGTCATAATCTCTGCGCTGTATTGCACAGTCTAATCGGCATGACTTTGTACTGATAAAAAGGCCTACGAGGTATGGTGAATGCCGTTAATCCTCCTCTACCATATTCTTCTTTTGCTCTACTAAAAGGGGAACTATATGTCTAGACTAGTTATTACTAAAACACAAGATGTTTATGCTGCTAAATCTCAAACATCACTGTATTTATTGTGTAATTCAAATATGACTAAAGAATAAGCATGAGCTAAAGTAATATAATACATTATAGACAGAGAGAGTATAGTATATAAATAATACAGGGTGAAGTGTGTAATACAACATCTTCCATTTTATAAAAATAATTTATTTAAAATAATCTTATAAATGTTATTTTAATTAAATTGGTTAATACCATTTAAAGTTCAATCTTTTTGGTGGCTTTACCTTTCGCCCTGCTTCTGTAATATATAATCCATCTTTTTTTCTTTAACAACTTCTGGAGTTTCCTTTCTTACAGTATTTGGATTATTCATTTTATTGTTAGAGGTTTTTGGTGTATTTTTATTTTCAGTTATATTACACCCTATCTGTGAATCTTTAATTTTATTTTTTTTTGTGATTAATTTTTAATTAATTCCTGTAGTTGTTTTCCATTTTTATTGACTTCATTTACTAGCAATTATCATTTAATTTCAAAATATGTTTCCTCTTCCTCCCGCAACTAGATCCATCTTTATTATTTACAATTTGAAACCTAGGTTCTTGACAATTTTCTTTTATAGTACCTGAAGTCCAATGTGATGTTGGAGTTTTTCTGAACATCCCACATGCTTGACAAACCGGCCCCAAGTACTTTTTTTCTTGGCTATAATCATTAGTAGACTTTAGTTTTGATAATTTACTTGTTTTTAATATTTATACAATTTTTGTTCTCAACGGTCTCGATATTAACAAACCTGCTGGGCTTGGTAATCCTGATTTAGGTGGCGTCCTTTAATGAAGTAATTCTACATAACCCTACGTCTCCACGGGCAATTTTTGATGGCATAACATCTGTCAAATTTGATTGCAATGGTTGGCAATACTTTAATGGTGGGCATTGCGATATTATGCCATTGTCATTTTGAAAATGCCGTCAAGCAATCTAGTTCGCTGTGCCCACGCTTGAAAAAATTTTTATTTATACGATGGAGAGGAAAAAATAAGAAAACCGCAATTGTGGGTGTATCCTTTATTACAAAGAATGCAAATGCACAGTCTCCATTCATTTTAGCGTTTTTATTAATAGATGCGGTAAAACGAAAATGTCCGACGATGCTTCCACTGTGAGCGTCACGAAAAAATGAAAAAAGGCTGTGAAACAAACAAAATGACAACTGATTGCAACACAACACGTTGGCAATTTATGGCATAACATACTTCATAACATAAATTGCCAACTTGAAGCAATTTGGAGGTTCCATTGGCAATTTGCTTCAAATTGCCAATGGCATACCATCAAAAATTGCCCGTGGAGACGTAGGGTAAGGATCAGATTTGCTTTCTAAAAACATTGCAAGGATCTTTTCTATGGACTGGACGTTGACTGTTCTATTTTTCAATCCTGACAAAACATTTTAAATTTCTTCGAATTGAATGGCGAAATTTGCGAATTGAATTTTTGAATTTAACATGAAGGCAGTTTAAACGCTTTCTCGCTGTTGAATAACTATCGGGTAGTTGCAAGTTTTCGTTTCGGCACAGAAGTGCGACTTCATATCTATTACTAGCTTTCCTACCGAAAGCATGATCTGCTCCTTGCTTGCGTCCAGGCTAAAGTCGTCTCTTACCATCTCGTGGAGATCGTTAAACTTTTCCCCGCACTCGCATTTCTGAATATTTAGCTGGCAAACGCTATTTTCATTAATTGTTCCGTCTTGTAAAGTCCGGCCAAGTCTTGTTTTGGATGCAATAGGTTGTCCCCAGGATGGAATTGCTAGCCGCCAATTATAGGAACTGATTAGTGTCTTCGACTTCCGTGGTGTATTATTCAAATGCGGGTAGGCATTTCGTAATTTACTCATACCAAGTGATTGTATTGGAAGCTTCCAAATTGGACACTGAGTGCACTTTTTTACAGCGTATTTTACCCTGTTTGGTGAACTGGAAATCTGGAATTCAGTTCTAATGGAAGAATCTTCAGTTTGTGTCGCATCACTTGTCCAATTTAAGCACAGAGGATCCCTGTCGCCTTTCAGAACCAATTCTTCAAACAGGTCCGGATTTATGAGAGTAACTGATGAGCTTTCATCTACGATAGCGGATATGTCGGCAGAGGATGTTGGCGTATGTATCCGTATCGGAATAATTCTAAAGAATGATCTCGGATACATTTGATTATCATCATGTGCATTGATTTCTTCTCTCCTTATGCGATTTTCACTATGTTCCGGTCTATGGATTGGCATCTCTCGATGTAACAACTGACTGTGTTAGAGCTGACAATTGTTAACTTGACATTTCCTTTTGAGAAAACACTTTCGGCGGTGCGGGTTGACATTATTGTTGACATTGCAGAGCTGATTGCGCTTGACTACTTCCCATCTTTGCTCTGTCGATAAAATAGCGAAAGTAGAACACTATGATAGTCTATGCCCGTGACCATTGCACGCAATCCACTGGGTCAATGGTGGTGTATTAGCTTCGGTATAAGTGTTGATAATAATTTTTTTCTTATTAGATATCGGTGATATTATTGTACTAGCTGCTTCAGCTATCTGGAATAACCAATAACTGAATGCTTTTATGGCAGGTGTTTTATTATCTTTCGCTAGAATTGCCCAACTAATATTGTAGGTGTTGGGAAGTTTCTCTATAAATTCTTTAACCAACAATGGATTATCAAGATGTGATGCCAGGTGGTAGGTTTCCATGGTAGCGCAAATCTTTTATGCGACTATTGCTTCTAATTTATCTTTTAGAGGTGGCATCTCAGGAGCTTTTCAATCGCATTTTCCAAAATGTGTTCCGGTCGACCGAAAACATTCTGAGTGTTCTGATTATATAGGGTACCAGTGCTGGTAGCAGCAATTTGTTACACAATATTTCTCTTGCTTTTCCCCTTAGACTTCTTTGTAGACGTATGAGGTTTTTCGCATCAGTGTATCCCGCTATAAATGTACTATATTCGTAGATGCTATAAATAGGAGCCACTCTTCGGTGTCCCCGGAAAATTGTGGCAGCTCTTATGTCAAAGTTGGAAATCCCGCTTTTAGTGTGGTCATATTTTTTGTTATTTTTTTTGTTTGTAGAGAGGGTAAAAATGCCTGTCGCATCATCAAAACTGTCGTCACAGAATTGGTATGTGAGGGTTGCACTCACTGAAACATCTCCCTCCCTCACTGAGAATATTTTCCCACCCTGGAACCCTTATTATACTTCCTTCAATTTGGGGATTCTCACTTCGTCACTATTGGACTCTCAAAATTATTCCTGCGTTTCCGCCGGACCACATTTTCCACATATTTATCTACGTGCTCCCAATTTTCTGTGCTGCTTAGCGTAACCTCCACAATGTTTTCGGTGGCTAAAGTTTTTCCGATTTCAAAGTGGGGTCATATTTGTTCGTAAACAGTTATTAGAATCAAATCCCTCGAACATATTTAGCAACTCGTACATCCTTTGAAATTAATTTTGCTGTAGCTGCATTTCTTCTTCCAACAACGCTAATTTCAGCTCTTGTTACCCGCGAAAATGTTCAGAATTAGATTTTTCTGCTTGATTTTTGTTTTACTTAAGTGTTGTGGCTCGAACCGAAGCGGCGGTTTTCCGCGGGTAGATTGGCGTTGCGTTAATGAAAGTAGTGGGAATGAGATACGTGGATATGTGACGTCATCGATTTGTGTTCTGCTGACTGTGGTAACTGACGGCGGCTTTAGTGCTGTTGCCAAGGCTGCAGTGGCGAATGTCGGCTTTCTGGCATTTGTTTGATTTCTTGACGATGGTCCGGGCACATCTGACGTTTCACCAAGCTTGTCGTTTCGCGAATCCGTATTGGCTGTTGTTGAAGTATTGACTTGATTCTGGCTCTTCGCACAGACATCACAGTTCCAACTAATGTTGGCTATATCGTCGTCAACTCCGTCGCACTCGAAGTGATACCACTGGTCGCAATTATCACATTGTACCATGCGATCAGTTTCTTCGCCAGCGCACTCCCCACATATATTTTTATTTTCTATATTTGTTAATATGATTTATTCGAAGAGTTATGTGGGTGCTTCTTTAAAAGATTTGTTTCCTCGGCTTTTAGCTTTAAATTAAATGAACGGCTTTTCTAGTAAACGTCAAGACTGATTTTTGTCGCATTAGTTTTTCCTTACACAGTTATAATATTTGCTATTTCAGAAGAATGAGAATCGAAAATTATGCTGCATACACACGAGGCAACCGCTGATGTAACCAAAGCATACTAATTCGACTGTTGCTCGTTGAAATAAGTGTTGGCGCAACCGTTGTCTAAAATATCAAAATTTTTTGATATATATGATGGTTGTCGCAATGGTTGCCTCGTGTGTATCGTTGTGTACTGCTTTTAATGGCTTATGTCGTTCAAAACAACTATACTTAGAAGTTCTTTTTGCTCTTCGCGGCGTGAAGCAAGAAGTGAAAATAGTACATTGTGAAGCAAACAAAAATAGCAATTGAAAACAATGAAAATTGGTTTAATTTCATTATGTCCAACTATTTTCCGAATGTTTCTTCGTCAATCGACGTATAATTTCGGTAGTCTTTTGGATAATTTTCTTTTAATTCCTTTTACAACCTATCAATTGAAATTTCTTCCTTGTAAAAGCCAATTTTTTTACCACATTCTTCTTTCCCTTTTTGTTTGCATCTCCTCTTCCTCATCTTCATACAGAAGTTCGAGTATAACAATAAATATATATCCCTTAGTACGTCACTCATTTCGAAAAATTGCCACAGTAATGAAGTTGCTGCAACGGTTACCTCGTGTTTACTGAAGAAGTGAAACAGGTTATCTCATGTGTATGCAGCATTAGACATTAACCAGGAAAGCAGCAAAATGACTTCATTGAGCATTTCCAGCAGGAAACATGACAAAATTAAGTGTGAAAATAGAATATTGATTTTGTAAAATACACAATCCCATTATCCCAACATTCCAAAATAAATATTTTCCAGTCTCTCAGTATCATAGCATATGCCGGAATGATTACATAGGAATACACGGTTTTGTACCTAAGCAACCAGTTTTTCCTAGGTCGTCAGTTTTTCGAGATAATTGAATCCCGTTTCATGAGATTTCTCTATGTGAAGCTTTATCCTATTACGGACAAAGTCCCAGCGGTCTCCTTCTGGTAAAATCTATAATTCCCGATTCCCAAGTGCAACCAGACGACGTGCCAACTCATTATCCAAACTACTCATAAACATTTGTGACACCCCGGATCCTGAATGCCTCATTAATTGTCCGAATTCTTCCCACAAACTGGGTCCCGTAATCCGAAAATTACTTCAGGCAAACTTGTGGAAAATTTCTTCCGTTAAAAATGACACCATATTTTCGCCAATGGCCGTAGAAATGCAAATTTCGTAAAATAGTCTAAAACCAATACAAAAGCATTGGCAGATTTGGAACAAGGGCACTACCCCAAAAAATGAACGTTTAATCTTTGAAATGGCTGTTCTGTCATCACCTCTTTTTCCATCACCAGCCTCAAAATCTGGTTACTATGTTTGGTTTCCTTACATGCCACTTCACATAATTACACACCTGCACTGTCATGTCAGGCCAGTAATAATACAATCTCAACCAATGCAAAGTCTTAGCCATTCCGCTATGCGCAGAAGTCACCGAGTCATGTGTTTGAATTATCAAAGTTGTGAGAATGTAAATAGCGACATTTACATCCACACGTTAAAAGCCATCTATGCCTATTTCGCTAATAGTAAAAGGGCTGCTATATCCACAAACTCACTGCAAGCAGCGACAACCTACACGCGATTGGCAAAAGTTGCAGTGGGATGCTTAATCCATTATAATGAAGACCAAAGAAGAAAATAATTGCACTAACAAAAAGAACGGAGAACAATAACAACAATCATCAGCATATCAAGTGGCGGCAGTTAGAAGTTGGAATTGGCTAAAACCGCCTAGCCACTGAATCCATTGAAACTGATCCAAGGGTGAAATGCTACAACAGAAAAAAAGATATATTACTGCACGTACCAGTTAAAGAGTAGCAAAGGCATAGAACGTGAAGTAGACCCTATAGAACTAAAAGGTGCTCTGCAAGAGTCTGTATTCACAGTGAAATCTGTTTTTAATATTAAGAATAGGGAGAAAGTTCCGCAACCGCTTTTCAGAATAGAAATGGAAACATTACTCTAACACAAAATGAAACCACCCCATCTACAACCTACGATATTTAATGCATCATAGAATAACAGTCGAAGAGCTTCAGAAACGTAAAGGCCCAATACAATGCACAAACTGTCAGGAGTATGGTCATTCAAAATCTTACTGCACCCTACGCACTGTATGCGTTGTGTTTGGGGACTTCCATCCACTAACCGAATGCAAGGTGAACAGAAGTGAGAAGGACTCAAGTGCTGCAATTGTGAGGGTAATCACAATGCCAATTACAGACACTGCTTTATATATACTCAATTAAAAACCAGTACGAGTCAAAACTGCTAAAACAGTTCGCACCCAAAAATAGAGTGCTGCACGTAACTACACAAACCATATTGGAACCAGCACAGAAAACATATCTTTATCCACTAGCTATGCGAATGTACTAAAAACAGGCATTTCAGATAAATCGAGTAATGCTATGGAATCTCAAAACTTAGAAACAATTAATATTTAATTTGTCCCAGTGCATTACAACTCATGTCGTCGGTGCAATCCATAACTTAAGAACTTGTACATAACCAAAACTTTCTTATGAAATCTCTACTTTCTCAAAAATTTATTTTGTAAAAATATGCCATTGACATACTAACGGTATTAACCAACACAAAAATGAAATACAACATTTTCTAGACAGGAACAGCAGTAGCAGTCTCCGAAACTCATTTAACTGCAAAATATAACTTCAAACTAGCAGGCCACAAATTGTTCTCAACAATCCACCCACAAGGTAAAGGGCATGGTGGTACGGGAATACTTACTAAGGCTCGATGAAAGCACTACTCTCAAGAATCCTATGCCAAACAAAACATCCAATCTACTTCCATCTCTTCACAGTGTTGGGGTGAGAAAATAGTAATTTCATCAGTTTATTGTCCACCTAGATTTCTACTTCTACAACCGATTTTGTTAGCTTCTTTAAATAGCTCGGTAACAAATTCCCCTCAGCCGGAGACTTCAACTCTAAGCATACGTACTTATTGATTTTGCAATATAGAAATGAAACCGAGTCCTGTTTCGACTTATTATCCGACCACACCCCGGTAATAATGCATTTAAAAAAAACAGAATTCATTGGCAAAATAATAAAACTGACCTCCAAGAAAACAAACTGGCTCAAATATCGTAAATATATTAGTACTCACATGTGCGATAATACAAAACTTAAGAGCAAAGAGGATATTGAATCGGTGACGCAGGTTCTTGGATTAATAATAAATGCAGCTGCTAATAGTGCCACGTCCGCACAAAACCCAATTAAATCCGATACGGCACGTACTAAAGCGCACTACGTTGAATACCTCGTTAAAGAAAAGATGAGACTAAGGCGTGAGTGGCAAAAATAGAGATCACCAGCACTAAAGGTGAATCCAAAATGAGTCCAAAACTAGCTGAAAAACACTCTTCGCGAGGAAAAGGAAGAAAGCCTAAAAAAGACCTGGAAAATTTCCATCCTCTCAAAGGCACTAATTATTTTCTCTGGCGATCCACAAAAAATGGTTAAAATACCGATGGATAGCGAAAGCGATTGAACTTGGGCAAAAATAGATGAAGAAAAAGCCAATTCATTTGCGGCGCACCACAGGTCAGTCTCTCAACCTAATCCGTCTACTCGCAACAACAATAGCATTGAGAATGTTTCAACAACGACGCCAGCAGTACCAATTAACTTTAAACCAATGGAAGTCAAACGCCTGTTTACAATGAGTCTCAACCCCAAAAAATAAAGCACCTGGATGTGACTTAGCGCTTTTTCGAAGGGTGTCAGTCAATGACGCCAAAATATCTACGAATTTATTCACAAATCTTCTGTACCATCCTGCCGTCTCTAGGAAACTGCCTACTGGTTTCACGGTCTATGACTCCGGGAATTTTCTAATCACCGTAAATTTCTCGGGGTCAGTCTCAAGCACCCTATTTCCGATTATTACCCCAGATAATTCACTTCCCGATAGCAAAACTGGAACTTATTTAAACCTACTGTCAGATTTGCATCTCTTAAGAGTTCAGCTCCTTCCTCTAACATCTCCATGTGCTGTTCAAAACTCTGGGACACCACCAATAGGTCGTCCAGATATACAAACACCTACTTTTCGAGCTGCGGCGGTTTTAGCTTGCCCATCAAGGGTCATAATCTCTGCGCTGTATTGCACAGTCTAATCGGCATGACTTTGTACTGATAAAAAGGCCTACGAGGTATGGTGAATGCCGTTAATCCTCCTCTACCATATTCTTCTTTTGCTCTACTAAAAGGGGAACTATATGTCTAGACTAGTTATTACTAAAACACAAGATGTTTATGCTGCTAAATCTCAAACATCACTGTATTTATTGTGTAATTCAAATATGACTAAAGAATAAGCATGAGCTAAAGTAATATAATACATTATAGACAGAGAGAGTATAGTATATAAATAATACAGGGTGAAGTGTGTAATACAACATCTTCCATTTTATAAAAATAATTTATTTAAAATAATCTTATAAATGTTATTTTAATTAAATTGGTTAATACCATTTAAAGTTCAATCTTTTTGGTGGCTTTACCTTTCGCCCTGCTTCTGTAATATATAATCCATCTTTTTTTCTTTAACAACTTCTGGAGTTTCCTTTCTTACAGTATTTGGATTATTCATTTTATTGTTAGAGGTTTTTGGTGTATTTTTATTTTCAGTTATATTACACCCTATCTGTGAATCTTTAATTTTATTTTTTTTTGTGATTAATTTTTAATTAATTCCTGTAGTTGTTTTCCATTTTTATTGACTTCATTTACTAGCAATTATCATTTAATTTCAAAATATGTTTCCTCTTCCTCCCGCAACTAGATCCATCTTTATTATTTACAATTTGAAACCTAGGTTCTTTACAATTTTCTTTTATAGTACCTGAAGTCCAATGTGATGTTGGAGTTTTTCTGAACATGCCACATGCTTGACAAACCGGCCCCAAGTACTTTTTTTCTTGGCTATAATCATTAGTAGACTTTAGTTTTGATAATTTACTTGTTTTTAATATTTATACAATTTTTGTTCTCAACGGTCTCGATATTAACAAACCTGCTGGGCTTGGTAATCCTGATTTAGGTGGCGTCCTTTAATGAAGTAATTCTACATAACCCTACGTCTCCACGGGCAATTTTTGATGGCATAACATCTGTCAAATTTGATTGCAATGGTTGGCAATACTTTAATGGTGGGCATTGCGATATTATGCCATTGTCATTTTGAAAATGCCGTCAAGCAATCTAGTTCGCTGTGCCCACGCTTGAAAAAATTTTTATTTATACGATGGAGAGGAAAAAATAAGAAAACCGCAATTGTGGGTGTATCCTTTATTACAAAGAATGCAAATGCACAGTCTCCATTCATTTTAGCGTTTTAATTAATAGATGCGGTAAAACGAAAATGTCCGACGATGCTTCCACTGTGAGCGTCACGAAAAAATGAAAAAAGGCTGTGAAACAAACAAAATGACAACTGATTGCAACACAACACGTTGGCAATTTATGGCATAACATATTTCATAACATAAATTGCCAACTTGAAGCAATTTGGAGGTTCCATTGGCAATTTGCTTCAAATTGCCAATGGCATACCATCAAAAATTGCCCGTGGAGACGTAGGGTAAGGATCAGATTTGCTTTCTAAAAACATTGCAAGGATCTTTTCTATGGACTGGACGTTGACTGTTCTATTTTTCAATCCTGACAAAACATTTTAAATTTCTTCGAATTGAATGGCGAAATTTGCGAATTGAATTTTTGAATTTAACATGAAGGCAGTTTAAACGCTTTCTCGCTGTTGAATAACTATCGGGTAGTTGCAAGTTTTCGTTTCGGCACAGAAGTGCGACTTCATATCTATTACTAGCTTTCCTACCGAAAGCATGTTCTGCTCCTTGCTTGCGTCCAGGCTAAAGTAGTCTCTTACCATCTCGTGGAGATCGTTAAACTTTTCCCCGCACTCGCATTTCTGAATATTTAGCTGGCAAACGCTATTTTCATTAATTGTTCCGTCTTGTAAAGTCCGGCCAAGTCTTGTTTTGGATGCAATAGGTTGTCCCCAGGATGGAATTGCTAGCCGCCAATTATAGGAACTGATTAGTGTCTTCGGCTTCCGTGGTGTATTATTCAAATGCGGGTAGGCATTTCGTAATTTACTCATACCAAGTGATTGTATTGGAAGCTTCCAAATTGGACACTGAGTGCACTTTTTTACAGCGTATTTTACCCTGTTTGGTGAACTGGAAATCTGGAATTCAGTTCTAATGGAAGAATCTTCAGTTTGTGTCGCATCACTTGTCCAATTTAAGCACAGAGGATCCCTGTCGCCTTTCAGAACCAATTCTTCAAACAGGTCCGGATTTATGAGAGTAACTGATGAGCTTTCATCTACGATAGCGGATATGTCGGCAGAGGATGTTGGCGTATGTATCCGTATCGGAATAATTCTAAAGAATGATCTCGGATACATTTGACTATCGTCATGTGCATTGATTTCTTCTCTCCTTATGCTATTTTCACTATGTTCCGGTCTATGGATTGGCATCTCTCGATGTAACAACTGACTGTGTTAGAGCTGACAATTGTTAACTTGACATTTCCTTTTGAGAAAACACTTTCGGCGGTGCGGGTTGACATTGTTGTTGACATTGCAGAGCTGATTGCGCTTGACTACTTCCCATCTTTGCTCTGTCGATAAAATAGCGAAAGTAGAACACTATGATAGTCTATGCCCGTGACCATTGCACACAATCCACTGGGTCAATGGTGGTGTATTAGCTTCGGTATAAGTGTTGATAATAATTTTTTTCTTATTAGATATCGGTGATATTATTGTACTAGCTGCTTCAGCTATCTGGAATAACCAATAACTGAATGCTTTTATGGCAGGTGTTTTATTATCTTTCGCTAGAATTGCCCAACTAATATTGTAGGTGTTGGGAAGTTTCTCTATAAATTCTTTAACCAACAATGGATTATCAAGATGTGATGCCAGGTGGTAGGTTTCCATGGTAGCGCAAATCTTTTATGCGACTATTGCTTCTAATTTATCTTTTAGAGGTGGCATCTCAGGAGCTTTTCAATCGCATTTTCCAAAATGTGTTCCGGTCGACCGAAAACATTCTGAGTGTTCTGATTATATAGGGTACCAGTGCTGGTAGCAGCAATTTGTTACACAATATTTCTCTTGCTTTTCCCCTTAGACTTCTTTGTAGACGTATGAGGTTTTTCGCATCAGTGTATCCCGCTATAAATGTACTATATTCGTAGATGCTATAAATAGGAGCCACTCTTCGGTGTCCCCGGACAATTGTGGCAGCTCTTATGTCAAAGTTGGAAATCCCGCTTTTAGTGTGGTCATATTTTTTTTGTTTGTAGAGAGGGTAAAAATGCCTGTCGCATCATCAAAACTGTCGTCACAGAATTGGTATGTGAGGGTTGCACTCACTGAAACATCTCCCTCCCTCACTGAGAATATTTTCCCACCCTGGAACCCTTATTATACTTCCTTCAATTTGGGGATTCTCACTTCGTCACTATTGGACTCTCAAAATTATTCCTGCGTTTCCGCCGGACCACATTTCCACATATTTATCTACGTGCTCCCAATTTTCTGTGCTGCTTAGCGTAACCTCCACAATGTTTTCGGTGGCTAAAGTTTTTCCGATTTCAAAGTGGGGTCATATTTGTTCGTAAACAGTTATTAGAATCAAATCCCTCGAACATATTTAGCAACTCGTACATCCTTTGAAATTAATTTTGCTGTAGCTGCATTTCTTCTTCCAACAACGCTAATTTCAGCTCTTGTTACCCGCGAAAATGTTCAGAATTAGATTTTTCTGCTTGATTTTTGTTTTACTTAAGTGTTGTGGCTCGAACCGAAGCGGCGGTTTTCCGCGGGTAGATTGGCGTTGCGTTAATGAAAGTAGTGGGAATGAGATACGTGGATATGTGACGTCATCGATTTGTGTTCTGCTGACTGTGGTAACTGACGGCGGCTTTAGTGCTGTTGCCAAGGCTGCAGTGGCGAATGTCGGCTTTCTGGCATTTGTTTGATTTCTTGACGATGGTCCGGGCACATCTGACGTTTCACCAAGCTTGTCGTTTCGCGAATCCGTATTGGCTGTTGTTGAAGTATTGACTTGATTCTGACTCTTCGCACAGACATCACAGTTCCAACTAATGTTGGCTATATCGTCGTCAACTCCGTCGCACTCGAAGTGATACCACTGGTCGCAATTATCACATTGTACCATGCGATCAGTTTCTTCGCCAGCGCACTCCCCACATATATTTTTATTTTCTATATTTGTTAATATGATTTATTCGAAGAGTTATGTGGGTGCTTCTTTAAAAGATTTGTTTCCTCGGCTTTTAGCTTTAAATTAAATGAACGGCCTTTCTAGTAAACGTCAAGACTGATTTTTGTCGCATTAGTTTTTTCCTTACACAGTTATAATATTTGCTATTTCAGAAGAATGAGAATCGAAAATTATGCTGCATACACACGAGGCAACCGCTGATGTAACCAAAGCATACTAATTCGACTGTTGCTCGTTGAAATAAGTGTTGGCGCAACCGTTGTCTAAAATATCAAAATTTTTTGATATATATGATGGTTGTCGCAATGGTTGCCTCGTGTGTATCGTTGTGTACTGCTTTTAATGGCTTATGTCGTTCAAAACAACTATACTTAGAAGTTCTTTTTGCTCTTCGCGGCGTGAAGCAAGAAGTGAAAATAGTACATTGTGAAGCAAACAAAAATAGCAATTGAAAACAATGAAAATTGGTTTAATTTCATTATGTCCAACTATTTTCCGAATGTTTCTTCGTCAATCGACGTATAATTTCGGTAGTCTTTTGGATAATTTTCTTTTAATTCCTTTTACAACCTATCAATTGAAATTTCTTCCTTGTAAAAGCCAATTTTTTTACCACATTCTTCTTTCCCTTTTTGTTTGCATCTCCTCTTCCTCATCTTCATACAGAAGTTCGAGTATAACAATAAATATATATCCCTTAGTACGTCACTCATTTCGAAAAATTGCCACAGTAATGAAGTTGCTGCAACGGTTACCTCGTGTTTACTGAAGAAGTGAAACAGGTTATCTCATGTGTATGCAGCATTAGACATTAACCAGGAAAGCAGCAAAATGACTTCATTGAGCATTTCCAGCAGGAAACATGACAAAATTAAGTGTGAAAATAGAATATTGATTTTGTAAAATACACAATCCCATTATCCCAACATTCCAAAATAAATATTTTCCAGTCTCTCAGTATCATAGCATATGCCGGAATGATTACATAGGAATACACGGTTTTGTACCTAAGCAACCAGATTTTCCTAGGTCGTCAGTTTTTCGAGATAATTGAAATGGCTATTTTTAGCCATTTCCAACCATACATAGCCATTTTATTCAATAATAAATCGAAATTTCGAAATGAAGTGCGGTGTAACTTTTTCGTTTGTATTCTTGTATGTCTGTTTCACGTAATAAACTCCAAATATAATCGCTCATCATGCCCTCGACCCAGAAACCTTGGGAATTTCTCTCAATTCTCTCCAAATCTTGATGCACCTCGTATCACCCAAATTTTCCGGGAAGAAATCCAGGTGCGACTGCAGAAAATTAATTTTTAACGACATAAGAGTACCGATTCTCTTGTAATTCAGTAACAGATCCGCGCCTGTGGTTGTCTCTTTTCCGGTTGCCTTTTCTGTGGGTGTTGAAGTTATTTGACCTTGTGCGATGACGGTTATTTGCGAGTTGAGAGGATTAGTTTTTTTTATCGTATACACTTGGATCTCCTCCAGATAAACCGAGGAACCACGGAAGTATCAAAACTCAAGATTCTACTTGATTGGCTCTTTACCTCAGTACTTAACCTCTCGTAATCCCTCTTTCATATAATCCCCATTACTCGGAGCATACTAATGCCTTAGCTCCTTCGCGTGGAATACCCCCAGAGGTTTCCTGATCATGCTATCCAACTTTTACAGTCTAGCCCTATTACATCAATTCACGAAGTTCTGGCACACCTTTCCATTAATGTCGTTTATAAACTGTTAAGCACAAAGTTTCTTCCAGACACTTCGTGACCGATCACAAATCTAATTTGCCTCACCCTCCTGCTATAATTCCTTGCACCCGTTTCATGAGATTTCTCTATGTGAAGCTTTATCCTATTACGGACAAAGTCCCAGCGGTCTCCTTCTGGTAAAATCTATAATTCCCGATTCCCAAGTGCAACCAGACGACGTGCCAACTCATTATCCAAACTACTCATAAACATTTGTGACACCCCGGATCCTGAATGCCTCATTAATTGTCCGAATTCTTCCCACAAACTGGGTCCCGTAATCCGAAAATTACTTCAGGCAAACTTGTGGAAAATTTCTTCCGTTAAAAATGACACCATATTTTCGGCAATGGCCGTAGAAATGCAAATTTCGTAACATAGTCTAAAACCAATACAAAAGCATTGGCAGATTTGGAACAAGGGCACTACCCCAAAAAATGAACGTTTAATCTTTGAAATGGCTGTTCTGTCATCACCTCTTTTTCCATCACCAGCCTCAAAATCTGGTTACTATGTTTGGTTTCCTTACATGCCACTTCACATAATTACACACCTGCACTGTCATGTCAGGCCAGTAATAATACAATCTCAACCAATGCAAAGTCTTAGCCATTCCGCTATGCGCAGAAGTCACCGAGTCATGTGTTTGAATTATCAAAGTTGTGAGAATGTAAATAGCGACATTTACATCCACACGTTAAAAGCCATCTATGCCTATTTCGCTAATAGTAAAAGGGCTGCTATATCCACAAACTCACTGCAAGCAGCGACAACCTACACGCGATTGGCAAAAGTTGCAGTGGGATGCTTAATCCATTATAATGAAGACCAAAGAAGAAAATAATTGCACTAACAAAAAGAACGGAGAACAATAACAACAATCATCAGCATATCAACTGGCGGCAGTTAGAAGTTGGAACTGGCTAAAACCGCCTAGCCACTGAATCCGTTGAAACTGATCCAAGGGTGAAATGCTACAACAGAAAAAAAGATATATTACTGCACGTACCAGTTAAAGAGTAGCAAAGGCATAGAACGTGAAGTAGACTCTATAGAACTAAAAGGTGCTCTGCAAGAGTCTGTATTCACAGTGAAATCTGTTTTTAATATTAAGAATAGGGAGAAAGTTCCGCAAACGCTTTTCAGAATAGAAAAGGAAACATTACTCTAACACAAAATGAAACCACCTCATCTACAACCTACGATATTTAATGCATCATAGAATAACAGTCGAAGAGCTTCAGAAACGTAAAGGCCCAATACAATGCACAAACTGTCAGGAGTATGGTCATTCAAAATCTTACTGCACCCTACGCACTGTATGCGTTGTGTTTGGGGACTTCCATCCACTAACCGAATGCAAGGTGAACAGAAGTGAGAAGGACTCAAGTGCTGCTATTGTGGGGGTAATCACAATGCCAATTACAGACACTGCTTTATATATACTCAATTAAAAACCAGTACGAATCAAACTGCTAAAACAGTTCGCACCCAAAAATAGAGTGCTGCACGTAACTACACAAACCATATTGGAACCAGCACAGAAAACATATCTTTATCCACTAGCTATGCGAATGTACTAAAAACAGGCATTTCAGATAAATCGAGTAATGCTATGGAATCTCAAAACTTAGAAACAATTAATATTTAATTTGTCCCAGTGCATTACTAGCTTCATGTCGTCGATGCAATCCATAATTTAAGAACTTGTACATAACAAAAACTTTCTTATGAAAACTCTACTTTCTCAAAAATTAATTTTGTAAAAATATGCCATTGACATACTAACGGTATTAACCAACACAAAAATGAAATACAACATTTTCTAGACAGGAACAGCAGTAGCAGTCTCCGAAACTCATTTAACTGCAAAATATAACTTCAAACTAGCAGGCCACAAATTGTTCTCAACAATCCACCCACAAGGTAAAGGGCATGGTGGTACGGGAATACTTACTAAGGCTCGATGAAAGCACTACTCTCAAGAATCCTATGCCAAACAAAACATCCAATCTACTTCCATCTCTTCACAGTGTTGGGGTGAGAAAATAGTAATTTCATCAGTTTATTGTCCACCTAGATTTCTACTTCTACAACTGATTTTGTTAGCTTCTTTAAATAGCTCGGTAACAAATTCCCCTCAGCCGGAGACTTCAACTCTAAGCATACGTACTTATTGATTTTGCAATATAGAAATGAAACCGAGTCCTGTTTCGACTTTTTATCCGACCACACCCCGGTAATAATACATTTTAAAAAAACAGAATTCATTGGCAAAACAATAAAACTGACCTCCAAGAAAACAAACTGGCTCAAATATCGTAAATATATTAGTAGTCACATGTGTGTTAATACAAAACTTAAGAGCAAAGAGGATATTGAATCGGTGACGCAGGTTCTTGGATTAATAATAAATGCAGCTGCTAATAGTGCCACGTCCGCACAAAACCCAATTAAATCCGATACGGCACATACTAAAGCGCACTACGTTGAATACCTCGTTAAAGAGGTGAGAGATGAGATTAAGGCGTGAGTGGCAAAAATAGAGATCACCAGCACTAAAGGTGAATCCAAAAGGAAGAAAGCCTAAAAAGGACCTGGAAAATTTCCACCCTCTCAAAGTCACTAATTATCTTCTCTGGCGATCCACAAAAAATGGTTAAAATACCGATGGATAGCGAAAGCGAAGGAACTTGGGCAAAAATAGATGAAGGCAAAAGCCAATTCATTTGCGGCGCACCACAGGTCAGTCTCTCAACCTAATCCGTCTACCCGCAACAACAATAACATTGAGAATGTTTCAACAATGACGCCAGCAGTACCAATTAATTTTAAACCAATGGAAGTCAAACGCCTGTTTACAATGAGTCTCAACCCCAAAAAATAAAGCACCTGGATGTGACTTAGCGCCTTTTCGAAGGGTGTCAGTCAATGACGCCAAAATATCTGCGAATTTATTCACAAATCTTCTGTACCATCCTGCCGTCTCTAGGAAACTGCCTACTGGTTTCACGGTCTATGACTCCGGGAATTTTCTAATCACCGTAAATTTCTCGGGGTCAGTCTCAAGCACCCTATTTCCGATTATTACCCCAGATAATTCACTTCCCGATAGAAAAACTGGAACTTATTTAAACCTACTGTCAGATTTGCATCTCTTAAGAGTTCAGCTCCTTCCTCTAACATCTCCATGTGCTGTTCAAAACTCTCGGACACCACCAATAGGTCGTCCAGATATACAAACACCTACTTTTCGAGCTGCGGCGGTTTTAGCTTGCCCATCAAGGGTCATAATCTCTGCGCTGTATTGCACAGTCTAATCGGCATGACTTTGTACTGATAAAAAGGCCTACGAGGTATGGTGAATGCCGTTAATCCTCCTCTACCATATTCTTCTTTTGCTCTACTAAAAGGGGAACTATATGTCTAGACTAGTTATTACTAAAACACAAGATGTTTATGCTGCTAAGTCTCAAACATCACTGTATTTATTGTGTAATTCAAATATGACTAAAGAATAAGCATAAGCTAAAGTAATATAATACATTATAGACAGAGAGAGTATAGTATATGAATAATACATGGTGATGTGTGTTATACAACATCTTCCTTTTTATAAAAATAATTTATTTAAAATAATCTTATAAATGTTATTTTAATTAAATTGGTTAATACCATTTAAAGTTCAATCTTTTTGGAGGCTTTACCTTTCGCCCTGCTTTTATAATATATAATCCATCTTTTTTCTCTAACAATTTTTGGAGTTTCCTTTCTTACAGTATTTGGAGTATTCATTTTCAAAGAGGGATTCCAATTGTTAATTCTTTCATTTTAAATAATAGAAATGATTATATGTATGTATTTAATTTTAGGAATTATGCAGTCAAATAAAGCTGTAAAATGCTATTTGCAAGCCTTCAAAACAGCTGACCAAAATAGACGAGACGAAACGTGACGAGTAAGTTCGAGCATATGTGAATTAATGCTAATAGACAAAATGGCCATACGTATTTGATCGAAACTGAACGAAACATTTAGACGTGACGATCGGCTCCGTAAGAACCGAACTGCAAACGTCTGCTACTCGTCACAGCCTCTTCTTTGTTGACACGATTGCTTTTTTTTAAAGAAATTAGAATTAAAATGCTACAATTTAATCGCCGCTGTGGGGGATCAGCTCGGAATTTATGTAAAGAGCCATCCATCGATGCGTTTGATAGCGTCACATTTTGGGTTAAATGTCAAAATCGACGTAACGAGTGCAGACGTTCGTCAAATCGCTATCGTTACGTCTCGTTTATTTTGGTCCTACCTAAAGACGCTTCAATGCTAAGTATATTCTGACATATAACTTAAATCAGTATGTACTTGAAGACTTCTTTGGGGTCATTCGTGCTAAAGGTGGATTGCACTATCACCCAGACCAGCAGGAGATCAAATACCGGCCTAGAAGTTATATACTTAGGCGAAATGAGTGCGTTATTACCACTGGGGGTAATGTCGAGGTTGATGATACCCCTAACTTAGAAATATCTCAGCCTACTCTTACAGGTATTTGAAAATATTCTGCTTTTGATACATAATATAACTATTAACTAATTATGTAACTATTTATACAGGTGTTATATTGAGACTCATGAGAGTTACTTCTGCGGATATTGCACAGAGGGAGCACTACGATTAAGAGTAGCCGTCCACATATGCCATAGACTACGCGATGAGATGCCTAGCACTTCATTTGAAAGCAATGAGGATCCATCGCTCTAATGGCCAAATCACTTAAGTGAAGGCGGCTTATCAGCGCCCAGTGCTAGCATGATGGAATACGTGAGCAGTCTCGATTCAACTTTTGTTGCTTTGAATGGAGAAAATCTCCTTCTAACAAATGATTATATTAAAAAACATATTGAAGAAGCTTCAGATATTAATCTCTATTATACATAAAAATTACTATATACGAGTATACAAAAATTACGTATATGTTCGTGATCGCTAAACTCAAAAACTACTGGACCGATTTTGACCAAATTTTATATGCATGCTCTATGGGCCGTGAGTAGTGTTTCTGTGTAGTTTGAAGTTCGTCCGACAGATGGCGCAATATTTAGTTTTTTGTGCTTTTGCACCGTAACTCAAAAACTACTGGACCGATATTGACCAAATTTTATATGCATGCTCTATTGGCCATGAGTAGTGTTTCTGTGTAGTTTGAAGGTCGTCCAACAGATGGCGCAATATTTAGTTGTTTTGTGTTTTTACAGCGTTACTCAAAAACTACTGGACCGATTTTGACCAAATTTTATATGCATGCTCTATGGGGCGTGAGGAGTGTTTCTGTGTAGTTTGAAGTTCGTCCGACAGATGGCGTAATATTTAGTTTTTTTGTGTTTTGCCCGATAGAGATTAGCGCGATAAGCCTATGTTGTCTTTCGCTGAAAGCGTTGGGTCTTTAGTCAGCGTGTAGTGTCGTTAATTAGCCCGATACCGACTCAAACGTAACATCTTTTCGTGAAAAAATGAATATCACTATTTTTTAAACTCTATTTGCGCGATACGCCTATGTTATGTTTCGCTGAAGGCGTTGGGTGCTTAATCGGCGTGTGGCGGCGTTAAGTATCCCGACACCGACTCATACATAACCTCTTTTCGTGAAAAGTGCGTGGGAGTCAAACGAAAAAAATAACTTATTAAATTGAAGTTTAATTTATTTAAATTCAATATTACATACATTTTTATAAATTAACCCAAGGTGTTAGTGAAAGTAAATTAATTGTATTATTGAAAGCTATTGAAAAAAGTAAACAAGCAACAGCTAAGACAACAAAGGGCAGCCTCCCTACCCCAACAATAACAAACAAAAAAAAAAAATAAATCATAAAAAACGTATATTGCAGTACAAAATGCCACGCCCACGTGCAAATATTGGTTGCCATGCACGGCACACAAATCATATGAGTGTGCTGCGCTCACAGCAGACACAAGAGGAGCGCGCAGAAGACAATGAACAAGCCAGGAATCGAATGTCACTTTTACGCCAAAATTCTTCACAAGAAAATCGCGAAATACGGAACGAAGAACAACGTGCTGCGAGAAGAGCCTCCAGAGCAGCAATACACAATACCAATCGCATTTCTTTTATGCGTCTTGCATTTAATTATAATGTCCATCCGGACAGGTCAGACGTTGAGGGGCTAGCTAGGTTGCCCGCTTGGCGCTAGCTAATTGGTCAGCCCTTCGGGGAAGTGCGGCTATCTTTCAGACCAATGGCTCATTTTCAGTACGGTCATGTCTCTGCTGAGGTTGAGCCGCCGATAGCCGGGCGGGGAGAAGGAAAACTCCCTGGGGCAAGGGTTCGCCCGCGCTCTAGATCTCCAGTCTGGAGCGCGGACGGGCCTATTGACCCAAACAAACCCCCTAAACACACAGTGGAACAGCTATGCTTGTGGGCTTGCTTGACGGGGTAGAGCCAAGCTTAATAGCGAACTTGGGGTGCCCAGGCAAGGCCCCATTTCAATCCATGCCTTACCGCGCTACCGGGGCACTGGCGTGGTGGACCGATATTTCCCCTTTACTCGTGGGAACAAAATGAACACAGATAAACAAAAACCGAATGGCGAGAGCAGCCACAATAGCTCACACAAAGAGGCCACAGCACCTCAGCAAAGAGAGGCAGAGCAGCCCTCGATTGGCGCGAGCCAAAACGCCGACCTCCAAAATCCGATAGGCACGGAAGCAGCAGCTGAAAAGCCTAAAAAACTCAGCGGCGCGGGCAAAAAGAGGTTCAGTTACTTCCTCAAGAAAGGGTTCAGCAGAGAAGAGGCTTACGCCAAAGCTATGCTCCCTATGCCCACAAACAAGGTCGAAGGCGGAAAACCAGGCCCCAAAAGGCAGAGGTCGGACGAACAAACACCTCCAGAGGCCACATATAAAAAGCGGCTAAGGGATGATCAACCCTCCACCTCCAAGGCCGTAGCAGCAGCAGCAGCACCGGCTATTAAAACAGCACAAGCAGCAGCCTCTGCAGCAGACGAAAATACATCCAAGAAGAGGCAGCCCACTGCCTCCTACAAGGATGTGGTGACAGGCATCAAAATGGCAGTACTCGCAAGAGACTATCCCAATACGCCCCTAACAACGGAGCAAATGGACTCCATCCAGAAACTCATCCTGGATAAAATCATAGCCGGAAAACAACAGGCTACAAAACCAGCGTTCCTGGGCGCTATCTACAAAGCAGGATACATGGTTCTGCACTGTAAAGATAGCGCGTCAACAGACTGGCTAAAAGCGGCCATCACCAACGCGTCGCCTTGGGAGGGTGCTTCACTGTGGGTCACAGAGGAGTCCAAGATACCTCACTCGCGGATCGCTGTGGGGTACTTTCCCAACTCCCAGTCCCTGGAGACCGCTAGGATCCTGGACTTTTTGCAGGGGCAGAACAAAGGCCTCCACGTCGAGTCGTGGCGCACACTACGAAGAGCTGAAAGAGGCTCTAACGTAACTCTGGTCCTAGCAGTAGACCAGAAATCAGCAGCCAGCCTTGTGGAATCCGGTGATAAGGTCAACTTTAGATTTGGCCAAGTGAGTCTCAGGCTAAAGGCTGCATCCCCCAATGCTGATGAGCTGGCGGATAAAATGGATGCTGTGGAGTTGGAAGAAGAGGACGAAAGTACTCCATCCAATCCCAACTCAGTAGCACCAACATGAAGTGCATCCAGGCAAATCTTCACCATGCTAAGGCTGCAACGGCCGAACTTAGCAGAAGGTTTGCCGGTGGAAGCACCAACATAGGACTTATCCAGGAGCCCTGGATACATAGAGGCAAGATAGTAGGCCTCAAGACACCAAACACACAGGTAATCTATGACGTGGGTGCAGTCAAACCAAGGGCTGCACTTATCATTGATACCAACATTAAATATCTGCCATTTATAGAGTTTATGAATGGCGACACAGCAGCAGCACTCGTCGAAGTGGATGCAAATGGGAAGAAAATAGAGGCTGTCGTAGCCTCAGCTTACTTTCCAGGAGACCCCAACGAAGCACCACCACCGAATATCATAGGTCTAGTGAACTACTGTAAGACACACAACAAGACGTTAATCATTGGTTGCGATGCAAATGCGCACAATACAATCTGGGGCAGTACAGATACAAACACAAGAGGTGAGTCGCTCCTAGAATATTTACTACAAACTAACATAGCTATCGTAAACAGGGGCAATAAACCCACCTTTGAAAATGCCATACGACAAGAGGTTCTTGACTTAACACTCATAACAAATAATTCACTTGATATGATCACGAACTGGAGAGTCTCTGATGAGGACTCAATGTCTGATCATAAACATATTCTCTTTGAAATCATGGTGTTAAATAAGAGCGTAATGCTCTATAGAAGCCCTAAATCAACAAACTGGGATAAATACTCAGAGTGCTTAGAAACTAAGCTAACCAGAAGCATGCTTCACATAAGATCGACAGAGGAATTGGATGCATCAGTTGAAGCTCTGACTGACTCCATTATATCCTCATATCACGAATGTTGTCCACTCAAGACAAAAACCTCAACGAAGAGGGTCCCTTGGTGGAACAAAGAACTAGCTAATTTGCGTCAAAAAGCAAGGTCTAAATTCAATGTCGCAAAGAAATACAAAACATGGGACGAATATAAAAAATCCCTGACACTATACAACAAGGAACTGAGGAAATCAAAAAGGAACTCATGGAAAAACTTCTGTGAAGAACTTAAAGATGTCCCAACGACAGCCAGAATACAAAAAACACTGTCCAAGGGGGTAATTAATCCAATTGGCACTCTAAAGGCACCGGATGGTACTTTCACAAACACTTTTAAGGATACACTAGAGCTTCTTCTTAAAACTCATTTCCCTGATTGCCGGCCTAACACAACCAGCGACAACGATCATGGGGTGTCAGCGTACAATCGCTACAGGGCAAGAAACTCTACTATCTTCAGAATAGTAAAATTTGAAAGGGTTGAATGGGCAATCAACTCGTTTAAACCCTACAAATCACCTGGACCTGATGGTATATTTTCAGCCCTACTTTCAAAAGGGACCAGGAGATTAATACAAATTTTGGTTCAAATCTTTAGATCTACTTTAATATTGGGATATGTTCCTAAGGTTTGGCGGGAGGTTAAGGCTATATTCCTACCAAAGGGTGGAAATAAACCCCCCGAATCTCCCAAATCCTACAGGCCAATCAGTCTAACGTCCTTCATGTTAAAAACCATGGAAAAGATATTGGACTGCTACCTAAGAGAGGAGGTAATCTTTGATACTCCACTACATAAGCTACAATTTGCCTATCAAAAAGGGAAATCTACAGTCACAGCACTGCACACAATTGTTCGTGATATTGAAAAGGCACTAGGCCTAAAGGAGGTAGCCCTCTGTGCATTCATGGACATTGAGGGTGCTTTCGACAATGCGAACTTTCAAGCAATAGAACTGGCACTCTCCAACAGGGGAGCAGATCCAGCAATAGTAAAATGGGTAAGCAATATGCTAAACCAAAGAATAATCACAGCCTCTTTAGGGCAAGTTAACATGAGTGTTACAGCGGTAAAGGGATGTCCGCAGGGGGGAGTACTATCACCACTGCTATGGTCCATACTAGTTGATAACCTAATACAGATCCTTAATAATAAAGGATACAAAACAATTGGATATGCAGATGACATATCTATAATAATCCAAGGCAATCATGAAAGGACTATTGGAGACCTGATGCAAGATGCCTTAGACACAACATGGGAGTGGTGCAGGAAAGAGGGGCTATCAATCAACCCCACCAAAACCACTATTGTCCCCTTCACTAGGAAAAGGACATTTGATATCCCAACATTAAAAATAAATGGAATAGAGGTACCCTTACATGAAGAGGTAAAATATCTAGGTATCATCCTGGATAAAAAACTCACCTGGGAGGCACACCTTAATTCGGTAATAAAAAAAGCCACGAAAAACCTTTGGACTACAAACCAACTTCTGGGAAAATCCTGGGGTCTGAGCCCCAAAATGAGCTTCTGGATATACACCCAAATGGTTAAACCCATCATACTATATGGGGCATTGGTATGGTGGGGAAAAACAAGACAAACAACAGCCAAATTAAAACTATGCAAATTACAAAGGCTGGCATGCCTAAGCATCACAGGGGCTATGAGAACTACCCCAACTGCTGGCATGGAAGCGCTGTTAAATTTACCACCGCTACACCTAGCAATACAAGAGGAAGCTGCAAGGCAAGCACTCTCAATCCATGCAAATGAAAAATTCAAACCAGCAAATCTCACTGGACACCTAGAAATTCTAAATTTGGTCAAAGATGCTATGCACATGACCCAGGTAAGTGACCACACAGACTCAGTACTCAATTTCACCAAGAGGTACAATGTCATATTCCCATCAAGGGAGGAGTGGAACGATAGCCCAACATGGCTACACGATGATTCGCAAAAATGGTATACAGATGGATCCAAAACGCTCAAGGGGGTAGGAGCAGGAATAGTGGGACCTAGAGCACACAAATCAATAACCCTAAGTGCAGATACCACGATTTTCCATGCGGAGCTCTATGCTATAATGGAAACAGTGGAAATCTTATCTAAAAGAGGACTTAAAGGAGTAAAAATTAAAATACTCTCAGACAGTCAATCAGTCCTCAAAGCTCTTAAAAGCTACACATTTACATCAAAAGTCCTTATAGAGTGTAACAACGCACTCAACGAACTGGCCATCCACAATCAGGTCTCTCTGGTTTGGGTGCCAGGACACGAAGGACACGAAGGTAACGAAAAGGCAGACCTTTATGCCAAAAAAGGGGCTGAAGGATCATTTATTGGACCCACCCCCTTCTTTGGCTTTAATAAAAACAACATAAAACAAGAGACCAAAAAATGGATCCAACATAAAATCAGCGAATATTGGAATGGCATTGACGGCCTCGATCACTCCAAAAAATTCCTGAGCTTTGACGCTAATAGAGCAAAAATCGCTCTTACCTTAAACAAAAAATGCCTTAGATCACTATCTGGAGCATTAACAGGCCACTTCGCCTGCAACAAACACCTACACAAAATAGGTATATCTAGCACGAGCACTTGCAGATTCTGCTGTGATGAAGAGGAGTCTGTGGGACACTTAATCACCAACTGTGATGCATTAGGCCACAGGAGACACAGGATCTTAGGTTCCTATATACTAGAAGATGAAGACCTTCAAATGCTCTGTCCAAAGGAGCTGGTCCGATTCCTTGATATACTAAGTATACTAAATAATTAAGTACGAAGGGGCGCACAATAGATCAAGTTGGTCGCAGTGCATAAAGGCCTTAGCCTAACCCTTACAATCATTACATTACATTACATAATGTCCATCCCAATATCAATATCGGTAGCATGGATCAATTATGTGTCCATTGCAAATCATTTAAATATAAAAAGGAACCACCTGGCTTATATTGCGCAAATGGCAAAGTAAAGCTGCCAGAACTAAGCCAACCACCGGAACCATTACTTTCATTGGTGTCTGGAACAACACCACAATCAAAACATTTCCTAACCCATATACGAGGTTATAATAATTGCTTTCAAATGACGTCATTTGGTGCTGACAATATAGTTAGTGGAAGTTTCATGCCAACATTTAAAGTACAAGGACAAATATATCACAAAGCAGGATCCTTATTGCCTATTCCTGATGAAGAATACAAATTTTTGCAGATATATTTCCTTGGCAATTCTGAAACAGAAGTCACCACCAGATGTGCAATTGCTACGGGAATACGCCGCAACATTGTAGAATCATTACAAAATTTATTCCATCAGCATAACGAATTGGTGAAATTATTTAAAGTTGCAATAGACCGAATGCCATCCGAAAATCACAAAATAGTTATAAAAGCAGATAAAACGCCAGTAGGTGAGCATCCACGACGATTCAATGCACCAACAATAAATGAAGTTGCTATTGTAATTGTTGGTGATCAGTTCGAGCCAAGAGATATAATTTTACATCGAAGAAATGATCAATTGCAACGACTACCTGAAACACATCGCTCATATGATGCGCTCCAATATCCAATACTGTTTTGGCAAGGAGAAGATGGCTCCCATTTTCAATTAAAAATGTTAAACCCAACTACTGGTAAATTTTAAAAATTTTATTGCTCACAAAAATTTTATTTATATTGGTTATTTATTATAGGTGACGAAACAAATAAAAAGATAAGTAGCATGAATTACTATGCGTACAGACTCATGATTCGGGAGAATATGGAAAATCATATTTTGAAATGCCGCCAACTGTATCATCAGTATGTTGTAGATATGTATGCAAAAATAGAAACAGAGCGCCTAAATCAACGAATATATTTATCTACGTGATGCAATTAATAATGATGGCAATTTAAATGATCTTGGCCGATTAAAGATTCTACCAGCTACTTATACCGGCAGCCCACGTCATTTGTATGAATATTCACAAGATGCTATGACATACGTTCGCAATTATGGTCGTCCTGATTTACTTGTAACCCTATTTGGAATGAAATTTAAAAATGTTTATTGCCAGGACAATCGCAAACTGATCGTCATGACATCACAGCACGCGTATTTAAGCAGAAATTAAAGTCTCTGATGGATTTAATTGTAAAATCTAATGTTTTTGGCTTAGTTCGTTGCTGGATGTATTCGATCGAATGTCAGAAGAGAGGAGGACATGCTCATATTCTAATTTGGTTTGTTGATCAAATTCAGCCAAACGAAATCGATAATATTATTTCTGCTGAAATCCCAGACCCAACAATTGATCGAGAATTGTTTGAAATTATAACGAAGAATATAATACATGGCCCATGTGGTGCCTTTAATATGCATTCACCATGCATGATTAATGGCAAGTGTTCTAAGCGATATCCAAGACAATTGATTCCAGAAACAATAACAGGCAATGATAGATACCCTCAATATCGCTGACGTTCACCACATAACAATGGTAGATCCATTACATTAAAAGTACGAAACATTGATATCGAGATTGATAATAGATGGGTAGTGCCATATTCACCATTGTTATCGAAAATATATAAAGCACATATAAACGTTGAATATTGCAATTCCGTTAAATCAATCAAATATATTTGTAAATATCTAAACAAAGGCAGTGATACGGCCATTTATGGAGTGGCACCTGAAGATAAGCTAGATGAAATCACACAATGTCAAATGGGAAGATACATTAGCAGCAATGAAGCAGTTTGGCGCATATTCTCTTTTCCAATTCATGAGAGGTATCCGACTGTAGTTCATTTGGCAGTTCATTTAGAAAATGGACAGCGAGTATATTTTACAACGGAAAATGTGATCGAGCGAGCAGCACAACCACCAGCAACAACATTGACTGCATTTTTTTCATTGTGCCAAATTGATGACTACGCTAAGACGCTACTGTATAATAAGGTTCCGCGATATTTTACATGGAATGTATCCACAAAACAATTCCAACGTCGCAAACAAGGGAAAATAATAGCTGACCACCCAAATGTATTTTCAAGTGATGCTTTAGGTCGACTATACACTGTACATCCAAATAATGATGAATGCTATTACTTGCATTTGCTTTTGATTCATATACGTGGTCCGACATCATTTCAAAATTTGAAAACCATAAATAATATATTGTGTGAATCATATCGCGACGCCTGCCAAAAATTAAATTTACTCGAGAATGATGACCATTGGGAAAATTCACTTGCCGATGCCTCACTGGCTGCGTCTCCATATCAAATTCGTATATTATTCGCAATTATAATATCAACATGCGGTCCATCAAAAAATTTAAAACTGTGGGAAAAATATAAAAATGCAATAACAGATGACATTTTATATCAAGCGCGTAATGCAACTGCAAGTCCAGGATTAGAATACTCTCCTGAGATGTATAATCAAGCATTAATATAAATTGAAGATATTTGCTTAGTAATGGTGAATACAACTTTGAATACATTGCGAATGACATCTCCAAATCGAGCCGTTTCGGATGCTGTTAATCGTGAAATACAACGTGAACAAAATTACGATGCCAATGCATTAAACAAGTGTTCAGCATAATTTACCAAACTTAAATAAACAGCGAAAACACGTCTATGACACTATTATGAAAACTGAGCATGCAGGAACTGGTGCAATTTATTTTCTAGATGCTCCAGGTGGTACTGGTAAAACTTATCTAATTTCGATCATTTTGGCAAAAATACGGTCTGTCGGTAATATTGCGTTGGCTATAGCCTCATCGGGAATTGCTGCTACCCTATTAGATGGTGGAAGAACGGCACATTCTGCGTTAAAATTACCATTGAATATGCAACTGACCGAAACACCAACATGTAATATTTCAAAAACATCTGGGATGGCAAAGGTACTTCAACAATGCAAGATTATTATATGGGATGAATGCACAAAGGCGCATAAAATATCTCTAGAGGCATTGGATCTAACATTGCAAGATTTACGTGGCAATCAAGAACCATTTGGGGTGCTCTTATATTATTGGCAGGCGATTTTAGACAAACCTTGCCAGTCATATCACGATCAACACCAGCAGATGAACTAAATGCGTGTTTAAAAGCATCTCATTTGTGGCGATATGTTAAAAAACTTTCACTAACGGTAAATATGCGCATACAATTACAAAATCATGCATCAGCCCGTTTATTTGCACGTCAATTATTCGATGTTGGAAATGGCAAAATTTCTATGGACAATGCAACAGGACTCATCACATTGCGTGCAGATTGTTGTTTTCTAAATGAATCAAAAGAAGGCTTAATTTCAAGTGTATATCCCAATATTGAGCGCAATTTTACCAATCACCAATGGCTAAGTGATCGCGCTATATTGGCAGCCAAAAACAAAGATATTTGCGATATTAATGTTGATATTCAAAATAAAATAAGCGGAGAAATAAAAACATATAAATCCATTGATTGTGTTAATGATCCTGATGAAATTGTTAATTACCCAATTGAATTCTTAAATTCGCTTGACTTGCCAGGAACTCCACCTCACTTGCTGGAGTTAAAAGTTGGTGTTCCAATAATTCTATTACGCAATTGAAATCCACCACGGCTTTGTAATGGAACAAGATTTGCTATAAAAAAATTATTAAATAACAATATAGAAGCAACTATATTAACTGGTAAGTACAAAGGTGAAGTCGTATTGACTCCACGTATACCAATAATGCCCGCAGATATGCCGTTTTCATTTAAACGCATACAATTTCCAGTATGTCTGGCATTTGCTATGACCATAAATAAATCCCAAGGTCAATCGCTGCAAGTACGAGTATGTGGATTGAATCTTGAAACACCATGCTTCTCACATGGACAACTATACGATGGATGCTCACGTGTTGGTAACCCATCATCATTATTCGTATTCGCTAAAGATGGCAAAACCAAAAACGTAGTTTATCAAAAAGCATTGCAGTAAATATATAGCTATAATTTAAATAAAATATGTGAAACATAATTTATAATTAAAAAATTTTAATTTTTACATTTTAAAATACATAAAATATAAAAAAAACATAAACTGATGTGTTATTACAATTTTGATTTTTGGATTTTTGAATAAAACTTTTTTTTTATTATATGAATAACTAAAAACACTGATTTTGATTTTCTTCGAGCGGCAGTTCAAAATAAAAGAAAAATTTGGGGCCAGCAACGCGGACCGGGCCCAGCTAGCAAAAATAAATAAATCCATTATTTCTGCTTCGGAAAACGGTATTTGAACAATAATTGCTATGTCGATGCACCTTTCATTCTTCTTCGAAATATCAATCCGCCATGACTTTGCAACGGAACCAGACTTGCAGTGAAAATAAATTTGAAGGCAAAACAACGTTTGCCCGGGTCAGCTAGTTGTAATATAAAAATGAAGAAATTATTTTTCAGAACTTGAATGTTCACAAAAATAAGAATATTAAATAAGAAAATTGTAGAAAATGCTTACACACGACAACGAAAATACACAAAACCTAAACTTAACTAAATTAGATTCATTACTTATTTCTTGTAATTTTGTATATTGAATTGTATGCAATCTATATGAGTTTGACAACTCGCCAACACGAGTTCGATATTGTGCCGTAGATGCGCAGAACGAAAATTTGTTTACACTCTATCGGCGAAATCTTTGTATTTTATCATTCTTGCAGGGAGATATATATAATCCATCTTTTTTATCTTTAACAATTTTTGGAGTTTCCTTACAGTATTTGGAGGATTAATTTAATTGTTAGAGGTTTTTGGTGTATTTTTGATTTCATTTATATTACACTCTATCTGTGAATCTTTAATTATATTTTGTTTTTGTAATTAATTTTAAATTAATTCCTGTAGCTGTTTTCCATTTTTATTGACTTTATTTACTAACAAATTATCATTTAATTTCAAAATATTTATCCTGTTCCTCCCGTAACTTGATCCATCTTTATCATTTACAATGTAAGACCTAGGTTCTTTACAAGCTTCTGTTATAGTACCTGAAGTCCAATGTGATGTTGGCGTTTTTCTGAACATGACACTTTCACCTTGACTAACCAGCCCCAAGCCCTTTTTTTCTTGGCTATAGTAATCAGTAGAGTTCAGTTTTTGATCATTTATTTCTTTTTAATATTTATGCAAATTTACAACCCCTGGTTTAAAACTTTTTTCGATTGAAGGAATATTTGTTCTCAACGGTCTCGTCATTAACAAATCTGCTGGGCTTGGTAATTCTGAGTTAGGTGTCGTCCTTTAGTGAAGTAATCCAACATAAGGATCAGATTTACTTTCTAAACATTTTGCAAGGATCTTTTCTATGGACTGCACGTTGAGTGTTCTATTTTCCAATCCTGACAAAACATTAATTGAATGGCGAAACATTTTCAGATATGAAAATTCGCGACACACTATGTCTGGCAAAGATAGATTTCATTTTGGTTATTACTTGGTTGCTAGAATAGCCGTTGGATAATATTTCAATCTACATATATTTTGAAAAATAGTATACAATTAATAGATATGTCTAATTGTTGAGATCCAACAAATCGCACCCTAATTTGTAGCAGGGAATGTTTATGACATCGCGCGACAACAATTCCTGTTGTGGATTAGCATTTTTGTATTTAATGCAATCCTCACAGATTGAAACTACGTTAAAAATGTTATTGTTTGTATTTGGCCAATATACAGAATGTGTGGCTAATGCCTAAATGGCCTTCATGTAAATTGTTAAGAAGTGATTTTCGTAAAGCAGCTGGTACCAGAATTTGATAATTTTTTAAAACTAAGTCATTAACTTTATGAAGATCGTTTTTAATTTTAAAATACCGTACGACTTCTAAATCTATAAGCTTTCTGTTTTGTGGCCAACCGTTTATAACGTAATTATTTATATTTTCAAAGACTTTGTCTGTTTTTTGTTTTTCTTGAATATCAATTATTATTGAATTCGAAAAAGAAAGTTGCGACAGCAATAAATTGCAATGTAACGAAATGCCTTTGTCCTTGGTTATGTACGCAATGCTCGGGAGGCGTACTCGTGAAAGAGTGTCTGCAATGTGAAGATATTGTCCTGATTTGAACTAACTGACAGATCATAACACTGAAGTCGGAGCATGAATTGCTGCAGCCTTGCCGGATTCTTAGACCCTTTGCAGACCGCAGCTAAATACCAAATTAGTGCTTAAAGTGGCATTTACTTGACTATTTAAAAGCATTTAAGCATTAATTTATCCTTTCTGTTCATTTCAACGCAAAATTTTACTTCAAATTATAACAAACCCGAAAACAAAATAAAAACAGCTGTTTGCTAATTTGCTTTCTGTAAGGCAAGGTTAATTTATTTACATGGTGGCTGCAAGAACAAATTTTTTGGAACCAATTTTCCCTCAGAAGCTATCAAAATAAAAATTATAGAAAAATACGATCAAAACAAATATGCAAACAATTGCAAATAGAGTTTTGATGTGAGTGAAAAAGAGTTTTCTAATTGTTATTTTTGTGAAGTTTGAACCTTTTGAAGAAATTATGAGTATATTTAACTATTCAATATATTTTATATAAATTGTGTACCACTTTATGCAGCTATTATTTTTTTAAAAAGTCCTCGTGTACTTTTGCTACTCCACCCATTATTAAGTTGTGCCCCTCTTTAAGATATTTTGCCGATGGCAGTTACCAGAAACGCGGCGCCAACGATTTTAATCTGTTGTTTTCGATGAGGTTTTAAAATTCTTAGAGCTACACATCTGTTATCGATGGATAAAAGCCACGATGAATGTGGGCGAAATCAACGATTCGAAATGGGCAGTTTATGCCCAGAGTGGATTTCCAGGAGTTGTAGGATTCGTAATGGAACGCATGTGAGAATCAAATCACCGCGGAAGGACTTACAAAATATGTACTTAGACAGAAAAAGATATTACATAATGTGCGATCGTGCATAATTTTAACCTTTGTTTAGTCTCCTGATTTTAAAATGAATATCAGGTTTGTAGACGCAAGGTATACTGTCGCAAATCACAATTGCCTAATATGGAATGTGAGCACATTAAAGGAATATCTTGAGCGGATGCACAATAATACATGGATTTTAGGTAACGTTTCCTAATATGATAAAAATTATGAATTAATTTTATGAACATTTATTTTATGGAGATCCTGGATATCCACTAGCACCATATATTATGACTCCGTTTCGCAGTATGGTTGATGGCTCAGCGCAAGCCAAGAAACCCCAAACCAAGAAGGTCCAGAAACTCTGTGGAAAGGAGAATAGGTGTATTGAATAACAAGTTTCGCTGTCTGCTTTCTACCCATGGTCTGCACTACTCACCTGAAAACGCCACAAAAATTGTAAACGCATGCTGTGCGCTACACAATATCAGCCAGCTTTTAAAGTGGAGTATCCAAATAAAATTTTGTTTTGTGATGACAACATACAAGTTGTGTCTGATGAATTTTTTGAGAAGAGAAACAACAAATATGTAGAGGAAACAATCTAAAACTGCATAATTCGTGCCTTCCAATAAGATATGACCCACAAACTATATTATTTTTATTCCTATTTTGGATTTATTTTTGTTGAATTTAAGCCCAACAGTTTTTGCTCTTTCAGTACAATAATAATATGCTATTATGCTTTTCAATAGTGTCTACATATTGTTACAAAATTGCCCTCTTGACAATTTATTCTGTTATGAAATTGCCCTCTTGACAATTTACTCTAACTCTCTGTACTCGGATTCGTACCACTGGATCGTATAGTAATCAAACAGTTGCTGATTAAATTAAAATGACTAACTTTATTTAATTATTGCAATTTACAAACTTAATATTACGCTTAAAGTTTACTTTATTACAATTTGCACTTTATTTCACAATTCATGAATCACTTTATTTTCACCACTTTAAAAAGTCATAATTTCAAATACTGCTCTTTCGATTTGAATGCACGATGTACACACTGTTACGATCTCTGTTCGAATGTCTTAGACTTTGCACAGTCTTGTGCTTTTTATATTTTCGAATGGTTGAGGTGGAAAATTCTACAATAACGTAGAAGTTTCTGGATGTTTCTAGAATTTGATAACCACCTCAGAGGAAGTTCTTACTTTAGAGAAAATTTTTTACACCACCACCTCTACAACGAAAGAAGCTTTTCTTCGAATAGATTGTGTCTTGACTAATTAACACACAGTGTGGTGCACTCATTCTCAATCTCCAGATGGGATCCTAAAAGTATGAAATCACATTTCACTGTGCTATCACGTTTCACTGCCCTCCGCTTAATATTGTTTGTCCCGAACAAGGATAGTACTGCAACTTTTATAAGGAGATAGCCTCTCCAAATTAACGATTTTCAATTTGCTCCTGACATTTTTCGCCAACTGGATGCGGTATACTACATCGTTGATCCGCCCTTCCCAGTTTGTTTGCAGTTTTGGCGATAATCCCTTTTTTCTTTGCGGATTATGAAGCATAACTAGCTACCATTCCTGAAATCCCTTAGAGTTTGGTTGTACATCATATCTGGCTTTCATTTTATCACTCATCAGTTGTGTGCGCTTTCTGATGTTTCCATGAATTTCATTCAACTGTATTTGTTTGTCAGCTACATAACTGCTACATGAATCTTCTGTAGATGAGTAGGCACCGAATTTCAGATCTGCTGATAATCTTATGTCACAACCGAAAATAGCCTTAGCTGGTGTTGTAGATGTTGTATCGTGAGTTGCCGATCGGTATGCCATTAAGAACAGGGGTATGTGTTGGTCCCAATCTTTCCGGTTTCTGTCCACGACGTTCCTTAGGTATTCCTCAAGTGTACGATTAACTCTTTCAACCATTCCATCGGATTGTGGGTGCAAAGGGGTTGTACGAGTTTTGCTTATGCCCATCAATTCACTGATTTCCCTGAATATCTTTGACTCGAAATTTCTGCCTTGATCCGAGTGCAACTCGAGGGTAGCTCCGAATCTGCAGACCCAATTATTTATAAATGCACCTGCAACGGTCTAAGCTTCTTGATCGGGGATGGGATATACTTCTGGCCATTTACTAAAATAATCGATTACGACGAGAACATATTTGTTGCCGGAATCACTAATTGGAAACGGACCTGCTATGTCCATTGCAATACGCTCAAATGGCGCTCCCACGTTGTATAACTGCATTTTCCCCCGACTGCGACTGCTCGGTCCCTTGGCAGCTGTACACTTTTCACAAGCACTAGTCTAGTCAACTACCGATTGCTGGCAACCAACCCAACAAAATTGTGTTTTAATGTTCTCGACTGTTTTTGTTATTCCCAAATGTCCTTCGGTTGGCCCACTATGGTATTCCTTGAGAATTTCGCTTATTCTTGCCTTGGGTACCACAATCAAGTTCTTCATTGTTTTTGCATTTTCGGTCTCCCACAGGCGGAATAGGCATCCATATTGCAGCTTTAAGCTATTCCAATATGCTTAAGTTATGGGACTTTCAGTCGAGATATCATTCCAATCTGGTCGTTTTCTTTCTTTCTTACTTGTCACAATTTTTGCCAATTCAGGCTCCTTTTGTTGTTCTTCTCTTATTTTCTCTGCTGTCCATTCTTCGTCTGGTAAAACAGCCATTCAGCGGACATCGACTAATCCTTCTTTCCCTTCAGCTTTAGAACAGTGCTTATATTGCATACTGCAAGGACGTCGTGATAATGGATCAGCATTCCCGTGGCTTCCGCCTCTGCGATGTTCTATTGTGAAATCGTAGATTTGGAGCCGCTCAATCCATCTCACAACCTGAGCTTCGGGATTTTTGAACTGTAATAGCTAGCTCAGAGTACCGTGATCCGTTCTCAACAAGAACTTTTGTCCATACAAGTACTTGTTAAAGTGCTTCACGCACTGCATAACCGCCAAAAGTTCTCTCCGTGTTACACAGTAATTTCGCTCTGGCTTTGATAAGATCTTGCTGAAGTAGGCTATTACTTTTTCATGTCCGTCAATAACTTGCGACAGGACACCTCCAATCCCGAAGCCACTTACATCTGTATCCAAAATAAATTTTTCGCCAGGAATTGGATACGCAAGGATCGGAGCTGTACACAATAGCTCTCTCAATCTGTTGAATGCCTTCTATTGTTCGCTTTTCCACTCAAACGGATAATTCTTCCTCGTGAATCCATGCAGACTACCAGCCACGTCTGCGAAGCTTGGAACAAAGCGTCTGTAATAGGTGCAAAGACCCAAGAAGCTGCGTAGCTCATGCAAACTAGTTGGTCTTGGCAACTCCCTTACTGAGCCTATCTTATCTGGATCTGTGTGTAGTCCTTCAGGTGTAACTTTATGTCCAAGGTACTTGACTTCTTTCTTGAAGGACGAGCATTTCTTTGCGCTCAGCTTCAACCCTGAAGCTCCTAATCGCATCAATACTTCTTCGAAATTCCTCAAGTGGGTCCTCGATGTCCTTTCCCATAACAATGATGTCACCTACGTACACCAGACACGTTTTCCAGTTGAGACCCTATAGAATATGTTCCATTAGCCTTTCAAATGCAGCTGGAGATTTACACAGTCGGTATGGCATCACCAAAAATTGCCATAGTCCATCACCGGCACTGAATGATGTCTTTTCCTTGTCTTGTTCGTCTACTGCCACTTGCCAATATCCGCTTTGTAAATCCAGCGTTGAGATCCAATTTGAACCAGAAAGTGTGTCCAACGTATCGTCGATTCGAGGTAATGGATAACTATCTTTCTTCGTTACCTCATTTAGTTCACGATAATCTAAACGGAAACGTTGTGGAGCCATCCTTCTTCTTGACTAAGACCACTGGAGAACTCCAGGGGCTCGCTGATAGCTCAATGACGTTGTTTTGATGCATTTCCTTCAGCAATGCATTCACCTCTTCTCTCTTCGCCAGAGGTACTCTTCTTGACGCTTGACGAATGGGTTTGGCATCACCAGTGTTGATTGTGTGTTTCACCATCTTTGTTCTGCCTTCGTTTTTACCCTTTTCAGCACACACTGACCAATGTCTTACCAAAACTTGGCTGGCAGTCGTACTCTGCTCCATTCTTTCGTTAGATCGTCGAGTTCCTTTTTATCAGCTGGTATCTTACTTTTCGTGTCTTGAGGTTGCCTCTCACAGTTTACAATTGCAGAAATGGCCGGCAATTTCCAATTATCTGTCCTTTCTCTATGGTTCCAGCGGGATTTGCAAGATTGACCATTCTTACTGGGACTATTCTGTTCTGCTGTTCTTCTACGAGGGTTTTTCCAATTATGATGTTATCCAGTGCAAATTTTTCATCATTCTCCACAACCCATAACTTGTTCTTCTCCACATCTCCGTACATTTTGGCCCATATGAGAGCCTCTGATTTTGCTGGGATTTTTGTCTGCCGCGATACAAAGGCTTGTCGGATACCTCCATACTTATCCTCACAAATGGATAACGGTATTTCGGTGTTCGCATATTTCAACATTCGGCTTTTCAAATCTAGGGTGAATCCATTTCGAATCATAAAATCCACACCTAAGATTAATTCGTCCACAATATCCGCAACTACAAACTCGTGCGTCACTGTTGTGGTGCCGATAGTGATTTTCCGTGTAACTTTTCTCAGTACCGGTGCATCATCTCCAGTTGCCGCACGCAATCTAATTTCCAGAAGCGGCTCGATTCCCCGAGCGAGATCCCTTCTAATTATGGAATGTGATGCACCCGTATCCAATGTTACCACGATTTTTCTTCCCTTTACTAAGCTGTGGACAGTTAGGCTGTTAATTTTCCGTGCCATCTGAGAAACGAAGATTATGGGGCTACATGTTGTGGGAGTCAGATCATGCCCCTCGAGACTGACTCCATCTAGTTTGTCGACGGCTTATCAAAATTTTCTGATTCCCTATTTTTGAATCTGACTTGCTTTGGCGTCTCCGCAGGTAAGGCATTTGCCCGTGAAACTATGGCCGCTTTCGACTTGTACCTGACGGGCTCTGTATACTGGCTGGCACACCAAAGCTGCTGTCTCTGAAGTTAAAGCGCTAGCTAATGTCTCCATACATGTAGCTTTCGGATTAGTTATCGCAGATATTTCTCGCCAACTGGATGTGGTATACTACATCGTTTATCCGCTTTATCACCTTATAAGGCCCTTCCCAGTGTGGTTGCAGTTTTGGCTATAATCCCTTTTTCCTTTGCGAATTATGAAGCATAACTAGCTGCCATTCCTGAAATCCCTTAGAGTTTGGTTGTACATCATATCTGGCTTTCATTTTATCACTCATCAGTTGTGTGCGCTTTCTGATGTTTCCATGAATTTCATTCAACTGTATTTGTTTGTCAGCTACATAACTGCTACATGAAACTTCCGTAGATGAGTAGGCACCGAATTTCAGATCTGCTGATAATCTTATGTCACAACCGAAAATAGCCTTAGCTGGTGTTGTAGATGTTGTATCGTGAGTTGCCGATCGGTATGCCATTAAGAACAGGGGTATGTGTTGGTCCCAATCTTTCCGGTTTCTGTCCACGACGTTCCTTAGGTATTCCTCAAGTGTACGATTAACTCTTTCAACCATTCCATCGGATTGTGGGTGCAAAGGGGTTGTACGAGTTTTGCTTATGCCCATCAATTCACTGATTTCCCTGAATATCTTTGACTCGAAATTTCTGCCTTGATCCGAGTGCAACTCGAGGGTAGCTCCGAATCTGCAGACCCAATTATTTATAAATGCATCTGCAACGGTCTAAGCTTCTTGATCGGGGATGGGATATACTTCTGGCCATTTACTAAAATAATCGATTACGACGAGAACATATTTGTTGCCGGAATCACTAATTGGAAACGGACCTGCTATGTCCATTGCAATACGCTCAAATGGCGCTCCCACGTTGTATAACTGCATTTTCCCCCGACTGCGACTGCTCGGTCCCTAGGCAGCTGTACACTTTTCACAAGCACTAGTCTAGTCAACTACCGATTGCTGGCAACCAACCCAACAAAATTGTGTTTTAATGTTCTCGACTGTTTTTGTTATTCCCAAATGTCCTTCGGTTGGCCCACTATGGTATTCCTTGAGAATTTCGCTTATTCTTGCCTTGGGTACCACAATCAAGTTCTTCATTGTTTTTGCATTTTCGGTCTCCCACAGGCGGAATAGGCATCCATATTGCAGCTTTAAGCTATTCCAATATGCTTAAGTTATGGGACTTTCAGTCGAGATATCATTCCAATCTGGTCGTTTTCTTTCTTTCTTACTTGTCACAATTTTTGCCAATTCTGGCTCATTTTGTTGTTCTTCTCTTATTTTCTCTGCTGTCCATTCTTCGTCTGGTAAAACAGCCATTCAGCGGACATCGACTAATCCTTCTTTCCCTTCAGCTTTAGAACAGTGCTTATATTGCATACTGCAAGGACGTCGTGATAATGGATCAGCATTCCCGTGGCTTCCGCCTCTGCGATGTTCTATTGTGAAATCGTAGCTTTGGAGCCGCTCAATCCATCTCGCAACCTGAGCTTCGGGATTTTTGAACTGTAATAGCTAGCTCAGAGTACCGTGATCCGTTCTCAACAAGAACTTTTGTCCATACAAGTACTTGTTAAAGTGCTTCACGCACTGCATAACCGCCAAAAGTTCTCTCCGTGTTACACAGTAATTTCGCTCTGGCTTTGATAATATCTTGCTGAAGTAGGCTATTACTTTTTCATGTCCGTCAATAACTTGCGACAGGACACCTCCAATCCCGAAGGCACTTACATCTGTATCCAAAATAAATTTTTCGCCAGGAATTGGATACGCAAGGATCGGAGCTGTACACAATAGCTCTCTCAATCTGTTGAATGCCTTCTCCTGTTCGCTTTTCCACTCAAACGGACAATTCTTCCTCGTGAATCCATGCAGACTACCAGCCACGTCTGCGAAGCTTGGAACAAAGCGTCTGTAATAGGTGCAAAGACCCAAGAAGCTGCGTAGCTCATGCAAACTAGTTGGTCTTGGCAACTCCCTTACTGAGCCTATCTTATCTGGATCTGTGTGTAGTCCTTCAGGTGTAACTTTATGTCCAAGGTACTTGACTTCTTTCTTGAAGGACGAGCATTTCTTTGCGCTCAGCTTCAACCCTGAAGCTCCTAATCGCATCAATACTTCTTCGAAATTCCTCAAGTGGGTCCTCGATGTCCTTTCCCATAACAATGATGTCACATACGTACACCAGACACGTTTTCCAGTTGAGACCCTTTAGAATATGTTCCATTAGCCGTTCAAATGTAGCTGGAGATTTACACAGTCGGTATGGCATCACCAAAAATTGCCATAGTCCATCACCGGCACTGAATGATGTCTTTCCTTGTCTTGTTCGTCTACTGCCACTTGCCAATATCCGCTTTGTAAATCCAGCGTTGAGATCCAATTTGAACCAGAAAGTGTGTCCAACGTATCGTCGATTCGAGGTAATGGATAACTATCTTTCTTCGTTACCTCATTTAGTTCACGATAATCTAAACAGAAACGTTGTGGAGCCATCCTTCTTCTTGACTAAGACCACTGGAGAACTCCAGGGGCTCGCTGATAGCTCAATGACGTTGTTTTGATGCATTTCCTTCAGCAATACATTTACCTCTTCTCTCTTCGCCAGAGGTACTCTTCTTGACGCCTGACGAATGGGTTTGGCATCACCAGTGTTGATTGTGTGTTTCACCATCTTTGTTCTGCCTTCGTTTTTACCCTTTTCAGCACACACTGACCAATGTCTTACCAAAACTTGGCTGGCAGTCGTACTCTGCTCTGTGGATAAGTCTTTGCTCCATTCTTTCGTTAGATCGTCGAGTTCCTTTTTATCAGCTGGTATCTTACTTTTCGTGTCTTGAGGTTGGCTCTCACAGTTTACAATTGCAGAAATGGCCCGGCAATTTCCAATTATCTGTCCTTTCTCTATGGTTCCAGCGGGATTTGCAAGATTGACCACTCTTACTGGGACTATTCTGTTCTGCTGTTCTTCTACGAGGGTTTTTCCAATTATGATGTTATCCAGTGCAAATTTTTCATCATTCTCCACAACCCATAACTTGTTCTTCTCCACATCTCCGTACATTTTGGCCCATATGACAGCCTCTGACTTTGCTGGGATTTTTGTCCGCCGCGATACAAAGGCTTGTCGGGTACCTCCATACTTATCCTCACAAATGGATAACGGTATTTCGGTGTTCGCAAATTTCAACATTCGGCTTTTCAAATCTAGGGTGAATCCATTTCGAATCATAAAATCCACACCTAAGATTAATTCGTCCACAATATCCGCAACTACAAACTCGTGCGTCACTGTTGTGGTGCCGATAGTGATTTTCCGTGTAACTTTTCTCAGTACCGGTGCATCATCTCCAGTTGCCGCACGCAATCTAATTTCCAGAAGCGCCTCGATTCCCCGAGCGAGATCCCTTCTAATTATGGAATGTGATGCACCCGTATCCAATGTTACCACGATTTTTCTTCCCTTTACTAAGCTGTGGACAGTTAGGCTGTTAATTTTCCGTGCCATCTGAGAAACGAAGATTATGGGGCTACATGTTGTGGGAGTCAGATCATGCCCCTCGAGACTGACTCCATCTAGTTTGTCGACGGCTTATCAAAATTTTCTGATTCCCTATTTTGGAATCCGACTTGCTTTGGCGGTCTTACCGGTTAGCGTGATCTAGAACGTTTCCGTCTCGACTGACAATTACGAGCCATGTTTCCGACCTCTCCGCAGGTAAGGCATTTGCCTGTGAAACTTTGGCCGCTTTCGACTTGTACCTGACGGGATCTGTATACTGGCTGGCACACCAAAGCTGCTGTCTCTGAAGTTAAAGCGCTAGCTAATGTCTCCATACATGTAGCTTTCGGATTAGTTATCGCAGATATTTCTCGCCAACTGGATGTGGTATACTACATCGTTTATCCGATTTATCACCTTATAAGGCCCTTCCCAGTGTGGTTGCAGTTTTGGCGATAATCCCTTTTTCCTTTGCGGATTATGAAGCATAACTAGCTGCCATTCCTGAAATCCCTCAGAGTTTGGTTGTACATCATATCTGGTTTTCATTTTATCACTCATCAGTTGTGTGCGCTTTCTGATGTTTCCATGAATTTCATTCAACTGTATTTGTTTGTCAGCTACATAACTGCTACATGAAACTTCCGTAGATGAGTAGGCACCAAATTTCAGACCTGTTGGTAATATTATGTCACAACCGAAAATAGCCTTAGCTGGTGTTGTAGATGTTGTATCGTGAGTTGCCGATCGGTATGCCATTAAGAACAGGGGTATGTGTTGGTCCCAATCTTTCCGGTTTCTGTCCACGACGTTCCTTAGGTATTCCTCAAGTGTACGATTAACTCTTTCAACCATTCCATCGGATTGTGGGTGCAAAGGGGTTGTACGAGTTTTGCTTATGCCCATCAATTCACTGATTTCCCTGAATATCTTTGACTCGAAATTTCTGCCTTGATCCGAGTGCAACTCGAGGGTAGCTCTGCAGACCCAATTATTTATAAATGCATCTGCAACGGTCTAAGCTTCTTGATCGGGGATGGGATATACTTCTGGCCATTTACTAAAATAATCGATTACGACGAGAACATATTTGTTGCCGGAATCACTAATTGGAAACGGACCTGCTATGTCCATTGCAATACGCTCAAATGGCGCTCCCACGTTGTATAACTGCATTTTCCTCCGACTGCGACTGCTCGGTCCCTAGGCAGCTGTACACTTTTCACAAGCACTAGTCTAGTCAACTACCGATTGCTGGCAACCAACCCAACAAAATTGTGTTTTAATGTTCTCGACTGTTTTTGTTATTCCCAAATGTCCTTCGGTTGGCCCACTATGGTATTCCTTGAGAATTTCGCTTATTCTTGCCTTGGGTACCACAATCAAGCTCTTCATTGTTTTTGCATTTTCGGTCTCCCACAGGCGGAATAGGCATCCATATTGCAGCTTTAAGCTATTCCAATATGCTTAAGTTATGGGACTTTCAGTCGAGATATCATTCCAATCTGGTCGTTTTCTTTCTTTCTTACTTGTCACAATTTTTGCCAATTCTGGCTCCTTTTGTTGTTCTTCTCTTATTTTCTCTGCTGTCCATTCTTCGTCTGGTAAAACAGCCATTCAGCGGACATCGACTAATCCTTCTTTCCCTTCAGCTTTAGAACAGTGCTTATATTGCATACTGCAAGGACGTCGTGATAATGGATCAGCATTCCCGTGGCTTCCGCCTCTGCCATGTTTTATTGTGAAATCGTAGATTTGGAGCCGCTCAATCCATCTCGCAACCTGAGCTTCGGGATTTTTGAACTGTAATAGCTAGCTCAGAGTACCGTGATCCATTCTCAACAAGAACTTTTGTCCATACAAGTACTTGTTAAAGTGCTTCACGCACTGCATAACCGCCAAAAGTTCTCTCCGTGTTACACAGTAATTTCGCTCTGGCTTTGATAAGATCTTGCTGAAGTAGGCTATTACTTTTTCATGTCCGTCAATAACTTGCGACAGGACACCTCCAATCCCGAAGCCACTTACATCTGTATCCAAAATAAATTTTTCGCCAGGAATTGGATACGCAAGGATCGGAGCTGTACACAATAGCTCTCTCAATCTGTTGAATGCCTTCTCCTGTTCGCTTTTCCACTCAAACGGATAATTCTTCCTCGTGAATCCATGCAGACTACCAGCCACGTCTGCGAAGCTTGGAACAAAGCGTCTGTAATAGGTGCAAAGACCCAAGAAGCTGCGTAGCTCATGCAAACTAGTTGGTCCTGGCCACTCCCATACTGAGTCTATCTTATCTGGATCTGTGTGTCCTTCAGGTGTGACTTTATGTCCAAGGTACTTGACTTCTTTCATGAAGAACGAGCATTTCTTTGCGCTCAGCTTCAACCCTGAAGCTCCTAAGCGCTTCAATATTTCTTCGAAATTCTTCAAGTGGTTCTCGAAGTCCTTTCCCACAACGATGATGTCATCTGGGTACACCAGACATGTATTCCAGTAGAGACCCTTTAGCATATGTTCCATTAGGTATTCAAATGTAGCTGGAGTATTAAACAGTCCCAATGGCATCACCAAAAATTGCCATAGTCCATCACCGGCACTGAATGCTGTCTTTTCCTTGTCTTGTTCGTCTACTACCACTTGCCGATATCCGCTTTGTAAATCCAGCGTTGAGAACCAATTTGAACCAGAAAGTGTGTGCAACGTATCATCGATTCGAGGTAATGGATAACTATCTTTCTTCGTTACCTCATTTAGTTCACGATAATCTTCTTGACTAATACCACTGGAGAACTCCAGGGGCTCGCTGATAGCTCAATGATGTTGTTTTGATGCATTTCCTTCAGCAATACATTCACCTCTTCTCTCTTCGCCAGAGGTACTCTTCTTGACGCTTGACGAATGGGTTTGGCATCACCAGTGTTGATTGTGTGTTTCACCATCTTTGTTCTGCCTTCGTTTTTACCCTTTTCAGCACACACTGACCAATGTCTTACCAAAACTTGGCTGGCAGTCGTACTCTGCTCTGTGGATAAGTCTTTGCTCCATTCTTTCGTTAGATCGTCGAGTTCCTTTTTATCAGCTGGTATCTTACTTTTCGTGCCTTGAGGTTGCAGAAATAATTGTAAACTGTGAGAGCCAACCCTATTTTGGAATCTGACTTGCTTTCGCGGTCTTACCGGTGAGCGTGATCTAGAACGTTTCCGTCTCGACTGACAATTACGAGCCATGTGTCCGACATCTCCGCAGGTAAGGCATTTGCCCGTGAAACTTTGTCCGCTTTCGACTTGTACCTGACGGGCTCTGTATACTGGCTGGCACACCAAAGCTGGTGTCCCTGAAGTTAAAGCGCTAGCTACTGTCTCCATATATGTAGCTTTCGGATTAGTTATCGCAGAACGCTTTATCTCCGCATGGCGAATGCCATATACGAATGTGTCCATCATAGACCTCTCAGTAATCTCTCCTGGGTAGGCAAGATGAGCGAACCGCTGCACTTCCGCCCGAAACTGTTGTAGAGACTCACCACTCTTCTGTACCCGTGCTCGCAGCTCTACGTGGTACATCTGCTTGCGATGTTCACTACCGTACTAGCGCTGAATGGCATTTGTTGCCAACGTTCCTAGCGGTTGTGTAACGAAATAAAGTAGGGAGCATATGTACATACACATCCATATGTATAAATATTAATTAACTGCTCTATCAGGCCACTTCTGGTTATACATATGTAAGAACGGTAATATCGGACCACTCTTACTTTGTTCACCTTGGACCTGTTGACACTTGTATGTACATCTACATACCAGTTTACATTCAACAATGGTGCGGATCGCAACAATCTTCTTTTAAAGTCTTTTTTAAACAAAAATTTAAATATTTAAGATAGTGAAATAAATATTAATTAAATAAATATATAAACTAAAGTTTTTTTTCTATTAAAAAGTTTGTTTCTCTCGCCGGTAAACTCGGGCATATAAAGCCAAATTACAAATCTTTAAAAGAAGTTTTTATATCTCTTAAACGCGGTGCGCGAAATTTTCAATAAATTAAATTAATATTTGTATATCGGAAACGCGGCACGCGAAAAACCAAATTACAATTATAATGGTTATATCTAGTTGCAGCAAGTGTGATTCTAATCGCGATCGGTGCCATAAGTGGTACCACTTCATTTGCGTCGGAGTTAATAGCGGAGTAGCCGATATTAGCTGGAATTGTGCAAATTGCAATACATATAAGAGCCCGGACAAATTGAGCGCTGCAGCTCCTCCGGCAAATATGCAATTCGGAATCCACCGTAAAGATCGCCCACAAGCATCATCATCGCCAGCAGCCGAAGTGGACATTCCATTACCAACAACAACAACAACAAGGTGGAGTGCAGAAGATGGCGCTGCACATCACCAAAGAGATTTTGGCGTACCTAATAACCAAACACTAATAACTGCAGGCGGCGCAGTAGCGTCAAGTTTAGAAATGCAGCCACCCCTATCAACATACCTAGCAACATTGTATCCATACATGTCGAATCAAATTAATGCAGTGCAGAGTGCAATATTGACAATCGTTGCACCGCCACACATGTTGCATGATAACAATTCAACGGAGCATGATGCCTCAAAATCAAAAAAGGTCGAATTACAACTGGCCATTAGAGGAAGAAAGACGAATCCAACAGAGCTATTTAGAACGAAAATACGAACTATTAGCACAATCAGAGGACATTTCGCCAGAAAATTGTAATAAATTCTCTTACCAACGCACGCCAACTCAACCACAATTAGCTACAAGAGAAGCCATTCCAAAAGAGTTACCGCATTTTAATGGCAACCAGGAGGAGTGGCCTCTATTTATAAGTTGTTTTAAGAACAGCACAGATGTCGCAGATTATTCAAATGCCGAAAAAGATTGCAAGCGTGTTTAAAAGGAAAAGCCCGTGAAATGGTTCGAAGCAAACTTCTGTTGCCTGCGATGGTACCAGAAATAATTCAGACTCTGGAAATGTGTTTTGGCAGGCCAGAATTTATAGTAGAGAGCCTGATAGAAAAAGTAAGAAAGGTGGCGCCATTGAAAGATAAGCTGGAGGCACTCATCGACTACGCTCTCTGTGTACGTAATATTTACCATGGAATCATGCAATAAGTACGCATATATGAATAATCCAATGCTCGTCAAAGAGCTAGTCGACAAACTGACAACCCAAAATAAGCTAATGTGGGCAATGCATGCTAAAGACGAAAGAGTTACAGTGGTAAAAACGTTTAGCGACTGGCTTTACACACTTGCAGAAGCAGCCAGCAAAGTGATCACACCTGCGACAACAAAACACCATGGATCACTGAATACACACATGCAAGCAGGCAAACTACAAAAAAAACATAATTGTGCACATGCAAAGCTGAGCGACATAGAATATCACAATGCAAGGAGTTTAAAAAACTCAGTCTGGAGCGTAAGTGGGACATCGTACGAACTCTGAAATTATGCCGTCAATGCTTGAACATCCACCGACGCTGATGCTTTATTAATCAAACCTGTGGCATCGAAGGATGTAACGCTAAACACCATCAGTTATTGCACAGAAGTGCACCCACGACAACAGAAAGTGAAGCAGAGGCATCAAATACGGGTGAAAACAGCAGTAAGACTGTGAACTCACACTACAGTTCTAGCGACAATGACCGACCATACTTCCGCATTTTACCGGTTCGTATTTACTCTGACAACAACAACAATTACTTAGACACTTTTGCATTTTTAGATGAGGGCTCGTCAGTGACACTTATGGAGGCAGAAGTTTTCAACCACCTAAATTTGAAAGGTGTCCACGAACCCCTGTGTCTACGTTGGACCGGGACAAAACAAGAAATGAAGATGCATCTATCAAAACGTCACTAAAGATTGTTAACGTGCATAGTGGTGCGTCGTTCACTCTAAATGGAGTCCACACCGTGGAAAACCTCAGCTTACCCGTGCAAACCATTGACATGGGCAAAATTGCGAAAGAGCATCCATATTAAGCGGACTTGCCCATACAGTCGTATATTAACGCTAAACCAACAATTCTTATCGGCTCAGATAATTGGAGACTTGCTGTGCCACTTATAATTCGTGAAAGGACATGGTGTCAACCGATAGCGACGAAAACAAGACTAGGATGGGCCCTACAAGGGCGTGGATCCGGTTCTCAGATGAATTCCCATCTAAATATACATACGTGCGGCTGCAAAAAGGAATATGAAGAGCTTCACGACCGATATGAAACCGGGCTACTATGGAGTCACGACGAGGTGAACCTACCCGATAGCTACGAAACTGCGTTTAAAAGGCTGCTGTGCCTCCACAAAAAATTCCTCAAAAACCCATCACAGAAATTAGCCATGCAACAGAAAATTGACTCTTACTAGGAAAAGGCTACGCAGAAAAGCTAACTGCGGATGAATTGCAAACATATTAAGATCGCGTATGGTATCTACCAATAATCGTGACACAAAATCCCAACAAACCTGGAAGAATGCGACTGGTATGGGATGCTGCGACGAAAAGCAAGGGCATGGCTTTAAATGATTTCATCTTGTGGGGTCCAGACCTTCTAACTCCTCTAATAGATGTACTATTAGGATTTAGGATTGGCAAGGTTGCCATCTGCGGCGACATAGCCGAAATGTTCCACCAAATCACCGTGCGAAGCAACGAAATGTATGCACAACGCTTCCTATGGTGGGATAAAAACGATGAGATCGACAAACCCAGCGTGTACATCATGCGTGCGTAAACATTCGGCATAAGCTGTACACCATGCATCGCGCACTATATTCGGAATAAGAACGTTGACACATTTAATCAATAGTTTTCATGAGTCATCGACACTATAAAAAGACATCACTACGTTGACGACTTCATCGACAGTGAATACGGGGAACAGGAAGCCTTGAAGCTAGCCGAAACAGTTAAGCATATACATGCGCCCGACGGTTTCCGCATCTGTAATTGGTCGTCAAATTCAACTACTGTGCTGGCTAAATTAAGAGGAGTTGCAATTACAAATCAGTCACCGGTGGAGCTGAGCGCGGGCGAAAAGGTACTAGGGGTCTATTGGGATCCGAACAAAGATGTGTTCAGATATGCATTCAGGTTCGCCAGGCTTAAACGGAATATGTTAACCGAAGACTTAATTCCGACGAAGTGTGAGGTCCTGCAGGTTTTTTGTCCATTTTTGATCCTCTGAGATTGTTTTACTTTTACTTCAAGAGATCTGGCGATCGGGTATCAACTGGGATGAATAACTATCCGTGAGCCTGAACTCTAAATGGTGATAATTGAAGGATGCCATACCACGAATGTCTCTGGTGGAGGTACCGCGGTGCTATTCCGTTCACTTAAACAACGCCGAGAATGTGCAACTCCATACATTCGTCGACGCTGGCGAAGATGGATATGCGGCAGTCTGCTATCTACATGCTCAAAGTGGATCCCACACGGACGTTTCACTAGTAGCAGCCAAGTCAAAAGTGACACCACTAAAACCACTCTCTATACCACGATTAGAGTTACAGGCTGTGATATTTGGCATCCGGCTGTCATCTAAGGTACAGAACATCGCCCGTCAACCAGTACAACGAAAATTGTTTTGGACTGATTCCGCAACAGTGTTAAAGTGGCTACATATGGATCCCAGACAATTCCAACAATTTGTAATGTACCGCGTCGCCGAAATTCTAGAGAACACTAACCCAGACCAGTGGAATTGGATTTCGTCTCAGCTAAACCCCGCAGATCTGGCAACTAAAGCTGAATCTAAAGCACAACAGCAAATATGGTTCAGTGGACCGGATTTTTTGTCAATGGAGGAGCGTAAATGGCCTCATCGAGACGATTGTGGAGCCACAAATACAACCGAAATTAAACAACACACGCTACACATTCGAGCAGTGGATCGAAGTGATATAACGATAATTACAAACCATTTTTCGTGTTGGAGGCGCCTGTATCGGGCTTTAGCAACATGTATTATACTTTATATCGAGAGACTGAAAGCTAAGGTTCCTTCAATAATTCTGCCCACGAAGTTAACCTTCGAAATTGTACAATCGGCAAAGACGATACTCATCAGGCAGGCACAAATGAGCGAGTACTCCCACGACATATTCAATTTGAAAAATGGTAAGAGCATTGAAAAGAGTAGTAAACTAATAGCGTTTAATGTGTTTTTAGATGAGCTGGATACTATACGTTTAAGGAGTAGAGCAGAATTTCTGAGCACCCGCGATTTGATCGTGATGCCTAATAAACATCACGTAATTTTCTTGATCGTTAGAGCTGCACACGAGAGATATCATCACCTTTCCCATGAAGCCGTGGTAAATGAAATAAGAGGGGAATTCTTCATACCTAGGCTACGAGTCCTTTACCGGAAAGTTCGCAGATTTTGTCAATACTGTAAGAATAACAACGCGAAGCCGCGGCCTCCCCAAATGGCTCCCTTGCCAGCGGCTAGACTGGCCAGTTATGAACGCCCCTTTAGCTATGTAGGCATATTTGGCCCGATGAGCGTGGTCGTCGGTAGAAGGCGGGAAAAACGGTGGGGTGTGATATTTACTTGCCTTACCATCCGAGCAGTACACCTAGAGATAGCCTACAGCCTTGACATGAACTCCTGCATACTTTATATCCGTAACTTTATTTCCAGGCGCGGTGTACCTAGAGAAATTTATACCGATAGCGGCACAAATTTTAGAGCAACAAAAAGGTTGTTGCGAGCGGATATCAATTGGAATTTAATTCACCGGCAGCACCCCATATGGGTGGAACCTGGGAAGGCTCATAAGATCGATTAAAATTGTACTACATGCGATGCTTCCTCATGCCAAATTCAACGATGAAACAATCCACAGCGCACTATTATAAGTAGAGTTATTAATAAATTCAAGACCCCTGACATTTGTTTCCATGGAATCATCTGACGATGAGGCAATCACTCCAAATCACTTACTTATGGGCTCACCAAGCGGATACAAAGAAATAGGCAGTAGCACTGGAGATATACGGCAACGTTTTCGTCAAACATGCATTTACGTCGATCGGTTATGGCAGAGATGGGTTAAAGAGTATAGCCCAATTCTAACTCGGAGAACAAAATCAAGCTTTCATAGCAGCCGCGCTCACTTTCTGAGATAGTTTGAAGCATATCAGCGGCAGCACCTTTCAACGAAACGGTTAATGCAGCCACTTTTTCGCGAGCACTCCAACCATTTGTGATAGCGGTAGTCTCAAACTGCATTCTGAAGACGCTAAATGTTGTGGTTCCATCATAGGTAAAAGGCTTCAGTTTTATTGAGGATAAAGCTGGCACAAGCAATGCATCTTCCTGTAGTTGGTGAATGCTTTGCTCTATTTGTTGCTTAAATTCGTTCTGCCTGTGTACTACAGATTTTTCGAACGATTCTTGCCGTATCTCAATTTCACAAACCTTCGTGTCTACCATCTCGGACATTTCTTTCATCTGCTGTGAGTTCTTTTCCACTAGTTGAGTAAGTCGTATTTCACTCTGCTGTAATTGCTCTTTGACTTCCTCTTTGACAGCTTGAGCATTTTGTTGTAACTGTTCCTTGACATCCTCTTTGACTGCTTGTTTGAGCGATTCCGCATTCTTTTCTACGTCCTCTTTGACGGATGCCACACTTTTTTCGACGAATGCATCACTCTTTTCGACGGTTTGAGCATTTTGTTGTAACTGCTGCTGCATCTTCTCATCTCGCAACTGCATCTTCTCGTCTCGCAACTGCATCTTCTCATCGGCTGCTTGAGAATTTTTTTGTAACTGCTGCTGTATTACCCCGATAAGTGCACTCATGTCAAAGTTACACGTGTTAGTTTCTTGCGGTGTTTCTGTCGAGATGTCGTTGCCACTTCACATTGGAATTCATGCTCGACGTCTATACCCTGCTCCTCCAAAGCGCTTCTTAATCGCACCTGTAGCTCCGGTTTAAACCCTTGTGTTTGCAAATTTAAGCGCTCAAGCTCCTTCTTGAGCTGCTCCAATCTAAGTTTTTCAAATTTAACCATTGTTTATCACAGATACACAATCCCACTTCTGACACCAATTGTTACGAAATTGCCCTCTTGATAATTTGTTCTGTTACGAAATTGTCCTCCTGACAATTTACTCTAATAATCTGTACTCGGATTCGTACCACTGGATCGTGTAGTAATCAAACAATCGCGGGTTAAATTTAAATAACTAACTTTATTTTAAATATTGCTATTTGCAAACTAATATTAGTTAAAGTTTACTTTGTTACAATTTGCACTTTATTTCATAAACCATTAGTTACTTTATTTAATAAGTAATTTCATCACTTTATTTAATAATGAATTTCATCACTTTGCAAATCACAATTACAAATACTGCTGCTTCGATTTATAAGCCACGATGTACACACTGTTACGATCTCTGTACGAATGTCTTCGACTTTGCACAGTCTTGTGCTTTTATTGTTTCGAATGGTTGAGGTGGAAATTTCTACAATACAATAGAAATTTCTCGATCTTTCTAGAACTTGATATACACCTCAAAGGCAGCTTTCATTATTTTACACCACCGCCAAGATGTTATTAAGTAAACTTTTATACGAATAGTTCGTGTCTTGACGTACACACAGAGGGTGGTGCACACATTCTCAAACTCCAGATGGGATCCTAAAACTATGCAATTCCTTTTCACTAAGGTATCACGTTTCAATATATATATATATATATATATATATATATATATATATATATATATATATATATATATATATATATATATATATATATATATATATATATATATATATATATATATATATATACGAGGGCTATTCGAAATGTCATTAGCCTGATATATAGATGGCGGTATAAACAGCAAAAAGCTTTCTATAATTGAAACTTCCATCCGTCATATGAACACATGTTAAATTTCATTGAGATCTGGCAACTCATTCGTATAGTAACACGTGTTCAAAAAAGACGCTTCAGTGATTTTTTTATAATGGAAAAATTAGAAATTTGTGGTGTGATTAAATATTTACATAAGAAAGGTTTATCGGGCCAAGAGATTCATAATCATTTGGTGAATGTGCTAGGTGAAAGTGCTCCTTCATATGCAACAGTAAAAAATTGGATTGCTGAATTTAAACGTGGTCGTACAAGCATTCAAGATGAACCCCGAAGTGGACGTCCAAAAACTGCAACAAAGCCAGAAATCATAGCTAAAGTTCATGATATGGTATTAGACGATCGACGAGTGAAAGTGCGTGAAATAGGTAATGCCATAGGCATCTCAAATGATCGAGTACATTTTATTTTGCAACAAGAATTACATATGAAAAAGCTTTCTGCAAGATGGGTGCCGCATTTGTTAACAGTTGACCAAAACATATTCGGATGAAAATTTCTCAAGCTTGTTTGGCGAAATAAAATGGATTTTAAGCGTCGTTTCATAACTGTTGATGAAACATGGATCCATCACTTCACACCAGAAACAAAAGAACAATCCAAACAATGGACTGAAGCTGGTGGAAGTGCACTAAAGAAGGGAAAAACAGTTCAATCGGCTGGTAAGGTCATGGCAACGGTTTTCTGGGATTTCAAAGGAATTTTATTAATCGACTATCTTCAAAAAGGTAAAACAATAAATTCTGAATATTATTGGAAACTTTTGGATCAATTGAATTTTAAAATTCGAGAAAACGACCTGGTTTACAACAAAAATTATTTTTCATCAGGACAACGCACCATGCCACAAGAGTGTTTTAACAATGGACAAATTTGCACGAATTGAAGTACGAATTGCTTGACCACCCACCTTATTCTTCTGATTTAGCTCCTGACTTCTACGTTTTCCCAAATCTAAAAAAAATCCTTGCTGGCAAACGTTTTACCAACAATGAAGATGCAATGGCAGTTGTAAACGATTATTTTGAGGAGCTTCCGGAAAATTATTTTAATCAAGGGGTAGAATTGTTAGAAAAACGTTGGACTAAGTGTATTGAAGTTTCAGGAGAACATGTTGAAAAATAAAATAATTTTAAAAATCTAGCTCTTGTTTTTCATTGTTAGGAACATTGAACATTTCGAACTGCCCTCGTATATATATATATATATATATATATATATATATATATATATATATATATATATATATATATATATATATATATATATATATATATATATAATATATATATATATATATATATATATATATATATATATATATATATATATATATATAAAATATAGATATACTCGTATATAAATATTATATATATATATATATATATATATATATATATATATATATATATATATATATATATATATTATATATATATATATATATATATATATATATATATTTATATATGTATATGTATATATATATATATATATATATATATATTTATATATATATATATATATATATATATATATATATATATATATATATATATATATATGTATAAGTTAACACACACCTGTCGCACTAGCCGCGGCGTTCCCACTGCTGCCCATCACACGCGCTGCAGTGTCAGCATATTTCAATTCCACAACAAACGCAACGTTTCCATGGCTGACCGCAACACAATGTCCCCATGGCAGCCCACAACAGGTGCCGCAGTGTCAGCATATCGCAACAGGCTGTAACGCGAGACATTTCCACTGGCATTCAGTTAACTATTACGATCTCTGTTCGAATGTCTTCGACTTTGCACAGTCTTGGGCGTTTTATAGCTTCGAATGGTTGAGGCGGAAAATTCTACAATAGCGTAGAAGTTTCTGGATGTTTCTAGAATACACCTCAAAGGAGATTCTTACTTTCGAGAAAATTCTTTACGCCACCATCTCTACAACGAAAGAAGCTTTTATTCGAGTAGATTGTGTCTTGACTAATTGACACACAGGGTGGTGCACTCATTCTCAATCTCCAGATGGGATCCTAAAAGTATACAATCACATTTCACTGTGCTATCACGTTTCAATATATTAGAAATCATCTTAAGACCTTCAATATTTTCAAATATTTTTATCATTTCGCTATGAAAAATTACTGGTGCCGCATTTATACCAAAAGCCTTAAAACCGATATCTTCCAAAAGGTGTGTTGAATGTGCACAATTTTGATGACTCTTCGTCCAATGGGACCATCCAAAAACCTGAGTTTGCATCTAAAGTACTAAAACACTTAGTCTAGTTTAGCTTTACAGTGCTCTACATTAGGGAAAGGAAAATGCGCTCTCAGTATAGCCTGATTTAAATGCCGATAATCTTAATTTACCGTTTGGTTTCTTTACCAGAATTATTGAATTCACCCATTCAGTTGGTTCAGACATAGGAACTGTAACTTGTAATTCAACCATTCTTATTAATTCATTTTTTAAAAGAATTTGCAAACGAAATGGTATTTTTCTTGGTGGATAAATTACAGGAGTTGATTTTTGTTCAGTTGTTTTTTTTTTTTTGTTTCCCTTTATTTCATTCATCTTATTTTTCATATATTTATTTATTGTATCTTCTAAGCTTAGACTAACAATAAGTAAGCATATCTTACAAACTAAATAATTAATATTAATACACCTTGCCAATGCTTAGTGCTTTTTAGTAATCACAATGTTATATGTTAGTTACTGTAATAAATGTTATATTAGTGTTTGTACATGATTAAGGTGTCGATGTTAGTTGTGATGGTGATTTCATACGCTTTAGGCGACTTGGAACCCTATTACATGCTAGTTTCCTAGCTAGATGATTTGGGTGCTCTTTGATTTTTTGCGCATATTTTAAGCTGGCGTCAAAGATTTCCTTTTTTACGAGCGGAATGTTCAGATCTTTGTGAATGTTTGTATTCTTTATAAACCAAGGAGCCCCAGTAATGGTTCTTAGAATTTTGGAATGCGCTCTTTGAATCAGTTCTATGTTAGAGTTGCTTGCGCCGCCCCACAACTGGCTACCGGAAGTCCATATTGGTTTTATGATGGCTTTGTACAGCAGTGTTTAATATTCTAGGCTCAACCTGGAATTTTTGTGCATGAGCCAGTGTAGGCTATTTGCTTTCAAAGTCATTTGTTTTTTTTTGGCTTCGATGTGGCGCTTCCATGTCACACCCGCGTCAAGATGAATTCCAAGGTACTTCACCTCCTTTGCTTGAGGAATAGGAACATTTTTGAGTTTCATCGCTGGACATGTACCTTTTTTATAGTAAAGGTTATAAGCGTACTTTTCGATTCACTAACGTTTATTCGCCAGTCAGCCAACCAATTTGTTACTAGGACCAGATGATGTTCTAAGTAACGGGATGCGATTTTGGAATTCGGATGTATGCTAAGGATAGCTGTATCGTCTGTGAAAGTTGCTGTTGTTAAGTATTTATTGGTAGGCATACATCTGTCACCATTATATTGACACCTAGTACACGATTTGACAATTTGGAAATTAATTCACATTAATTATATTATAATAACAATTTATGATCAATTATAATAAAAATTATATTTATAATAATAATTTACATTTACATTTACAATACTACTAATATGTGTAGGCAGGATTTCCTAGTTCATTAGGTCGTTTGGTCGAGCTATCTTTAATGCCTGGTGGTTTCTTCTAGATATAGCAACTCGATTATATCTTCGTTCTTATGCCGTGTATCGAAGTGTTTTGTGGACATCTTTTTTATCTCTTCGTCAATTCTTGTCATATTTAGATTGCCGTGTATGTCTTCATTTGTTGTGTACTAACTATACATTATGATCACTCTTAATACTTTTTATTTATATTTAAAATATATTTTCCTGTTGTTGAATTTTTTCTATGTGTGACCTCTTTGCCGTTCCCTATACTTGGACTCTGTATGTCCAAATTGGCTTTATAACACACTTGTATAGCAGCAACTTGTTGATAATTGTGAGTTTCGATTGCTTACCCATTAACCAATATAGTTGCCTAAATTTTTCTTTTATACGAGTATGTTTCATTTTTTGTTTGATGTGCACTACGACAATTTAACTTTGAGTCTATTCGTATACCAAGGTATTACTATTGTTGTGAGTCAGACTCAAGTAGTAGACCCTATTGGTGTCAGTCAGACTCAAGCTACCTGCGCGTAGTTGACTCACAGCACCAACTCCTAATAGACACTACACATATGGTGTAGTTAGCATTTAGAAGTATTACAATTAAACTAAGCACATACTACTAAAGCAAGCCCATATTTCTAGGGTCAAATATTATAAATAAATAGTATTTATTTATTAATCATTATGCGAACTTTTAGGGTGTTACAGTTCCGCAATCAAGTTGACGACGGGCATTGGATATTAGAATGCACCATCGACATTTTTATATCGAGTAAGTCAGCTGGCCTAACTAGCTGTGACCAATCAAGAATCGTGTGACTGGAGCACCAGAAAGGTGCTTACCTAGAGTGTAAGTGTTCATTGTAAATAGTATATTCGACTTATGATTTTAAGTAATAAAGCTATTGGCTTTTGTCTTATATTGAAGCACAAAACAACACGGTGTGTGCCTTGTTAGGAACCACCAGATCCTCGTCCATGCCCGCGCCTATTACTGGCAACAAAAGGGCGCTCGCTACTAGCGACGTTAAGCACGGACCCCAACATTTTGGCGCAGCCGGTAATTTTGACCGCGAGGCTACCAACACAACGCAGCCGGTATTAAGGACCTACAGGAGGAAACCCAGGGCAAGGAACCCTGAAGCAGGCAGAGCATTCTGCAACCAATCTGGAGGAAACGGAGGGCAAGGAACCCTGAAGCAGGCGAAGCATCCGATAATAGATGAGATGTCACCAAATAGGACAATGGTGAGTACAAGTATAATAGCGTATTATAAGTAGATACTTCTGCGACCCTACAGGCGCGATTGCACTGTTGCACGCAGCTTTGTATGGTCAAACATTAACCGTCAGTATGATCGGACTGTCGTATGTATGTCGTCTTAGCTGTGAGGATATTTTTGGTAGGGGATTTGTGTTTGTTTGTCGTTAGGGATATTTTTGAAAACACATTTTTCATATTTATACACACAATTAAATTCCATGAGGTAAAATATAAATACTCTTATTATGTTGCTCATACGTTGCGGGTTAATTTTAGAATATGGATTCAAATACAGAGATTAAATCATGTAACTTTAAATTTTGAAAGTATTGCCTTATAGTAGAAAACAATTTTTGGTACATTGTTACTCGTTTGAGTTTGGAAAGAAATTATTATTATTATTTTTTTTTTAATCAGTTCATTTATTTTTGAATTCACTCATTTCGAGCCTAACAATAAGTAATTAAAGCTTAAGAGCTAAATTAACTATATTTATCCCGCACAAGTGTTTGGGCTTAGTATTAAATTTCACTACATTTTTGCCTTTTAGTTTTAATTCAATTTAAATTCATTTCATTTTATTAATTTATATAGTAATTATTTAATATTTAGTAAATTAAGTCTAAATGAAAGGAAACATGAATTTTAAAATTAATGGGGCTAGTTTAATCTATGATGAAATTTGTGAGATCTATAAGGATCAAACGGGCAGTATTGAAACGATGGGTTCAGAGGAGATCTCCAAGGCAGTGGCCAGGATAGTACCTGTGTTTACTGGTGCTGCGGCAGAAGACTTACGGTCAGAAGTCAACAAGTTCATTCAAGATTGTGAACATGCAAAGAGAAGCATAAGCCCTGATGAATTGCAAGATTTATTTCACTGTGTTAAGCAACGGATGTTTGGAGATGCATATAATCTTGTGCTGATGAGCTTTACGGCCTTCTAAAGAGAACTTATTTAAAGGAGAGAACTCTGGAATACATATCCCAAGAAATCAGAGTCGGGAAGCAGCTGGCAAGTGCAGACATACGCGCCTTTGCCAGGCGTCTAGGGTCACCTCAGATGATGGACTAGGAAATAATAAGAAATAAGTACAATGGTGTTGGAGATACAGCATTATTATACGAAGTTGACAAGTTGGTGTTAAAATTTTCAGGTGGGTCTCCGCAACTCCGCTCTAAAGATTCATATGCTGAATAGCAGAACAGGAACTCTGGAGGAATTAGTAGAAGAAGTGATAAGAGCACAAGTCCTCGTGGAACAGAGTACGGCTGGGGTAGGCGAGGTACATATGTTCTAAAACAGACAGGTCATGTTCACTTCCGCTCTCGTGGATAGAGAGGCAAGCAATTCCGTCCCAAACATATACAGAGGAGCGAATAATCTCGGGGTCTCCGACAAGAGAGCCGTGAATCCTAGAAATTCGTACAGAGTGCACCCACATGTTCGTTCTGCCATAAGTCATACAAAGGATGAGCGGATTACACGCAAAAACATGCCCTACTGTATGAAACGCAAAGTATATGGTAATAATGCAAGTCTACAGTGCCTATGGGGCACGGAATGGGATCAGAGTAGGAGGCAGCCAGCTACGATAATCCCAAATCCACCCAGGATGGGCAGAAGGGGTAACTTCAGTAGGCCCCGAATTAAGTTAACAGAACGAATTAACCAAAAACGAAAATACTGGGTGTGGTCAGCAGCGACCAAATTTGAACTCCAGAAGTGATGCGAGGATGAGCAACACCATACAGGGGTTGAGATGTTTCTCATGTGGATATCGGGCAGCAGAGTGGAGGGAAAAACAATCCCAACAAAGGGACCAGGGAAACTTCAAGCGGCCGAGTCGAGGCCAGTAGACTGGAAAGCCAAAAGAAAGGAAGAAAGAATTAAGTCAGATGTACGTGAGACCAGTAATGTAAGAGTTACATTCCATGAGAAGGAGGAGGAAGATGCTCTCCAATACCACGTACCGAGTAATGTAAGGACTATGGTTCAAGATAAGCAATAGCAAAAGTCTCTCCGGGAAAAAAATTTTAATTGCGTTTTTGTTTGGGTAACTGTGATGATTCTAGTACCTAGGTTAAGTTTTAATAAGGTTAGAAAGTATGGACCAATCGCCGCGGATGAGCTATGGGATTTTGTAGTTAAGATAATCCTGATAATTTTAGAAAGTATAGGATCCTAGAGGATAACTGTGGTGCCTGGAGGAAAAAATTTGAAGAGCTAGGAAGTAGATACGCGTCCATGTTGGGAACAAAAGGACGTTGCTTCGTTATAAGCAGAAAGGGAGATGCATTCGTCGAAATACCCTGCAAGGAGGCAGCTGGTGGAAAGCTAGTACTTTTGGTAGATTCAGGGGCGGACACCAGCCTCGTGAAATCTAGTGTTTTACGGAAAGGGCTGGGGATTAATCAGACGGACGTGAGAATGCAGATGCACTTAGCAGAGTTCCACAAAAGCAAGAGATATCTGTAGGTCAGACTAGAACAAAGGCAAAGGCCGACAGGGAGAAGACTTATGTTAGACTAATGTATGAAACGATCAGTAGTTGATACAGAAACAGCAGAAATAAAAGAAACGAATGAAGAAAGAGACAAACAGCTAATTAGCGGTGTAGAGTGGCTCGAGTATGACAAAGATATTCATGAGGTACTGAAGGGTTTCCATGATTCACGTCTAGGTGGACCAGGGATCTTGGAAAACCTACGAGAGAATCAGATGGGTATACGCCTGGAAAGGTATGCTCAGAGACATACACAAATATATAAAGAGTTACCCAAAATGTCAGGCCAACAAGAGTTCGAGGTTAACAAAGATGCCAATGATGTTATTTGACACAGGAAAACCATTTGATAAAGTTCACATGCATATTGTAGGTATTTTACCTACAGTTTCGGGAACTAAATACATCTTGACGTTCCAAGATGATTTTTCAATGTATATGCATGTTTAGCCATACCTGATGCAGGGGCGAGTACGTTAGCCAAATCATATTTTGACGAAATTATAGCTTGTTACAACATACCGAAAGTGTTGGTGACGGACAACGGTTCAAAATTCGTGTCAAAACTATTCTCTGAGACGTGTAAAATGCTAGGGATTGAGAAATTACACATTACTCCTTATCATCCGCAAGCGAACAGATCTCGCTAGAATGAAGTTATAGACCTCCGGCAGAATACTTGCGTAGTTTCGTCAAAGAGGATGGCTCTAACTGGGATCCGTGCTTAACTGCGGTCATGCATATACACATCAATAATGTACATGTATCAACGAAGCAAACTCCGTTTACAAAACTCTACGGATTTGATTTCAACCTGCCAGCAAATTTGATGCGCAAATTTGATGCGTAAATGTTTGCCAGTATATAATACTGGTGACCCAAATAAAGTGCTGAAATATCAGCTACAGCGAACGCACGAATTGGTTAGAGAAAACCAAGATCGTACTAAACGCGTAGACAGAGAAGCCAGAGGTACTAAACCCAGTAGTCTTTCAAGTGGGTGACCGAGTACTAATGAAGAACCAGAATAGGAAAAATAAATTTTCCCCTGTATGGATAGGGCCGTACTCGGTGGCAGAAATCCGCTGATCAGTTACCACGGTGGTAAAAATTAAAAGCAAACCCAAAAATCTCCACAATAACTTACTAAACTTCTTCCATTTGCGAACTCACAGCTACATAACATGTATTTGTAGTATACTACACTCATTTGATGAGCAACTGAAACCAGCATTTTATTAACAAGCATAAAATAGCGTCACTTCTATTTGCAAAGTCAAGGCAAGCGTGAAATTCAACCATGTTGACTAAGATCGTTAATAAATTACATAATGTGAATACTAAGCGAACACTGCAGCTAAAACGCAGTGAGAACAATAATGAGAAGAGAGAGAATGGTTGAAGAATATTAAGTAAGGTAATAATTGGTGATGAAAAAGATGTGAGATAGAAAAACACAGATATGAGAATCAAAATTGAACGGAAGAAAAAATATGAACAAAAAATTTATTTAATGCATTTGGGCAAACCGCAAACCCACAAACGCAATAGATGTACATTCGTACAAACATGGCACATGATATGAAGATGGACAAAATCTGTCCCAATAGGAAACATTGGAATGAATGTGTGGGCACGCATTCTAATAAGTAAGTATGATATAAGTATATCTTTTTGTAATAAACTAGGTCCGAGCAAGAGTAGAAAGAAAAGGAAAGATAGGATTAGGAATAGATAAGTTTAGGTAAAATATTGGATCAATAAAATTAGAAATAAAAATAATCAATCAGTAAGCCAATATAAAAATTAGATGTACTATTTCTATAAATAAAACTATTAAATATACATAAAATTGAAACTAGTAGAAACTAACTAAGTAGAAATTAGAATAAGCAAGAGAAAGTAAAATTTAAGGGCAGAGATAGTGTGGGACAACTTGATGGATTAAAAATAAGTTCAAGGAAAAAATTTAAATATAAATAAGATCAGGAATTCGATGAAATGGAAAAATACCTAAGGAAATATACAAAGAAAAATTTGTTTCGTAAATGAAACTTAAGAATAACGGTAAAAAGGAACACAACACGAGGGTGTGCCTGGAAGGTATGTAGTCATATATGGGCGGACTACAGGGTGTGGTAGAATACACTCGTTTATGGATATATACATACCAGGTGATAACTTATTCAAAAAGTATTAGTTGCAATGAAAAATTGAGTCATAAAATTGACACAGTTTATACATAATCGGATTTATCTTAAATATTCTTGCTAATGTCATGCCCCTCTGACAAGATTTGCTCAGAATAAAAAAATTAAAATATTTTTTTTCTCAGACCCCTATACGGCGGTAAAATCAATCAATGGTTCATTCCTCTTCCCCTCTGGTATATAGTGACGAAGTAATGTATCTCATGATGTAGGAGGGTAAGACGAGTGAACCGAAGTGGACTGGTACAGTCTTAAACTTTGAAGTACGGTTTAATGTAACTAGAAATAAGCAACGACTTTGTAATTGGCAAAATATCAACTTTAGGTTAAGCTTATGGCTGATGCTGTTACGGAGTAAGAAGACCTTTGCAGAAATGCAGTTTAACAAATACGGATGTAGTACTGGATACTGCAGGGGAATAATGGTTCGCGAAGGATGATTGGGTGTTTGTTACGGAGTTGCCAAGGATGGAATTGGGAACAATTTTGAAGAAGAATATGATGAATAAACTTTTTGGAAAACAATCTGTGGCCAGTGGTGCTGAGCTAAAGCGTCAGTGCGAACCATCAACACAGAAATAACGCTGGTTGGTGACCTATTCCATGCCAAGCTGTATCCATTGTTTATAACTTTGAACAAGTTGCCCGAGGCAGTGCCATCATTGAAAGGAATCTCTTGGTACAATAAGGTTCCGGAACGGTTCTACGAACTAGCCGAAGTAGTATGATAGTTCCACTACCACTACTGGAATAATTGACGATGTACAAAGTGTACGATATCCCAAAGCGATTGAACGCTTATTGTAGTTTATCACCAAAGACTAGGTATGACTACATAGCTGAAAGCCAATCACAACAACATTGCATTGGTCAATCTACAAAGAAAGAGAAAGATTGCCGCGGTGTGAATCTAGCAAACAATTACGATATCACCCGGGAGAGTTGCTCACCCGAATAATATAAAACTTAAAGCATGAACGGTGTAAACACGTGGCCATTCTAACATCGGCTGGAGTTCTGGTAGCCAAAAAATCAATAAATATATGACCCGATCGTTTTGACGAACCAATAGTGGTTACTGCGGTGTGATCAAGCAAAGCAACACGTATGTAACTAATGGGCACAGGCTATAATACGATTGGTGCGGAGTACAGAGCGAGAGATGAGTCATGGTCCAATTTATCAACTTTCCTCATCACAACAGGCGAAGCATCATGAAAACTATAGGGGTTTCATATACAAAGGCACTCAAAATGCTCTGTCACTACATCAGCCGCATTTTCGCTATTACACCATCAGGGATCTGTGGAAAACACTGAATAACAATAGAACCAATCAGCGATTTGGTTAAGGAGGTTGAAGCCCAAGGTAAAGTAGCGGGCCTCACCGAGTCCTACATTTAGAATTGCGCACTCTTCGTTATTTTTCCCAGGACGTCGAACCAGCCCTATCCGCTACGGAATGCAGAATTCACCGAGGGAATGCAGCACAGAAAGAGACGGAGAACACAGTGTTAATATAAGAATAAATTATATAAATAAATTGTAAAATAAAAATAAGAACAAAAAGAAAAGAAAAAAAAATTAAAGGATTCCAATATATAAAAAAAATTAATAGATAAAAAAGGGGGCGAAAAATATAAGGACCAATAAGAAAAAAAATAATGATAAAAAACAAAAAAAGAGAGAAAAGAATAAAGAAAAGAAATAAAAGATAAAACAAACAGAACCCAAAACATGGCAAAAAAGATAATAAAAGAACAAATGAATTGTATAGTATATTGGATGCACAAACTGTTTGCGTTGCAGATATATAAGACAAATTAATAACTAAGAAGTAGTTATACTACCTACTTAGAAGGAGGGGAGGGATGTTGTGAGTCAAACACAGAATTGCCTCAAGAAGCTATTAGATTATTATTTATTATTAATTAAATAATAAACGCCCTAAGGCGCACGAATAATACAAAAATGTTACGGTAAAGTAAAAGTCGATTGCATTCTTTTAGGTGAGCGCATTTAACAATTGAACTGCAATGAACTTTCACTATTGACTGGTCAACACTTTCTCAAAAGTGTGCCACACGATGATTGCATTAGCGGACAATTGCAGAATGTGCAAACTTAAGAGTAGAGCAATTATAAATAACAATGTCGCTCAGTGCCATAAACAGCGTTTTCGAGAAAGTTTATTCTTCATAGTCTTCTTCAAAATAATTCCCAATTCCGCCTTGGCAACTCCGTCACAAACACCGACTCATCCTTCGCGAACCATTATTCCCCTGCAGTCGCCAGTACTACATCCGGATATGTTATTCTTATTTCGTGGCAGCATCAGCCATATGTGTTTCAGTTACGTATTGGTTGATTGGTGTAAGCCGGTCAAGCATACTTACCTACTCAATACAAGAATGTTGATGGTGCATTCTATAGACCAATGTCAACCCAAAAGCGGAACTGTAATACCTTAGACGCTATAATACTTAATATACCCTAAAAGCAAGTGCGTGAATATTTCTTAAATGTTAACTGCACCAGTTGTGTAGTAACTGTTAGGAGTTGATGCAGTGAGTCAACTACACGCAGGTAGCTTGATTCCGACTCACAACACAGATGGCGTAGTGCCCGCCCTTTTACAGACAGGAATAAAGGTAGTGGCTTCGCAAATGGTAAAGTTATTCAGGATAAACTTGGCGATAGGTTATATTTCAGCAATCTAGAGGAAAGCTCTAGTTATGTTTATACCGAAGGTTGGAAAGAGGGATTTCAATTCTCCAAAATCTTTCAGACCCGTAAGTCTAACCTTCTTTGAACTCAAAGCAATGGACAAAAATATGGACAATTATTTAAGAACAGACACTCTAGTCACATCACCTCTAAATCGATGACAGCATGCATACAGAGGAGGAAGGTCCACGGAGACTGCCGTGTATCAGTTAACTGATATCATTAGAGACGCAATAGAGAATCAAGAAATAGTCATCTGTGCTTTCCTTGACATTGAAGGAGCCTTCGATAAAACGTCGCATCAGGCGATTCGAAGAGCACTCTGCAGAAAATATACAGAGACAGCCATAACCCAGTGGGTGAGTTCTATGCTTCAAACGGGAATAATAGAGACTAATGCGGGCGATACCGCAATAGAAGTGCTCTGTACAAACGAGTGCCAGTAGGGAGGAGTACTTTCCCCACTCAAGTGGATCGTAGTGGTAGATGAACTATTTGATTTGCTACAGCACAACGGCATCACTTGTCAAGGATATGCCAAAGACATTGTAATAATAGCAAGATTTAAAGCAGTCTTTGTGACATAATACAGAGAGAAATCTTTATTACTCAAGAATGGTGCACTTCAGTTGGACCGAACTTAAACCCCACAAAATCAACCATTCTACCGTTCACTCGGAAAAGAAATTGCCGCAATCAAACTCCGCAATTTCGATTAGTTTGTCAAGGGAGGCTAAATATCTAGCATGCGGATTTTGTAATTAGTAAGGCAATTAGAGCATTAATGGTGTGCAGAAGCTTAGCTGGGAGCCCATGGGGTTACAAACCTCACATTCTGAAATGGATTTACAACATGATGGTTAGGCCAGCTCTAGCATGGGCCCATAGAACCCAATTGCACACCATGGAAAACACTTTGAACAAAGTACAATGACTAGGATGAACTGGACTGGAGTTATCAAAACGTGTCCCACAGATGCAATGGAAACACTTTTAGATCTTACTCAGCTACATATTGCAGTAGAAATGGCAGCAAAAAGAATCGTCAAGGAAGAGTAGATTCTCATTCTACTCTTTGTAGTAGTAAACAAAGAGACAGCATCGTTGCCACTATATACCTCGCAGATCTACCTAGAGACGATATGAACAAAATGTATAACTTTGAGAAACGCTTCACATTTGTGCTTGGGAACAAGAAGGAATGGAAACCTGAATCACTTCAGGATATCCTAAAAGATCATACCATTAAGTGATTCACAGATGGTTCAAAAACAGAAGAAGGGATAGGAGCTGGCATATTTGGGCCGAGGGTCAACCACTCCGAACCAATGGGGAAACCAACCAGCATGCTCCAGGCAGAGATACATGTAATTCGCCTCTGTGTTATCATTAACCTTCGACGTAACCTTGTGAGTCAAGACATTGCTATCATGTCTGACAGCCAAGCAGCTATAAAAGCACTCAATTCATATGAGATTCATACTAAACTCGTTTGGGAATGCGCAGAGCTTTTAAATAAGTTAGGGAGACTCAATAAACTGTCCATACTATGGGTCTCAGGACACACTGGGATCTCTGCAAATGAAAATCGGATAGCCTCACTAGGAATGGGGTAGCCACACCTTCCATTGCACCTGAACCATTCTTTGGCATAGGGGCATATATATTATAGCATAACAGATAAATTAAGGCAGGAGGAAAAGTTCAGAAGATCATGGTACTGGCTCTCACTAACAAAACTGAGACAATCCAAGCTCATGATTGGGGACTACACCTCAAAACGTGCAGCTCTATGTCTACAGTTAAGCAAACACCATTTAAGAACTCTGACAGGTCACCTCACAGGCCACTGTCGTTAAAGAAGCCACCTCATGAAACTGGGACTCTCACCAGTAAGCACGTGTGGGTTCTGCACGGCGGCAGAAGAAACACCAGAACACCTTCTAAGGAACTCCGAAACTTAGCTCGCAGAAGGAAGAAATATCTGGGGCATTACTGGCCCGAGAGAAAAGACATTAGAGCAATGAACCCCAACTCAGTGCTAAGTTTCCTTAGAACTATTGGACTTATGGAAGACCTTTAGTAGGTACATGCAGGAGGAGAACAATAGATCAAAATGGTCGAGGTATATTTTTCGTCTTTATTTCATTCATTCATTCAAGGGTCATCCTCCAGGTGGAAACGGTGTAGATACATAAAGCATCCATGACAACTCAGCAGATGTGTGGCGTAGTAGTCTGTGCTTACATTTGACCCATTTTGAGATATTGGGTATTACCTGGTACGTTCAGCGGTCCTTCGAAGATTGCTCCCAACTTTGCTGCCACTCTATGATCGTACGGCGTCTCGCAGCTTTTTTCTTATCATTGGATGGTCTCTCCCCATTGTGCTGTAAAGCTGCTGCAGTTCCTTCATGGATAAATCGACATGTACTTTTCTTGCGCTGATGCATATGACATCGTCGGACACCGCTCTGTACGCACTCGCTACCTTCAGAGTGCTCAGCCTATAAATTGCGTGGATCTCCTTCGTATGCGTCTTCCTCGGATCAGCCCAAATTGGTGAGGCGTACATTATCACAGACGCTGACAGTTGTGGTCGTTTACCCTCTCGCGGTCATCTGATGTTTGACATTATACGTGTGAGCGCGCCATTCACAGTTTGAAGGTCATCTTGGAGTGTAATAAGACTCCAAGAAACTTCAGATATGGATCCGAAGTAATTCGGTGCTGCCCACCGAAATCTTAATCTCCTCCCGTGCCTTGCATGCGCCTAGTAGTACCACTTCAGTCTTAGGTGCATCCAGCTCCAGTTTTGCGACTGTTAACCATCTCCTTATTTATGATCTGGTTTCGATGCATGTGGCCTGTAATGATCGAAGGTGTTTATTTACGGCCACAAGAACTAATTTGAGGATGCTATCGTGCATGGCATTCAATATCGTTTGGCTTGTTGGGGTCCGTGAGTGCCGTCGCTAGTAGCGGGTGCCCTTCTGATGCCGGTAATAGGCGCGGGCGGGGCCGATTCCTAATGAGGCGCTTAACGCTGCCAGGTAAACACTGTGTTGTTTCTAGTTACAAGCGAGACAAGATTTTTATTACTTTAAACTATAAGTCGTATATACTATTTACAATGAACACTTACAGTTTAGGTAAGCACCTCTCTGGTGCTCCAGTTACGGAATTGTTGAATTGTCGAGTCAAATGCCCGTCGTCAACTCGACACAAATTAAACAGTCTCGCCCTATCAGCCATTATGAGATCAATGTTGGGGACCCCATCCAGTCCCGGCGCCTTGCCAGAGCTGCCATAAATCGTTCGAACTCCTCCACGCTCATGCTTGGGGAGCATAGCAGCTGAATATGAAAATGCCATCCATCTTGACTCACGTAAAGCTTTCTTCAACTGCCGCCATCCTTCTTTGTGGACTTTTTCACTCATCGGCCATATTGCTGCTTTTCCTAATGCATCTCCCGTCTATCCATGCGATTCCTCGATTTGGTAGTCCTCAGAGAGTATGACCACGTCTAGCTGGAGTTCACCTTGTGTTTGCCACAGTAGATCCTGTGCTGCCGCATAGTGATTAAAATTGAGCTGGAGAATTCTCATACTCTTCTATGTATTCCCTCCTGGTAACTAGACTATTTCACGCTGTCACATAGCGGGCACTTCTCCTTGTTACCGCAAGTCGCTGCGATCTGTCCGGATTCTCCGGATTTTCTGCAAAGGCTCGTTCTGTCCGTATTTGCACAACGTGTGGCCAAATGGTCGTATCCCCAGAATTTGAAAAAGCACTTCACCGAAACCACTTCCCGGATTCGACAAGACACCCAACCGATTCGAACTCTTTGCATGTGTAGCACTTTCTTTGCATCCTCGGCGGGCAAGTTGATGAAAGCCGTCTGTGTACCACTGAATGATGTCTGCAGGTCTCGGCTGGCCTTTTGATGGCACATTATACATACAATGCACTTCACAGATGTCGCCCCTTGTCGTCACCTCGTCCAGATCCCTACACTGTATAGTCAATATAATGGTCCTGAAAGCCACGCTCTCTGTCTCCTTTAGTACCTCCTCTATGGCAGTCTGGTATATTGCAGTCCTGCTCCCCGCGTTTCTCTTCAGCTCCAATAGCAGCTCTTCCGTGCCCGTTCTGGGCATGCTTCTAACATGCTCCCCAAGAGATTTCAGAGCCTCGCTGTGGTGCTGATGACATTTTCCACGGGGCCATTTCAGCCGGGTTTCATCCGAGACTTAGTGTGGGCCTCGAATATCATCGACCTTCAGCTCAAAATCGCCAATTCAAAAGGTTTTCCAGTATCGTTACACCAGGGCCCTACTGGTCTTAGGCCCTGGTGTCCGAATTATAAGAATCAATCCCCTTAATGGGGCCCGATTCTGCTGTAGTTGTCGCCACGTGCTACTCTCCGAGGGTTATTCCGACCCCGCCGACCGAACATGAATTGAAACCACTCTGGTACTTCCGATTGCCCCTAGCCTATGCTGGAGCCCGCTTAATCTGCGTTTGTACGCCGCTATCATTGCCTCCTTACGTATCAGGGGAAGCAAATCCAGTAAGGCATTGAGTGCGTCACATGATGTAGTGCTCATTACACCAGTTATACCCAAGCACACACTTATCTGAAGCTTGGTCAGATAGTAACCATAGTGGCTCTCCAACAAATTACCGAGGCATATGTGATTATTGGTCCAACAAGAGTAGTGTACAGCCAGTGCACCTCCGCTGGACTTAGACCGCAAGTTTTACCGAAATTCCGCCTACACTGCCAGAACAGTTTTAGTGTACGAGAGACCCTCTGACGACATAACTCTTCCAGGTCAATTTAATATCTGGGGTCACCCCTAGATACAAAGACAGCTGCAGTTACTCTTTCCATCGTTGGTAGTAACAGGCCTTCTATTTGATGTCTCCTAGTAAAGAGCGCACTTGCAATTCACTGAATGACTTTGTACATCACACCAATTCTCAATCTTCCAACACTTCTTGCATTATACTGCAAATAGTCAGTAAGGACTATCCCGAGATTGAACGTGACCTCAAACGTTTGGCGAATTAGTGAGAAGGGTTTCCACAATGAATACCATAGAATAGGAATAGGTACTTTCACACTATTGCCATCATGGAGGAGTAATCCTGCAACCAGAGAAATGTGTTGCAAGGAGTACATTGTTTACTTCCGATCTTGAGCTGGTGTAGGAACCATCAGGATTCAACAAAAAATCCTTTCCGAAAGAACTTTACATAGCCTTGCTGAACTCTTCTGATCTATCATTTCGCTGTAAAAATTTCTATAAGAGCCCAGTTTAGAGGATTTATCCTTTTTCCTATATTCTTTTTTCAGCTCACAGTAGGCAATCCCGTCAGCTTCCAACTGAATTTTAAGTATCTCGATATCGGCACATTCCCGTGTTTCTGCCCTTTGTTTCGTGCGCCAGGAAAGGCGTTTCTCCTCCCTCCTCAACTCTTTGTATCGTTCCTTTGCAGCTAGCGCTCGTTATATTTCGGTTTTCGTTTCAGTTGCATTCCGACACTCTTGGTCGTTCTACTACGTTTCTCCGTCACCGATGCACAGTGGAAAATTTTAGTCCTTATCGGATCAAAAATCTGTCACTCTTTTGTTGTTAGAGATAGAGTTATGAAATTTTGCACGAAGAATCTTAAATGTATTTGGTATTATTCTGTAAAATATGAGCCAAATTAAACCAGAACTTATTTCAGAATAAAGGTAAGAAGTTTATTTTTTGCATATAGAGATCACTTGTACATGTATTTGGTACAAAATAGTAACTCTAAGTTTAATTTTTGTTTTGATTTTGATTTTTAAAATAAAATTAACATATTCGTATTGTTTTCAATAAGTAAATAATACAACAAAAAATAAACTTAAAAATAATAATAAATAATAAAAATAAAAAAAAAATATTTAAATAATTATTTAACCGAGACTTTTTCTTCTCAAAAATCACTACTTTCTGGTGACTTCATCAGTTTAAGCGTATCTTCATCCAAATCTTTTGCAAGTTTGGCAGATGGTTTTCTTATACTTGTTACATATGGATCAGAGGTGTAAAGAAGGCTGTTGAAAACGTCTTCGTTAGTGGCTGATCGCGAACATTTTCGAGAGTGATGTAAACGATAGTTTTTGTAGTCTTTATTGCGCGACTCTTGTGCGTCTTCGGACAGCTGACCAATAGGCAACACTGCAAAATGTTTTATAATGCTTTCTCCATGTATCAATATTTTGTGGACAGATGATGGCATATAATACCAGTTGTATTTTTTTATATACAATCTTGCTGTTTCCATTGCATATTCGCCAAATTTTTCAGGGTCTATTATTAAATCAGACGATAAAGCTTGAAGAATGATGTGAAACCTTTTTATTAATTCTTCATCTACTCCAGTTATATCAGCAGATCGCGAAACATTAAAAAAAATCTTCTAGCGGTATTACCATCATTGCTGTTACCACTTCCTTGCCTTGGCTTATCAATATGTAATCCTAACTCTTCACGAAAACGTTTTTGTATATTAGCTTTTTTAAGCTTCTTTATTGCTTTATGATTTTCAGTTAACGCTGACCATTTTTGGCATTCACTATTATAACCAATGTGCAAAATCATTTCCATACATCTCATCCACGCGTGGAGGGTCGATAAACCATACTTAAAAGCATTTTCATCTTCTGGTCTTGCTGCTACTCTCTCTAAGTTATTCATTTGAGTAGGTGTCGCTTTGCATATGGTACATGATGTACTTGAAGGAGTATTTGTAAAACTTGTGCTACTTTACCATCAATAGCCTACTAGTCAACTTTTTTTTATATAACGGAATAACGAATAACAATGCAAAGCTACTTTAACAAAAATCATTTCTTCTTGCTCTCTTTGCTCTCAGAGTGTTCCGTACGCGTAGCAGCAAATGAGCGTTGTTTACACTGCACGTGCGGAAGCAGAGCGTTAGCAACATTTTTCGTTGTCGGCACAAGTGGTACATTTTTAATTTTGTGATCATCACTAGTCTAGAGGAAAGAAATTATAGTCAAAAACTTTGTTTTTTATGGGTAGTTTTTTTTATCTAAATAACTGAGTTTTTTAACATTATTCAATGTAAGTTATGTTTATGCACGAATATGCAGCTAATATTTTTATAGTATTTCATTAATATATTAAGCTTTAACATTTTTTATATATGAGCGCAAAGCTAAACACAGCTCCTAATTAAAAGCCTTAGCAAAGTTTTTACATGCAGCCAAAACAACATTACATCATTCAGGAGCTAAAATTTCAAATGTTTTTACTAAAACCTGATCCGCTATTTATTAAATCGGAATCTACATCAAATTACCTTTCCAATAAGGTATATAACTCCTTAATTGTAATGTGAATTATATTTAAAATATGCTCTGAAATATGTTTTATTTTTATAGTAATAAATCGTTGTCGTAAAAAGATGTGCATACGGTCCATATTTCCGAGTATTACTATTAACCAAACTTCAAATATTTTACTCAAATTATTAAGTTCGACATCTTAGCTTTTCGATAAAAAAAAATTATGGTGTAATTTGAACCATTTAAAAAATGAATTATGGGCTAGTCTTACTCTACGATTTTCCACTGTGCGATGGTAGTCTAGCACCTCTTCGGCACCCGTACGGATATAGTGAGAGATGTGTGTCTTCCTATTGGCGAAGGTGCCAGCTTTCCATTGTGATTGCAGCTTCTTAGTGTACATATCCGTATGAGTTTTGGTGCACAGAGGGGTGTATGGACTTGGGCTGCAACCAAGGAGTCGTCCGAGTGGATGTTTGAGCCACGTATTAACGCTTACTTCCAAAAGCGATTACTTTGCGAAATAGTTCTGCAATTACTTTATTGATTTTGATTGGGGCAAATATTTGTGTAATATTATAGTTGACAAATGAGAGCAATGCACTCTTCTTTATTGCACTGTATTTCGTAAATGCTTTTATATGTTATTCATTGATATGATTCATTGGTTTCGGCGAATCATATTCTGTTATTATGGAAAAGTTTTTTTCTGGTCGGTGTTATATTTTTAATTTTTAGATGGAACTTTTTCGGTTTGGAAATAAGCGTTACAGTTGCGATTATTATAATAACTACGATAATAAATAGTATAATGTCTTTATGTTTATCATTTGTTCTTTTTTGAAAAATGTCTTCACTTATTTTATCTAAATTATTAATTTGTTCTAATACTATATCATCAAATATAAGTTCTTTATTTATAGTTTTATTGATCGTAATATTATGTGAACTTACAAAACTTTGTTTGAATACTTTATTCATATTTTCAAATATGGTATATCCGATTTGTATGGAACAGTTGCAAAAATTAATTTAGTAGCCATGCTCTCTACCATTACAAGTATTAATAACGGGAGTATTTATTTGATTTTTTGCTAATATTCCAACACTTCCTAAATGAATTAATTTAGACGCATATAGTTCCAACTTTTAGATTCTGTACTTTATGGATATTTACTTTGTATTCTTTTGTTTCATCGCTTGTTAAGATATTACTATGAGTTATGCCTACTCTTGCAGATGCTATATTGTGCTTGCTCAATATTTTCTTGTAGAATTTTTAGTTTTAGCATGAAATCTATATATATAGATTGTGCACGAATATTTTTATTTGATTAGAAATTAATTCTCTGTTCTTTTGAATTGATTGTTTAAGCTTGGGGAATATCTCGTTGAAGTTCTGATTTAGTTTTATCTGTTGGTTTAAATTCGTTATATGTGTTTGTCGGCATTGTTTGTAAATGTTGTTCGATATATTGTCGATCATTGTCGTCCATTGTACCGTAAAGCCATTTTTGTATTGCTCCTACACAATTAACTAAACCTCCTCTTTCTCTATTGGGTATAAGTGTCCAGACTTTCTTCTGAAGTGTTTGAGTTTGGTACTCTAATGAAACTATTTTCTCTTCTAGTCCTGCTTGTTTTATATTATTTTCTAAGTTTATTTATTGTATTGTTGATTTCTGCTGTCTTTTATTATGTGTAATATAGTATCAAAAATTTTAACGAAGTCAATGTTATTAAGTTTGATTTTTGTATATCCTTGTTCCGTCTCTATAAGTTCCAGTGTCAGTTGTGCTTTATTTTGGGGTGGGAAGTGGCAGAACCCTCAAAATTAGTGGTATCCATTTGATCTGAAAGTTTTGTTTTCCTCTTAATATTAGAGGTATGTATGTTATTTAGGTTGGATTTTATAAATTTAGGTTGCTCCTTATATCTGACGCTTTTGTATTTTTTATGTAGCCTGTCTGTGTTCTTAATATTCTTCCCTATTTGAATTTATTTTACTGAGGTACTTTGCTTTTTCTTTCACAATTTTGTTAAAATGTTTTGTTTATGACATCTTCCCTATTGGATATTTACTAACTTTTTCATTAATGCCTAAATATTGGTTTTTTGTGTTTTGATTCTAATCCTTTCTCAGAGTGTGGTATGAATTTTTCGATATCACCGCTCCCTGTATGACTATTTGAATTAGTTAGGTGAAGTTCTATATTCTCGTTCATTAAATAATCTTTAATGTTTAGGCTCCGAAATTCGTTATTAGTTTTTGGAAATTTCCGTTTTGGGATTTGAAAAGTCAAATTTTTTCGATATTAATCTGGTTCTTTCGATCTTCAAGATAATATACTTTGGAAAATTTTGAGAACTTGTCTATAACTGTAAGAAAATCAGAACAAATATACGCGCCTTTTTAGTCCTTCGTAATGACATCGATTTAGAGGTGATGTGACTAGAGTGTCTGTTCTTAAATAATTGTCCATATTTGTATACCCTTTACCTTTAAAAAAGGTAAATAGGGTATACTAATTTTGTGCTTTTGAAAAGGGTTGCAATTTCGAGAAGGAGGCGTGGTAGGTATGGACATATATATACAGATATGATCAGAATCACTTTCTAAGCAATTTTTATTTTGTCCGCCCGTCTGTACGTCTGGCCGTCTGTGGCCACTTTTTTTCTACACCGTTAGAGCTATCTTAATGAAATTTTGCAAAAGTGTAGCCTGCACAAAGATACGTATATGGACCCTACAAAGCCATATACAAGATTCAGGGTCGATCACAGGAAGGATACGCCTCCTTCCCATATAATGAAGTTTGGGGACCCCACTTAAAGACAATTACCTTATCTATGCTTCTATTGATGATATATGAAAACAAATTGGTAGATGTATACACTGGGTCTATACTAGCATGCATTCCAAATATGGGCAGATTATTACTACTGCCACGCCCACAATTAACCAAAAATCATTACTAGGTTCCTATTAAAGAGTTCTCAACGAAATTTCACAGGAATGTTGCGGGTACTAACAGGAAACACCACACAAAAAAGGGGCGTGTTATTTCTACAGCCACGCCCAATATTGACATATTATTATAACTTGCGACCTATACAATATTCTTGGACGAAATTTTATATTAGTGGTTATATTGACACTAGAAAGCCATACACAAGAAATGGGGTCGATATAATCATTTCAAGGTACCCTACCAAAAATTACCGTGTATATTCTCCTAATGATGATTTATGAAGAAAACATCCTCGCACGCACAAGAAGAGGTAAAGGGTATTTCGAAGTCGGTCTAACCTGACTTCAGACTTCTGTACTCGTTTTTATTTATTCATTTGTGTCCAGTTCTATATTTATGACATTTCTTTATGTAGTTTTATGTTTCTTCTTCATTTGTTATATAGTTTGCAAGATACGAGTATTTAACGAATTTCCTGTTTTGTGTACTGTCGAACAGCTCGATAATTCTCTGTTGTAGAATATTGTCTTCATGCCCCTCAATTCTGTATAAATACCAGTTTTTCCTGTTCCGATGTGTCGCGGTAATATAACAGACGGATTATTGTGTAAATCTGCAGAATTGATGTAAACTTTTTTCTTTGATGTTTGGTTTCTGATTCAATATTTTTATTGTTAGTTAATATAATTTGAATTTGAAATCTGTTTACTACTGTTTCGAGAATGGGGATGTGATCATTTAAGCTTTCTGTTTGCGAGTATCTATATTATCATTATCTGCATTATTAAAAAGTGATAAGTTACTAGTTGTTTTTAGAGTTTCCATATTTGTGTCTACCGCGTTAATTTCATTAGTGTACGAATTAATTCTACTGAAAAAATCTGCTTTCTTTTCCTTTGATATATTCTATTGTCATGTCATATTCGCCTAGTTTCAAGATTCATCTTTGTAGTGTTTGATTAATATCTTTGCATTTCTCTTTGTTTGCAACCATTTCAATGGTTGATTGTCAGTAATGAGATGGTAGGAAATAGTTGCTAGACCCTATAATGGCTAACAGTTCTGTGAGTATCCTTAGTATTGGCGCAAACACAAGTACTTGAACCTGGATTGCAATTAAGCTCACTAATTTCTGACAAGCACTTGAACTTGAAGAATTATCAAATGAAATCCGTCTCGATTGTGGTCTTGAATCAATTGACGAAATTTTGCGATCAATTATGGCTTTTATTGATTTTTAATAGCATGACAAAATATATAAAATATTAACAAGCATATAAGAATATATAATAATCATATAATAATATGTAATTCACAATTCAATGTTGCGCTAGCATATTTAGGCAGCGTATGATACTTAATTCTACTAAAAAGAAGTGCCATGCAGTTTTGCATACAGCGCATTGTTCGGGTATTACACTGCCAGGAAGTTCATTAGCCTGCAATCATTCTCAAGGTTAATTTAAATAATAAATAAGCAAATGAAATTAAACATTCCCTTCCGCGTTGAAGAATGTTCAACAGAGAGAAAAAATCGGTTGTTAATGTTGCATGTTGTTGATATAATATACAAGTATCTACTTGGTTTTGTAGTTAGTCCAACTACTCGTATACATCTACAGTGAATACTTGCGATTGTCGACGCGGCATTGTTTGAGATGCTATGCTGACATCTTCTTGATGGTGATGACGCTTGATTTGTCCTAGATGGCTGAGTTGAGGAAACTTCCTGGTTCCTCATGTCAGTATGTGGAACGGGCACTGCCTCTCCTTTTTGTTATTGTCTTCTTCTGAAATTATTCTTCACCAGAATGATGAAGGATTAGTGATAATGACGAGTCTCCAACTGCGAAACTATGATGATTGACTCTTATGATTGAAGTTGTTTGGGAAGATCACTTATTTTGTGTGATTCCAATTGCTTTTGTTGCGATGTGAGCTCTTTCAAATGTGTGGTGTATTGATTGTCCAGTTGTCTTGAATGTGTGTGGTTGGTAATAATATCTAGAAACGGTTTTAATTGTTGTTGTCTCGATAGTTCTTAAATTTTACATAGACTGGTTTAGCAAAGCGCTGGATATTGACTGTTGCCTTTTTACAGAAATGAAGTTGTGTTTGAGCACATAGGCTGGCTGAATAAGCCTGACCCTGTCAAGTTCAATGTGATGATTTTTTTTCACACACTGCTGTACCTCGTGAAGATAATGATGTTACATATATCCACGGATTTTTGTGGTTCAATGGTAGCCAAATGACATTGCTGGAAATTTTCTTTAACCGGCAATTAGACATTGTGTTGTTTTAATAAATAAGCTTATTTTGCAAGCACATATTTCGGGGCCATAGTTATATCGAATTTGCATGTTGGAGCAAGGGAGGATGCCTTTCTTTATGATGTCGCAAGAGTCTAACTCGGACCTTGTCATTAGAAAATATTGCCCAGGAGGTACATTTATGGTTAAGATAGAGCTACATGGCTCTACAGCTACCATAATGTTGTTTATCCATTTGGATACGGGAAGCAAATTGAAGATTTGGAATCGGTCATGCTCAACCAACGCACAGTGGCCGAAAAGGCTCATTTAGCGGCGTTTAATTAATAGCGCTTAGGGAAACATTTATTTTGTTTGTGTAATATTTTTTTTAGTTGAAAATAGATTAAGCTAGAATGCTAAACAAAAAAAATGTTTTTTAAAAATATATTTATATATATATTTTTTTTTGTGTGAAAGTTGCAACTTTTTTTCATATTTTAGACTTTTTTTATTTTATTCAGGAAAACATCGTAAAGTTAAAATATTTAATGTTTCACATTCCTTTGGGCTGAAAATATATTAAACTTTAATATTAAAAACAGTTTTTTTTTAAACATTTATTTATTTATTTTGTTTTTAATTTTTTTTCTGTTGAAATAACTATTTTTGGCCATATGCAGTCTTCATATATTTTTGTTGTTTTCATAACAAAAATTTAATTATAATTCCAAAAAAAAATAACTGTAGTAATAACAATAGTAATAAAAGTTTTTTATTCCATTTCGGAACTACTAGATGAATCTAAGGTGCAAATGAAAAAAACTATTCAGAGTCGGAGCTTTCAGAATTAAGGCCGCCAGGTATATCATTCATATTTAAAAGAAGCTGCTTGACCTCATCATCTATTTGGATGTGTTTTTTCGAGTATTTCGAGGTGCTTTTAGATTTAGATGTAATAAAAGGATCCGACGAAACCAATAGAGCGTGCAGTAAGTCTTCCATTGTGTGCAATCTCGTGTCTTTTCGCGTGTGGTTCAGCCTATAAGTGCGAAAATCTTTATTTCTTGCCTCAAGTGCCTCTTCTGACATCATTCCTGTTGGTAGCGAAACTTTTTCAATAATTTCTGCTCCATGTATTAATATTTTATGTACAGATTGAGGCATATAAAACCAAGGGTATTCGGAAACAAATATTTTTGCTGTTTCCCAGGCATATATGCGAAAAGCCTCTAAGTTAACTGCATACCCACATGCCATTGTGCGCAATATTATAACAAACCTTTTTATAAGTTCCATTTTTACTCCAGTTACTATAGAGGCCATGGTTGGCTGCTCGAAAAACATTCTCGCGGTATTCCCAGTGTTTGTATTCCCCGAACCACTCGTTGGAATGTCCACCAAAATACCCAATTCTTTTCTTAGTTCAAGTTGAATTTTTCTTTTGGTTTGTTCAGCAATTTCTTTATTTTCTCCACGTATTTGCCAAGTTTTTATGGGTATTCTGTAGGCGATATGAATTATACACTCGAAGCACCGAATCCAAGCATGAAGTGTCGACAATCCATATTCGTACGAGTGGTTTTGTGGCTGCCTCAGTTGAACTAAATTTAGATTGTTCATCAATTTTGGTGTCGCACCACAAATTCCACAAGCCAGTGATGGTGACTCCGCTATGGTATTAAACACTTTTCCATCGATCATGGTCAAATGAAATTCGTGTGTTACTTCAAAAGAACTTAATTTTGTAGGCAGAATTTGTGCAATTTCTCTTTTTACACTTTCTATCTCAGCCCTAACTAAACCCGCTGACTCTTTTTCAAAAATGATTTTAATGGGTCTGCAGAACCGAGTTGAAGAAGGCCGGTTATTTTGCCATAGTATTGCGGGTCCTTTTTTAATTTGTAAAGGAACAATACATACAGCAAATAAATGCTCATCAATTGTTCCAGTATCAGAAACACTGAAACGTTGACGGTAAGTATAGTGCCCACTGCTACCGTCACAGCCCCATTTAAATATTGCTTTTATGCAATCGTTATTATTGCCTACAGTCATGAGATCCTAAAAAGCTGTTGAAAATCCTTGTATTATACGTGCAATAGTATGGTCTACGCGACTTTCCAAGCCAACTTCAGCTGAACGTTCAGTTACGTGTATGTCACTGGGGTAACACTCCCTTTTAGTTTTAGCCAAAATGTCGTAGCTTGGATAAATATTGGCGTTTCGTTCTTTCGGCACCAGATTGCATTTGTCTGTATGAGTATCCACCATCAATATAAAGAGCTAAAGCTTCCTCAGGTGTATACGGAATATTGGTTTTTGCTTCAGAGTCTACAGATTTAAGCATTTTTGGAGCTATTGCAGATTCTGAACGTAACTTTGAAACAACCTGTGAAGAGCTTCTTTTTCCAGCCTTGTAAAGACTCACGCTCGTTGCTACCATTAACTCTGCGTTCGGTGTTTCATTGACAATTGATGCAATTTTCTTTATTTGAGTCTTACTTGTGCACTCTGAAAAAGGTTTCTCATTACGTTGGGCAACGGCTGAATTAGGGAAAATAATGTCTTCATCCAACCACATCTTATTTCGCTTTTCGAACACTGCCAAAACTCTATGACTTTCTTTCCACTTTTGTACAAGTTGGCTCATAAAATTTCTTAATTGTTTTTGAATTTGTCGGTATTGCTCTTCGCTATATTTCGAGCGATCAATGATATTAGAAAATACATGATTTTCAACCATTAAAAATTTGTTTGTTGGCACTGGTTCACTATGTCATATTAAAAAAAGGATGCGTTTAGATTCTGCCATTGAAACTAAAAAACGAAAAAAAAAAAATTTGGAAAAACTATCAGCCTATATTTAAACTTGACATAGATAACAACCCATTTAAACAAACTAAGCAAACAGTGAACCCAATCCAGTCCAATCCACCTTACTTTTATTCCACACAAAATTGGATTTCATATCTAAAAACACTTTCACAAAGGACATTTTCTTTTTCAACTGTTAAGCACTAAAACATACAATCACAGATCACAAACCAATTTTTTTTAATTTAATACATACCTTTTAATTAAAATAAAATCGCAAATCTTATTAACAAATTAAATATTTAATTTTTTCCTCTCAACAAAATTGCACTTGAAACAAGCTCAAAAACATGTGTTAACTTTGCTGAAACATGTGTCAAGTTTGAATGCTCACAGCTGTGCGAATATTAGGAACAAAACAAAAAAGAAAACAGAAAAAAATTCGTTGCGGTTTAAGTTTTCAAAAAAAATAATAAAGTTTGCTATATTATGACTTTTAACATTTCGCTGAAGCGCCGCTAGATGGGTTATTTCGGCCACTGTGCAACGGTTAGATAATTTTGAAAACAACATGATGTTGAGTGAGTCCGCCTCTTACCTACATCAGTTTGTATAGCTCTAACAGATCTTTTTCTGGAACAGGTAGTTCTAGTGATGAAGCCAAGTGAAGCTTAATATGAGCGACACCATTTAGCAGTTGCTTGGGGGTCAGCAATAACGGACTGATTTTACCATGGTGAGTGTCTGTGAGGGCACCTAAGATTGATGCTTGCAAACGGCATCTGCAAACTGTTGGCCTGAATTGAGAAGCTGAACCAGCTGGATCTGGTTGGTGTCTCGTATGATGATATTGATTTCCTTATGGAGTTGGTCAAATCTAGCCATTGCTGCGGTCTGGTCTTCTTTTATGATATTAATTGTGGACTCGACAGCTGAAGTTTGATTTTTGAACTGCATTAGTAAGTGAACTTCATCCTAGAGGCCACCGCATTACTGGGACGTTGTCTTCCTTGATGATCACCATATCTCCCAATCTAATGTGGGCGGACTGTTTCTTCCATTTGTGACGTTGCTGGAGCTCGATCAAATATTCAGTTGACCATCGTTTCCAAAAGTCATGTTTCAGTTGAATCGTTGGACATAGGAGTCAATTGTCGTGAGTTCAGGATCGCTTCTACTTCTACGACGACTGTTTCTAGTGTTTCATCCGTCAATGATGCCGTTGCGATTCTTCGTAGTAGTAGATGTTTTGCGGATTTGACTGCAGCTTCCGATAAACCTCCGAATTGCAGAGCCTTGGTTGGAATAAAATGGAATCGTATGCCCTTCCGCTGCATGCGGATACAATTGCTTCCTGGCCGTTATAAGAATATATATTTTGAGGTAGTTCGAAAAATTGATTTCTGGCAACTACGAAACTTGTTGTATTGTTTGAGTAGATATTTTGACAACACCCTCTACGGCTAATGAAGCGTTTCAATGCACCGATGAATGCATCTGTCAACAATCGCTTACCAACTCGAAGTGAATCACCTTGGTACCAAAGCATCAGAATACAGCCTTCTTCCACCTGATCTTATAGTGGATCCAGAATGGCCCGCAGTAATCCACGCCAGTATTGATGAACGGTATTGCTAGAGTTACTCGAGCCTCTAGTAAATTACCGATAATCTGCTAGCATAATTGTAGTCGAGCCTTGTTGCATCGGAAACAGTGCTGCACAATTGTTCTTGCCATTGGATTTCCCTTGAATGGCTGAAACGCTGTCTTATTATTCCCAATATTGCCTGGGAATCACAATGCTTATTTTCTTCATGCACCATAATCAACAGCAGTTTGGCCAAAGATTCATTGTATGTAATCAACCTTCGCTGCTTAAAATTGTAAGGAATCGTTGAAGCTTCTAACCGACCTCCTACAGGAATGATACCCATATAATCAATGAAAGGATATAGACTGCCAATCGAACTTGAACTTTCCACTTCATAATGCTTTCTAAGATGTTTTGTGTCTCGACCAAAATCCGAAGCCTGAATGGTTCGTAGGATGACGAATAGTGCTTTGTCCATCTCGTCTAAACTTGGCAACTTATGTTTTAGACGAGAGTCTAATGTTGATGTTTTTGCATTTTAGTACTCTTTGTAGCATCTTGAACGAGTTTCTGTGGTGTATTCTGTTTACAAAGTCATTATTGGAGCTGACTGTCAACATTGAGTTCATTTAGAATTTGTAGTTGTGCTGAAAATGTTGGAGGCCACAGCTCTTACTTTGCGTGGAAGAAGAGTGGTCCCTGAAACCATAGCGCACACGCTGCCAATGCCTTCACTGTTGAAACTCTTGCTAGCATATCAGCGGGGTTATCTTTTCAGCTTACAATGTTTATTATTGTGTGTTGATCCAAGTTAACTCAATTTCGGAATCGATCCACAAGTAGTTCGGTTGATCCTTTAGTTGCATATCATCCTTTACTCGAGCTGAGAGATGTACTCCTAGTGCTGCCGCACATAGTTCCAACCGGGGCAGAGTTTTTCTTTTGAGTGGAGCTACACAAGGTTTTGCACACAACAAACGTGCTATGTGCAGCAGCACAAAATGCCTTTTCTGAAGCGTAAAAAAAAATATGGATCTGTGTCGATACTGGGACATCCCAATAGAATGTGTGTCTTGAAACTCGAAGATTGTTCAAACTGCCCAAATTCTCTCGGAAAATCCCTTCTTCTACGAATTTTTTTTTTTCACATGTCTCTCTTTTAACACTGAAAACTGCACATGTTAATACGTCTGATGGTTCTGTATCTTTACTTGACTCCAATATTCCCACTGACTATCCAGACAAGTGTTGAATTTTGCTGGGACTGGAAGGTCATTTGCGCGGTTGCACTTAAGACTGAAATAGAATTCGGCATCAGGGAGGACATTGATTTTTCCATGTCGGTTAAACTCTGGATCAGTCAATTGAATGTTGGAAGAAATCCGCCATGTGGATACGTCACGGTGCTGATATGGTTGGGCGGAAATTATGGTTGGAAGTACGTACAAACGCCTCCAAATTAGTTACTAGGCGTCGCCTTCTTCTGTGCTATTCCGATGCCTTCAATGCATAGCAAGGTTTCTGTTGGAGAGATCGGAAACTAAGTTTACTTGCGAACCCGAATCTAATCTCTGAATTCACCTGAATTGCCGTTAGCCGCCGTTATTCTTACTTTTGCTGTTGCTAATATGACATAGCCCTGGCGCGCGATTGATATGGATTTGGAACCGGGTTATTATTTCCCAAACACAACAACGTGTTGTATTTCTTATCACATTTACTGCAGCATCTTGAAGTGCAGCCTTTTGATGTGTGATCATTCTTGAAACAGTTGAAGCACAGCCTTTGTTTTTTAACCCAATTCAGCCTTTCAGTTGGTGACAATTGTAAGAATTGGTTATACTAGTAAAATTGATGTTTTCCGTTGTTGCATAGTCTGCAGCCTCTGCTGTTCCTGTCGGTAGCTAGAGCTGAAGAAACCGGTCTGGATGCAAACTGTGTGACTGGAATTGGCCTTCCAAGAATTCAAAAAAATTCCCAATTTTCTGCAACTCTTTTGGTTTTCCGAGATTATTTAATGCTAATATGAATTTTCGTGTTGTATCATGCAGGCCTTTAATTGCAGCGCTTGTTGACGTGGCTGAAGGCTGATTAACTAGTGTTCTACCAAAGTAGCCACCAGTATTCTCTTGTTGTTGTACAGTTCCAGCAACAGTGTCCAAGCTGAGTGACAGTTTTCTTCAGTTAACGTAAAATGACTAATCAGTTTTTTGGTTTCTCCAGACATATTACCCTTTAGGTATCACATTTTCTGTACCTCTGGTAATTGTTGTTTCTCCACCATTTCGTAAAACAAATTCAAAAATTTACGCCATTCTGTCGTAGTAGCCTGACGTGTAATATTCACTATCCATTGGCTGATCACTGAGCGTTCGTAACTTTGTGTCCGTTTTTTCGAACTGCTCCCGAGCTTCACTGAGGCGTCGAAATCGGTCATTGAAGTATCTAGCAACGTTCTTTCTTTCTGCCGGATCCTTTTGGTACTTTTTTATGATCCACTGGATTTCTTCACCTGCTTCCCTCTGGCATTCCTCTATCTCGTTAAATGTCGTCATTTCGTCGATTCTAATGGCAGATGAGTGTTGATAACTTCACTGGAATATAGCTGGTCAATTAGAAGCTGCTCTTGTCATAGTTAGCTGATGATTAGCTAGATGCTACTCTAGTTAGATCGAAGTACTGAATGTTAAGTAGCTGTGTGCTACTCCTGGATAGCTCGAAGTACTGGATAATGAGTAGCTGGGTGCTACTCCGAGATACCTAGAAGTATTGGATGAGAAGTAGCTGGCTGCTACTGCTGGATGGCTCTAAATACTGGATGATACTACTACTGATACTACTGATGTCCTTTGATTTGAGGGATATGTGTCTTAACCACGGGGTCTCCAAAATATTAGTATCCTTAGTATTGGCACAAGCACAAGTACTTGAACCTGGATTCCAACTAAGCTAATTAACTTCTTACTTGAACTTGAAGAATTGTCAAATAAAATCACAGTCGATTGTGGTGTTGAAACTATTGAGGCAATGTAGAAATCAATTATGGCTTTTATTGATTTTTAATAGCATAACAGAGTATATAATATATTAACAATAAGCATATATATTTATATATATTGCATATCCCTGAGGGTCGTAGGATCAAATCCTGCCACGGGCTTGGTCTCCAAAATGCTTCTTTCTATAAAATCCTTTTCTCTTCGAGTCGAAAGCCTCTGTAGCTAAAACTCATTCCCCCAACACCTTGCACTCATAATTAATTATGGTGTAAGGTATAATAATAATTATAATAATAAAATGTAAATGATAGTAACCTTCCAAATGTATTGCTGCGTTAACATATTTAGGAAGCGCATGTTGGTTAATTCTATCAAAAAGAGTGTCATGCAGTTTTGTTTACAGTGAATTGATCGGATATTGCAATACCAAGAAGTTCATTGGCCTGCAAGCATTGTCAATGTTAATTTAAATAATAAAAAAGCAAGTGAAACTAAACAAGTTCTTTCGCAGTTGTGGAGTAGTTACGGTCATGTTCGTTGAGGGTCTTACTCGCATAACATATAGGCTGATTCTCCTGTTGTAGTACTGGTCCAATCGAAAAATTACTAGCTTCAGTAACTAATTTAAATCTTCTGGAGAAATCAGTGTATTTTAAAACAGGACTTTCTGTAATTTTTCTTTTGTGCTTTTCAAATGCGTTTATATAATTTGAATCTTTTACGTTGATTTTTTGATCTTTCTTTAAGTAACGAGTCATGGGCTGCAATATTTTTGCATAATCGCGGATAGATTTTCTGGACTCAATTTGTTTTTGCATTATTGGTAACTTTAGTTCCAATATTTTATTTATTGTATCTAGATTTGGCTTGACTCCTTGAGGTGCCAAAATTTGCCCTGGTAATCTAATTGCTTTCGAGAAAAAATTACACTTATCTAATTGCATTTATACTTTGCATGTGTTCTTCCAAAGTCGTGCCATTATAGGGTCAACCAACTATTTCCGACCATATCTTTATGGAAAGAAATTTGATCTTATTACTGACAATCAACCATTGAAATGGTTGCATAAAAAATGAAATTGGAAAGATTTAATCAAACACTACACAGATGGATCTAGGCGAATATGATATGACAATATTATTTATTAAAGGAAAAGAGAATACCATAGCAGATTTTTTAAGTAGAATTAATTCGGAAACTAATGAAATTAACGCGGTAGACACAACTGAGGAAACTCTAAAAACAACTAGTAACTTATCACTTTTTAATAATGCAGATAAGGATGATATATATACAACCCACTCGCAAGCAGAAAACTTAAATGATCATATCCCCATTCTCGAAACGGTAGTAAACAGATTACAAATTCAAATTATATTAACTAACAATAAAAATATTGAATCAGAAACCAAACATCAAAGAAAAAAGTTTACAGCAATTCTGCAGATTTATACAATATTCTGTCTGTTATATTACCGCGACACATCGGAACAGGAAAAACTGGTATTTATACAGAATTCAGCGGCATGAATAAAATATTGTCCCACAGAGAATTATCGAGCTGTTCGACAGTACACAAAACATGGAATTCGTTAAATGCTCGTATCATGCAAAGGATATAACTAATGAAGAAGACACATAAAACTACATAAAGAAATATCATAAATATAAAACTGGACACACACGAATGAATAAAAATCACGAAGGACTCAAAAGGCGCTTATATTATTCAACTTATTTATTTTTATTTTATTAAAATTAATTAAAATTAAAATTGTAAATAATTATATACGCTCTAGCTGCCAGGGCTATCGGCTTATGAAGTTGAGATTTTATATAATAAGAAAAAAAGGAAATTCAATTGTACTTATATTATATATTCAATTCTTAGTTGTTGTAGAAAACTGTGTATTGTGTAAATATTGGAATACTAAGGTTCGGATGGTGGATATGGAGAGACAGGCAGAAAAGAGATGTGAGATGGTGAAAGCTGAATTATTGCAGAAACAACATCGGGATTGTGGTTAATTTTTAAAAAGATGCATGTGGGATATTATCGTGTGACCCAATCGAAGTCGCGTGTAGCATTTGGTAATGTAGCATGGTAATAGATATTGAGTAAGGATCTGAGGGGCTCTTGCACGGTTGATCTTTTTATATGGGTAGTCATATTGTAACCATTCATCGCTTATTTTTTTGTATATATATCTCCTGGCTGAAGTAATAATACTTTTTTGGAGAATGGCTTAAAGTATTCTAATGGACAGCTCAGTGCATCTTTAGCTGCTATGTCAGCTAGCTCGTTTCCAGATATACCTGAATGTCCAGGTATCCATATGATTTTGACTTTTTTTCATTACAGGGAGCACTTGTTGTAATTTTTCTATAAACTCTAAACTGTTAGAATAGTTTTTTGTTGCCTCATAGACTGATCGACTGTCAGTGCAGACGAGGGTTCTTTCCCTTTCTGTTTTCAATCCATTGTAGGCTGGATAATACGGCTTGCGTTTCTGCTTTAAGAACCCTTGATCCATGTGGTAATAATCGTCTGCCAATATATGTTCCATTCTCGGCTACGACTGCGAAAGCAACTGCATCCTGGTTTTTTGAACCATCAGTGAATATCGGAGACCAATTCTTCTCTTTGATTGGTGTAATAGTGTCTAGGAAGAGCTGCCTGTAGAGTGTAGAATTTGTACCTCCCTTACCATAATTTGTTAGTTTATCGATAAATGACTCTGCGCTTAAAGTCCATAGAGGGTGTTTGACGTGTTTGGGGAGTTGTTTTAAAATCCAAATTGGTTTTAAGCTTATAAGCTGCGCACAGTGCTGATTCCATCGACAGAGAGAATTTACGAGCTTTTAAGAGCGTATTTCTTTATTCAAAATATGTGAGGAGTTACAAAATAAACGAGGTGTTAGATCACAACGCATGATCTGCATTCTCTGTCCAATTTCGACGAAGCCTCCTTCCGCTAAGAGATTTTCAGTACGCGTAGTTCTTAAGGCTCGTAAGCTGGACCTTACAGCTGCATAATATGGAGCCTTTAAAATATTAAGATTGGTTTTGGCACATTTTCCATAGATCTGCAGCCCGTAGTCTATTTTGGAGAGAATTGTAAGATTCGTTGCAGAAATTAGAGTGTTCGTGTGGATATGACCTTTAGGGGATTAGAGGTACTTCAAAATGTTAAATCTGACATCTACACAATTTTTTAAATATATAGAAAGATGCTTAAAGCTATTTTTATTGTCAAATATTAAGGCAAGAATTTTTAAATGGGTAAAATAGTAATATTATTATAATTAATTATTGAATTGTTGCATTTGTTTTTCTACAAATGTGTAAATGTTTAGATTTAATAAAAGAAATTTTAGCCCCTGAGTGCAAGGACCAACTGTCAATAATTTTAAGTATTTCAACTAGGTTATTGTTTATTTGGTTGATATCTTGATTCTTGCTGATGACATATAGATTTTTTGCATATAAACAATGCTGCACATGTAAATTTGCAATAATCAATCAATTTACTTCAATCATCAAAATCTATTGTAAATAGAACTACAGAGAGTTGTGAGCCTTGAGGAATACCATTGGAAAGTGGATACGTAGATGATAATACGTTGTTCACCTTGCAACGTATTTTTCTATTGTTTAAAAAGGATTTTGGATAATAGAACATTTTTTGGCCAATATTCAATTCTTAAAATTTTTTAAAAATATATGGGGACCAATATACGACAATACTTATCGAAAGCTATTTGAAAATGTATGGAAAGCACAGATATGTAATTTTTTGCAGAACGGCATTTACGGACTAGATGATCTATGTACAGTAAAGCATCTTTGGTACATAGTCCTGCCCTGAATCCAGTTTGGTATATTGAGAGGAGATTAGAAGTATTTAAGAACCATGAAAGTCTGTTGGCTATAATTTTTTCAAGGAACTTTCCTAAGCATGGTAGTAGCGAAAATGGGCGATAGCTTTCCATATCGACCAAATCATTGTTTGGCTTTTTTATGGGTATTATTAAGGCCGTTTTGTAAACTTGGGGAATGATCTTAGTGGTATATATCTGATTTTACAAAGATATGGTTATGGAGTGCAAACCGCGAGGTAAATTGAGTACAATTTCAGAAGTAATTTTCTCCTGTCCCGGAGAAGAACCGGAAAAAAATTTAAGGCAAGTTATTAGCTCATTTAAATTTATATCTGTTTCTAGCTGCTTTGCAAATTTGTTGTTAGTGTATGTAATGTGTATTGAGTGAGAGATGTACGAGTATTTGTCCGTTTAAAGTTGCGCAAAATTATTTGATGTTTGTTATGGGTCAATTATAGAGGTGTGGTTTATTTCAAGCATTTTTATAATATTTGTACTATAGGTACCTGTTAGGGTTTTAATTCCTCTCCAGATGTCTGATACTGAGGTACTATTATTATTATTAAGGGTTTTTGTGAAGTTTTCAAAACTTTCAGTTTTGGCATTTTTTTCTTGTTAAATAAAGCGTTCTTTTTGCGATAATCTATAAGTTTGAGTGTGGTCATATTTCTTTTATAAGTCCTGCAAGCTGATTGTTTTTCTGTATTTATTTAGTTCTCTTGACCTCACTTGGCTACATTTCTAGTCATCTTATTTAAACGTGTTTTTGGAATAGAGGGGTTAGCAGCAGAGCGAATTATTTTATGAACTTGTGAGGCTTCTTTGTTAACGTTAGTGGAATAGTGTGCAGTGGAATTGTTATCTAAGAGGAGTTTCTGAAATAGAATCCAATTCGCACGTTTGCAAATAAATGTTGGTTCTTTAGGAGGACTTGGAGAGTGATGTGTGGATATTTTAAAGCTAGTGAAGATTGGGAAGTGGTCGCTATTATAAAGATCATCCAAAACATTCCATGTGGCGTGTGGGAAAAGCGAGGGCGAGCAGAGGGTTAAATCAATATTACCGTGAGTTGAGAAGTGTGTTGGGCTATGATTTTTTAGTAAAGAAATATTGTATTTGAGTATAAAATTTTTTCCACGCCGGTTATGACAACGAGAACCCCACATGGGACTCCATCCGGTGATGTCTCCTGTTAATATTGTGGGTGTATTGAAGGAGTTTAAAATGTTCGGTAGGCCAGTGTCTGATATGCTCTTTTCTTTGTAAATTGAAGACATTGTAGTAGGTATTTCCACTGCAAGTCTGGTTCCGTTACAAAGTCATGGCGGATTGATATTTCGAAGAAGAATGAAAGGTGCATCGACATAGCAATTATTGTTCAAATACCGTTTACCGAAGCAGAAATAATGGATTTATTTATTTTTGATAGCTGGGCCCGGTCCGCGTTGCTGGCCCCAAATTTTTCTTTTATTTTGAACTGCCTCTCGAAGAAAATCAAAATCAGTGTTTTTAGTTATTTATATAATAGAAAAAAAAGTTTTATTCAAAAATTCGAAAATCAAAATTGTAATAACACACACAGTTTATGTTTTTTTTTATATTTTATGTATTTTAAAATGTAAAAATTTAAATTTTTATAATTATAAATTATGTTTTACATATTTTATTTAAATTATAACTATAAATTTACTGCAATGCTTTTTGATAAACTACGTTTTTGGTTTTGCCTTTATTAGCGAATACGAATAATGATGATGGGTTACCAACACGTGAGCATCCATCGTATAGTTGTCCATGTGAGAAGCATGGTGTTTCAAGATTCAATCCACATACTCGTACTTGCAGCGATTGACCTTGGGATTTATTTATGGTCATAGCAAATGCCAGACGTACTGGAAATTGTATGCGTTTAAATGAAAACAGCATATCTGCGGGCATTATTGGTATACGTGGAATCAATACGACTTCACCTTTGTACTTACCAGTTAATATAGTTGCTTCTATAATGTTATTTAATAATTTTTTTATAGCTAATCTGGTTCCATTACAAAGCCGTGGTGGATTTAAATTGCGTAATAGAATTATTGGTACACCAACTTTTAACTACAGCATGTGATGTGGAGTTCCTGGCACGTCAAGCGAATTTAAGAATTCAATTGGGTAATTAACAATTTCATCAGGATCATTAACACAATCAATGGATTTATATGTTTTTATTTCTCCGCTTATTTTATTCTGAATATCAACATTAATATCGCAAACATCTTTGTTTTTAGCTGCCAATATAGCGCGATCACTTGGCCATTGGTGATTGGTAAAATTGCGCTCAATATTGGGATATACACTTGAAATTAAGCCTTCTTTTGATTCATTTAAAACACAACAATCTGCAGGCAATGTGATGAGTCCTGTTGCATTGTCCATAGCAATTTTGCCATTTGCAATATCCAATAGTTGCGTGCAAATAAACGGGCTGATGCATGATTTTGTAATTGTTTGCGCATATTTACCGTTAGTGAAAGTTTTTTAACATATCGCCACAAATGAGATGCTTTTAAACACGCATTTAGTTCATCTGCTGGTGTTGATCATGATATGAATGGCAAGGTTTGTCTAAAATCGCCTGCCAATAATATAAGAGCACCCCCAAATGGTTGTTGATTGCCACGTAAATCTTGCAATGTTCGATCCAAAGCCTCTAGAGATTTTTTATGCGCCATTGTGCATTCATCCCATATAATAATCTTGCATTGTTGAAGTACCTTTGCCATCCCAGATGTTTTTGAAATATTACATGTTGGTGTTTCGGTCAGTTGCATATTCAATGGTAATTTTAACGCAGAATGTGCCGTTCTTCCACCATCTAATAGGGTAGCAGCAATTCCCGAAGGGGCTATAGCCAACGCAATATTACCGACAGACCGTATTTTTGCCAAAATTATCGAAATTAGATAAGTTTTACCAGTACCACCTGGAGCATCTAGAAAATAAATTGCACCAGTTCCTGCATGGTCAGTTTTCATAATAGTGTCGTAGACGTGTTTTTGCTGTTTATTTAAGTTTAGTAAATTATGCTGAACAAATGTGTTTACTTTTTATTTCACGATTAACAGCATCCGTAACGGCTCGATTTGGATATGTCATTCCCAATGTATTCAAAGTTTTATTCACCATTACTAAACAAATATTTTCAATGTATATTAATGCTTGATTATACATCTCAGGAGAGTATTCTAATCCTGGACTTGCAGTTGCATTACGCGCTTGATATATGCATTTTTATATTTTTCCCACAGTTCTAAAGGTTTTGATGGACCGCATGTTGATATTATAATTGCGAATAATATACGAATTTGATATGGAGAAGCAGCCAGTGAGGCATCGGCAAGTGAATTTTCCCAATGGTCATCGTTCTCGAGTAAATTTAATTTTTGGCAGGCGTCCCGATATGATTCACACAATATATTATTTATGGTTTTCAAATTTTGAAATGATGTCGGACCACGTATATGAATCAAAAGAAAACGCAAGTAATAGCATTCATCAGTATTTAGATGTACAGTGTATAGTCGACCTAAAGCTTCACTTGAAAATACATTTGGGTGGTCAGCTACTATTTTCCCTTGTTTCCGACGTTGGAATTGTTTTGTGGATACATTCCATGCAAAATATCGCGGAACCTCATTATACAGTAGCGTCTTAGCGAAGTCATCAATTTGGCACAGTGAAAAAAATGCAGTCAATGTTGTTGCTGGTGGTTGTGCTGCTCGATCACATTTTCCGCTGTAAAATATACTCGCTGTCCATTTTCTAAATGAACTGCCAAATGAACTACTGTCGGATACCTCTCATGAATTGGAAAAGAGAATATGCGCCAAACTGCTTCGTTGCTGCTAATGTATCTTCCCATTTGATATTGTGTGATTTCATCTAGCTTATCTTCAGGTGCCACTCCATAAATGGCCGTATCACTGCCTTTGTTTAGATATTTACAAATATATTTTTTTGATTTAACGGAATTGCAATATTCAACGTTTATATGTGCTTTATATATTTTCGATAACAATGGTGAATATGGCACTACCCATCTATTATCAATCTCGATATTAATGTTTCGTACTTTTAATGTAATGGATCTACCATTGTTATCTGGTGAACGTCGGCGATATTGAGGGTATCAATCATTGCCTGTTATTGTTTCTGGAATCAATTGTCTTGGATATCGCTTAGAACACTTGCCATTAATCATGCATGGTGAATGCATATTAAAGGCACCATATGGGTCATGTATCATATTCTTCGTTATTATTTCGAACAATTCTCGATCAATTGTTGGGTCTGGGATTTCAGCAGAAATAATATTATCGATTTCGTTTGGCTGAATTTGATCAACAAACCAAATTAGAATATGAGCATGTGGCAATCCTCTCTTCTGACATTCGATCGAATACATCCAGCAACGAACTAAGCCAAAAACATTAGATTTTACAATTTAATCCATCAGAGACTTTAATTTCTGCTTAAATACGCGTGCTGTGATGTCATGACGATCAGTTTGCGATTGTCCTGGCAATAAACATTTTTTAATTTCTTTTAATTTCTTTAATAATATAAATAAAATTTTTGTGAGCAATAAAATTTTTTTTAAATTACCAGTAGTTGGGTTTAACATTTTTAAATGAAAATGGTAGCCATCTTCTCCTTGCCAAAACAGTATTGGATATTGTAGCGCATCATATGAGCGATGTGTTTCAGGTACTCGCTGCAATTGATAATTTCTTCGATGTAAAATTATATCTGTTGGCTCGAACTGATCACCAACAATTACAATAGCAACTTCATTTATTGTTGGTGCATTGAATCGTCGTGGATGCTCACCTACTGGTGTTTTATCAGCTTTTATAACTACTTTGTGATTATCGGATGGCATTCGGTCTATTGCAACTTTAAATAATTTCACCAATTCGTTATGCTGATGGAATAAATTTTGTTATGATTCTACAATGTTTCGGCGTAGTCCCGTAGCAATTGCACATCTGGTGGTGACTTCTGTTTCAGAATTGCCAAGGAAATATATCTGCAAAAATTTGTATTCTTCATCAAGAATAGGCAATAAGGATCCTGCTTTGTGATATATTTGTCCTTGTACTTTAAATGTTGGCATGAAACTTCCACTAACTATATTGTCAGCACCAAATGAAGTCATTTGAAAGCAATTATTATAACCTCGTATATGGGTTAGGAAATGTTTTGATTGTGGTGTTGTTCCAGACACCAATGAAAGTAATGGTTCCGGTGGTTGGCTTAGTTCTGGCAGCTTTACTTTGCCAATTGCGCAAAATAAGCCATTTGTTTCCTTTCTATATTTAAATGCTTTGCAATGGACACATAATTGATCCATGCTACCGATATTGATATTGGGATGTACATTATAATCAATTGTCGGATCGTAATTAAATGCAAGACGCATAAAAGAAATGCGATTGGTATTGTGTATTGCTGCTCTGGAGGCTCTTCTCGCAGCACGTTGTTCTTCGTTCCGTATTACGCGATTTTCTTGTGAAGAATTTTGGCGTAAAAGTGACATTCGATTCCAGGCTGGTTCATTGTCTTCTGCGCGCTCCTCTTGTGTCTGCTGTGAACGCAGCACACTCATATGATTTGTGTGCCGTGCACGGCGACCAATATTTGCACGTGGGTGTGGCATTTTGTACTGCAATATACGTTTTTTATGATTTATTTTTTATTTTTTTTGTTATTGTTGGTGTAGGGAGGCTGCCCTTTGTTGTCTTACCTGTTGCTTGTTTACTTTCTTCAATAGCTTTCAATAATGCAATTAATTTACTTTCACTGCCACATTGGGTTAATTTATAAAAATATATGTAATATTGAATTTAAATAAATTAAACTTCAATTTAATGTCATTTTTTTTCGTTTGACTCCCACGCAATTTTCACGAAAAGAGGTTATGTATGAGTCGGTGTCGGGATACTTAACGCCGCCACACGCCGATTAAGCACCCAACGCCTTCAGCGAAACATAACATAGGCGTATCGCGCAGAGTTTAAAAAATAGTGATATTTATTTTTTTCACGAAAAGATGTTAGGTTTGAGTCGGTATCGGGCTAATTAACGCCACTACACGCTGATTAAGGACCCAACGCCTTCAGCGAAACACAGCATAGGCTTATCGCGCTAATCTCTATCGGGCAAAACACAAAAAAATAGATATTGCGCCATCTGTCGGACGAACTTCAAACTACACAGAAACACTCCTCACGCCCCATAGAGCATGCATATTAAATTTGGTCTAAATCGGTCCAGTAGTTTTTGAGTAACGGTGTAAAAACACAAAACAACTAAATATTGCGCCATATGTCGGACGAACTTCAAACTACACAGAAACACTACTCATGGCCAATAGAGCATGCATATAAAATTTGGTCAAAATCGGTCCAGTAGTTTTTGAGTTTAGCGATCACGAAAATACACGTAATTTTTCTATATGTACGAGTATATAGAGATATAGAGATATATAGAGATATACTCGTATACATATACTCGTATATATACTCGTATATATATATATATATATATATATATATATATATATATATATATATATATATATATATATATATATATATATATATATATATATATATATATATATATATATATACATATTCATATACATATACGTATACATATAAATATAAACAACATATTCATATACATATACATATACATATACATATATATACTCACATACATATAAATATACATTCACAAATACATATAATTATAGACATACATACTCCTATAGATATAGATATACATATACATATATATCCGGCAGTCTAGTTAGAATTACAGGCTGACCAGATGTGCTCTAAGTTACCGGAGGGGCCTGCAGGTTGCGGGTAGCTGAGAAGCAAGTTCGCTGCGAATAAGTCTATGACAAATAAGCATTCCCCGACAATGATCCCCATTAAGGGGATCGCATATTATAATATGGGCGCCAGGACCTAAGACCAGTAGGGTTCTGGTGTAACGATACTGGAAAACCTTTTGGAATGACGATTGTGAGCTGACGGTCGATGGTATTCGCGGACCTTAGTATGTTTTGGGTGACACCAGGCTGAAATGGCTCCGTGGCAAAAGTCCTCACCACCACCGCCCGGTTGGAACCCTGGCAGGCCTCGGGGTATGTGCCGAATCCGTCACCTTTTTGTTGGTGATGCAGGTTAACGATGATATTATTCCGTTAATAATGCTGACCGGCTCTGTATGCAGGCGCTGATGCGCCACTCCATCAACCCTCGCGTGGAACTCCCTGCTCTAGCATAGACAGCCACGAGGTCCAATAGGTGACTGCACATCGGATGGAGCTAGCGGCCTCGAGTGGGGCCCAATTATGAAAACTAACATCCACACAGACAAATAATATAAGCAAATTAGCAGGAGAAGAAGTAGAGGAGGAGGCATTATATCCGTTCTTAGGAACCAAATTACCCACACACAAGGTGCTAGCACTAGCAGAATGCAGAAACCGCAAATCCTGACGGAACAGTTCGCAATGGCAACTGACATGTTAACCAGCATGGCATCGCAAAGGAAGCAGAATAGAGCAGCTTTGGCCAGCTGCGGGAACAAAACTACAGAGGATAGGTCTGGAAATAGGGTCGGAACGCCGAAGCCACACTTCGGGAGCACAAGTAATGTGATAAAAGGTGACGATCTTAAAAAGAAGATGCCGGAATTGGGTGCGAAGATAGATGCGCTGCTGCCTTTCTACAAAGAAAATATGAAAGAGCACCACGCGATAAAAAGATGGGTAGCGAAATCAAGCACACGGAGACCATGATCCTAATGAGCGCGAAAAACACCACCAATATGGTGAATGCAGCAATGGGGGTTCGGGAGAAGGCCACGGAAACGCCACACAATAGAACAATGATGCGAACAGCTAATGCGGCTACGAAAGGCGAGGCTTTCCCGCTATCTGCGAAGATGTCTAGAGCTCACGTAACCCCCAGTCCGAAAGAGCTTGTAGACCTCGATCGCAACAAGAAGGCAAGCTCACCAGTGGCCAAGAAAAGGTGCACTGAAATGTCAGAAAATACCGTTAAGCCAGGATACCAGAAGGCGAAGGAGGAATGGACGGTTGTTCAGTGCAGTAAGCCTAAAAGCAATACTATCATCCGACCAAAACCAGATGCAATTATCATAACTGGAAATGAGAGAGTTGCGTTGTATGCGAGCATCCAAAAGACGGCTAAGTCCAGCGAGGCTGTGAAATCTCTTGGCGAGAATGTTAGAACAATTCGCAAAACGAGCACGGGAGAGCTGCTATTGGAGCTGAAGGGAAACGCGGGGAGGAGCACTGCAATGTACCAGACTGGCATAGAGGAAGTACTAAAGGAGACAACGAGCGTGGCTTCCAGGACCCATATGGTGACGATACAGTGTAGAGATGTGAACGAGGTGACGACGAGGAGAGATATCTGTGAAGCGTTACAAGTACAAGGTGCCATCAAAAGGCCAGCCGAATCAGCAATTCAAAGCTTGCGGACATCATACAGTGAAACACAGATGAATTTCATCAACTGGCCAGTAGAGGATGCAAAGAAAGTACTACACATGCAAAGTGTTAAGAGTGGGAATTCTTTTATTCCACCTTACTTAAGCTGGGTCCTGGTAGATACACCAGACCCTTGTTTTATGGTTATGAAATAGCCTAGGTGCAAAACCAAGACTAATAATGAATGAAGATACTGGTGCTTATAACCAGATCTTCGATAATTATGTGGGAAGTAGCCTAGGTACAAAACCAAGACTATTGTTGAGTGAAGGTACTAGTGCATATAATCAGACCTCCGGAATGACCAATTAAATAAAACACTCGTTGATAGGTTTCAAAGAACTGAAACATATTTAATAATTTCACTTAATTTATTCTATTACAATTGAGCCATTGTTGCTTACTTAAATATTTTACATATAAAATAAAACATAAACAAGTAATATAAAGGTAGTTCCAAAAAAATATAATTAATGTGCACAAAGTGCTGATGCACGTGAAAATTCGTTGTCAGCGGTTTACGCTGTCGTTGGCCGCAGTCAAGGGCGTGCATTGCAGCGGATGTTGACATCGTTTAGAATGCAACAGCTCCCCCTCGTTGAACAGCGGTTCAACATTCACAGTAAACGTTGGTTCATATTCAGTCTCTTCCGTGGTGTTATTGCCAAGCAGAGTAGTAGACCTGTGATTACGGTGCTTATATTACTAAGTCGACATTTTTTCGGCGGTGCTACAGGGAATGGGTTCTATTGGGAGTGGGGCAAGACGGTGTATCGGTCTCCTTAATGTGTTGTTCATAGTACGGATGTCTGCAACACGAACATAGCCATCTTCGCCATTATATATCCTAGTTATACGTTCCCTAATTAAGACCAGCCTGCCAAGTTCAATGTTTTTCTGGGGTTGTTTCGATTTTGTTTTCTGTTGCAGTTCACTCAGGTATTCCTTAGTTCATCTGTGCCAGAATTACTGCTTGATGCTGTTGATTAGTTGCCAGCGTTTGCCCAAAGAAACTTCGCAAGCTGCTGCCGCGGTATCGATGGAGGCAGTCATGGGTTCTCCGATTAGGAAGTGTCCCGGATTTAATGCCGCCAGGTCTCTGGAGTCAGTTGAAATGAGAGTGATAGGCCGGGAATTGAGTATGGGTTCAATATCATTTATGAGTGTCTCCAGTTCTTCAAATGTGAGGGACGCGGTATTGAGACTGCGTTGAAGAAGGTGTTTGGCCGATTTGACAGCTGCCTCCCATAATCCATCAAAATGAGGAGCGCGGGGAGGAATGAAGTGGAAGTTGATTCTTTTGTAGTTACAGGAATTTTCTATTTTTTCTTGGCCCCCTGTTGAGAATATGGACTCGGTGAGCTCTGAAAGTTTGTTCTTGGCACCTACAAAGTTTGTGGCGTTGTCGCAATATAAGTTTCTGCAGTTGCCGCGTCTACCCATGAATCGCGGCAGAGCTCCAATGAAGGCTTCGGTAGTTAAGTCAGTTACCATTTCTAAGTGTACTGCTTTCGTAATGAAGCAGATAAATACCGCAACATAGCTTTCTGAGGACGCTTTCCTCTTAGGCGATAGTGTGTCCAGACGGGTCCCCAGAAGTCAACGCCAGAGTTGATGAATGGCCTAGCCGGTACTCCGCGATCCGCAGGTAGATTGCCCATGATTTGAGTTAGGAGCTTAGGCTTGTTTTTGTAGCATGTGATGCAATTTTGCACAGTCGTTCGTGCCAGAGTTTTTCCTTTTACCGGCCAGAAACATTGCCGTGTAGGCGCTAAAAGTCCTTGTGGTCCGATATGCAGGTTTTTTCGATGAATGTCCTCCATCAAAAGTTTCGTGAATGGATAAGATGCGGGTAGTAACATCGGGTGTTTTGCAAAGTGATGAGGCTTCCAGTCGGCCACCTACTCGAATTATGTTGTTTTCGTTGAGAAATGGTGATAAACTTAAAATATCACTGGATTTGTGAAGTTCTTTAAAGGATTTCAGATGCTTCCACTCTGTTGCAAATTCACCTTGCTGCATGGCTGTAATTATGATGCGCAATCCCTCTTCGAGCTCTTCGCAGGTTAATGAGGAACCCTTCTTGTGATTGGTTTGCGACTGTGTTGAATAAAGCGTGCTACATAGGCTGTGATCCTTTGGAGTTTAGGAAATGAGTTTCTATGGTTGATGTTGGGCCACGTTCACTGTAACCGTTTTTTTTTCATTCTTCATTGCATTCAGTTTCAGATTTGTATGGCACAGACCATGTTGCTTCTGAGCTATGAAGAAATAAGGGACCATAGAACCATAACGTGCAGTTCTTTAATTTTGATGGAGTAATTCCACGTGATAGAATATCGGCTGAATTTTCTTTCGATCTGACGTGTCGCCATTGATGAGGTAAGCTGAGATTTTGTATGGTTGCTCTACGGTTGGCAACGAAGGTTTGAACCGATGACGATGTGGAATTGATCCATGCCAGTACAATTTCAGAGTCTGACCAGAAGAACGTAGGAGTCTCTCGCAGCTGTTCTTCTTTTGTTACTCGATTTACTAGCCCAGCCGTTAACATAACCGCACAAAGTTCTAGTCTTGAAGTTGTGGTAGACTTGACTGGTGCAACCTTGGATTTGGCGCAAAGTAGTCGTACAAGTACTACGTTGTCCTCGGTAACTGAATGAACGTAAACTGCACCGCCGTAAGCCCGTTCAGAGGCATAAGCGAAGGCATGTATCTGAACAATTTTCGGCACGTGTTTTCCAAAGGCATGTCTTTGTACATCAATTTTGTCCAATTCAGTTAGTTCATCTCGAAAACGGAGCTATCGTGTGTGTAGGTCCATTGGTAATGCTGCATCCCAATCTAGCTTTAATGTCCAAAGTTAGTGCAGAAATAGTTTTGCCGATACGACTACTGGTCCCATAAACCCAAGGGGATCAAAAAGACGCGAAATGTCCGAGGATACAATCCTTTTATTAATCCTAGTTGTATCGGAACAATTTGTTTTGACCCGGAGGCTATCATTTTCTGGAATCCATGACAATCCTAGTGTTTTAATGTGGTCGTCGGAGTCTATATCGAAGTCCAATGCAGCTTGACTTCGATATCTCCTGCAGCAGTTTGTGATGATTGGCGCACCATTCTCTCAGTTTGAAGCCACCTTTGGCGAGTAGTTGCTGAAGTTGAGCTTAAGCAAAAATGGCTTCTGTTAGGCTATTGCATCCTGTCATGACAACGACTACATAGAAATCCCTTTGAAGGATTGCGGCAACGACTGGATGGTTGATCTTTCCATCTTGGGCGAGTTGTTGCAAGCATTTTGTAGCTAAGTAAGGTGCTGATGTTGTTCCATATGTTACTGTATTTAACTTATTGAACTGAATTGGTATAGTAGGTTCAGTTCTCCAAGCAATTAATTGAAGATTTCGATCCTGGTCGTTGATTAGGATCTGACGGTACATCTTTTCTATATCTGCGGTGAAAACGAATCTGGGCAACCGAAAGCGCAGTAAAATGGTGAATAGATCGTCTTGAATTGTTGGACCAGTAGCTAGCACGTCATTTAGTGCAAGGTTCGATGATGACTTCGCTGATGCGTCAAAGCCACTCTCAATTTGGTGGTTGTGCTTGATGGCTTAAGGATACCATGATGTGGTAGGAAGTATGATGGGGATTTTATCTCTTCTTCTTTAATGAGACTCATATGGCCAAGTTGATGATATTCGGCCATAATTGTTAACAACTCAGCCTTTCCTTTGAATCCAAGTCTATTAGCTAGTATTACCGTGATGAGATTCAGTTGGGAGCCTGAATCTAGTAAGGCTCTGCATTCGATAGTGGCCCCTGAGTGGTCGATCAATTTCACTACTGCTGTTCCCAGAGCGACATACTTAGTGCGTGCAATAGCATGAGTAGCTAATACGCTGTGTGGGTCGATACTTGCAGTTGACGTCTTATCTTTCGTATGACCAGGTTGAATTCTTGAATTATTAGTATATGAAGCTAGAGAGGGCTGGGTTATGGCTCCTTCAAAGTGTAGCATAGTTCTATGCTTTTTGGAGCACTTCCGGCATCCACTTGAAACGCAGTTCGAGAGCGACTGCCCTGATTTGAGACAGTTGATGCAGAGATTATACGTTTCACTTGTTGCAGCCGCTTGTCAGGGTTCAACTTGCTAAAGTCCTTACATGCGTAGAGAGGATGGTTACTTCCACAAAGCGGACAATGGACGGTATTTGTTGCAGTAGTGTACTTGCTTTGCTGATTGATTTGATTTCATAAAGCCTCTAGAGCTTGGAAGCGTGATTGCAGGAAGCTTAGGAAATCCTTGAATGATTGGAGTTCCCGTTGCTTAGCTACCGATTGTTCATACAGTGTGTGTGAAGCCTTGTCCAACTTCCTTATATATAAGAACAATAGAATTGGATACCAGGTGCCAGTGTCAATTCCGATGTCTTGTAATCCCACTACACATTCTTGGGTTGTCTCATGGAAACGCTTTAAACTGTCGGCTCCTTCTGCTACAACATTGGGTTGGTTGACAAGTTTACTTAGCAGTGCGTTTACCAGCAGCCTAGTATTCTCACAGCGGCCCTTTAGAATGCTCCAAGCTGTCAAGTAGTTTTCTTCTGTGGCTGGGAGGTGTTTTATCAGGCGCTCGGCTTCTCCGCTATCTTCTGTTCTGTTCTGTTCATGGATCATTTCATTAAAGAGGTCATCAAATTGTCTCCAATTCAAATAATTGCCATCGAATTTAGGCAAGGTTATCTTGGGCAGATGTAAGGAATTGTTTGCTACCGGTGTTGATGTAACTTCTGCGTCCCACTCAGTTAATATCACCAGTACTGACTGTACTTCTTCTTCCAGGGTTATATATTAGTGTGTATCATAACCCACAAGAGTAGGATCAGCCTACAAATCCCATAGCTGATTGTTGATGTCTTCGATATGGTTCCAATGTTGTAGTATGTTGCCTTTCTTGAATGAAAGGAACTGTTTCGAGCGTCGATCCGTTTCGTCCATAATTGAATTTAGTGTCGTTATCACTTCGGCTTGGCGTCGAATTAACCGCGTAGACTCGCTTAATCGACAATTGGTTGATGAGTCTCGCTCCGGTTTGGTATCTGCTGAATATGGCTTGTGTCCAGTAGCACCTTGATTATCTCTTGTGGCCGCAGGAGGACTACCTAACTTCTTCTCAATTGAAGTTTCTGTGTGTTAAGTCAACTCCGCGAGACGTCTCTCAAACATATCCCGATGTGTTAATGAAATAGCTGCAATTTTGGCATAATAATCGTTTTGAAAATATGCATGGTCAAGTGGAATCCCTGGCAAGACTCTTAATTCCGAGTCCTCTCTCTCGACTCTTAATTCTGAGTCGCTAAACTCAAAAACTACTGGACCGATTTTGACCAAATTTTATATGCATGCTCTATTGGCCATGAGTAGTGTTTCTGTGCAGTTTGAAGTTCGTCCGACAGATGGCGCAATATTTAGTTTTTTTTCTGTTTTGCCCGATAGAGATAAGCGCGATAAGCCTATGCTGTGTTTCGCTGAAGGCGTTGGGTCCTTAATCAGCGTGTAGTGGCGTTAATTAGCCCGATACCGACTCAAACCTAACATCTTTTCGTGAAAAAAATAAATATGACTATTTTTTAAACTCTATTTGCGCGATAAGCCTATGTTATGTTTCGCTGAAGGTGTTGGGTGCTTAATCGGCGTGTGGCGGCGTTAAGTATCCCGACACCGACTTATACATAGCCTCTTTTCGTGAAAAGTGCGTGAGAGTCAAACGAAAAAAAATAGCTTATTAAATTGAACTTTAATTTATTTAAATTCAATATTTGTATATACATACATTTTTATAAATTAACCAAAGGTGTTAGTGAAAGTAAATTGTAATTGTATTATTGAAAGCTATTGAAGAAAGTAAACAAACAACAGGTAAGACAGCAATAACAAACAAAAAAAAATAAATCATAAAAAACGTATATTGCAGTACAAAATGCCACGCCCACGTGCAAATATTGGTCGCCGTGCACGGCACACAAATCATATGAGTGTGCTGCGCTCACAGCAGACACAAGAGGAGCGCGCAGAAGACAATGAACAAACCAGGAATCGAATGTCACTTTTACGCCAAAATTCTTCACAAGAAAATCGCGAAATACAGAACGACGAACAACGTGCTGCGAGAAGAGCCTCCAGAGCAGCAATACACAATACCAATCGCATTTCTTTTATGCGTCTTGCATTTAATTATAATGTACATCCCAATATCAATATCGGTAGCATGGATCAATTATGTGTCCATTGCAAAACATTTAAATAAAGAAAGGAAACACCTGGCTTATGTTGCGCAAATGGCAAAGTAAAGCTGCCAGAACTAAGCTAACCACCGGAACCATTACTTTCATTGGTGTCTGGAACAACACCACAATCAAAACATTTCCTAACCCATATACGAGGTTATAATAATTGCTTTCAAATGACGTCATTTGGTGCTGACAATATAGTTAGTGGAAGTTTCATGCCAACATTTAAAGTACAAGGACAAATATATCACAAAGCAGGATCCTTATTGCCTATTCCTGATGAAGAATACAAATTTTTGCAGATATATTTCCTTGGCAATTCTGAAACAGAAGTCACCACCAGATGTGCAATTGCTACGGGACTACGCCGCAACATTGTAGAGTCATTACAAAATGTATTCCATCAGCATAACGAATTGGTGAAATTATTTAAAGTTGCAATAGACCGAATGCCATCCGATAATCACAAAGTAGTTATAAAAGCTGATAAAACACCAGTAGGTGAGCATCCACGATGATTCAATGCACCAGCAATAAATGAAGTTGCTATTGTAATTGTTGGTGATCAGTTCGAGCCAAGAGATATAATTTTACATCGAAGAAATTATCAATTGCAACGAGTACCTGAAACACATCGCTCATATGATGCGCTCCAATATCCAATACTGTTTTGGCAAGGAGAAGATGGCTACCATTTTCAATTAAATATGTTAAACCCAACTACTGGTAAATTCTAAAAACTTTTATTGCTCACAAAAATTTTATTTATATTGGTTATTTATTATAGGTGAAGAAACAAATAAAAAGATAAGTAGCATGAATTACTATGCGTACAGACTCATGATTCGGGAGAATATGGAAAATCATATTTTGAAATGCCGCCAACTGTATCATCAATATGTTGTAGATACGAGGTGTGATCAAAAGATAACCGTTATTTTCATCTTTTCGTGAGTTACGTATGTTCGATGTTCGCATTTTTTTATGTTGGTACACATGTCTGTTATATATGTTGGCAATACCAACCATTTTGGATTCTCAGTTTGTTTTTGACAGATAAAAAGGTTAGTCGTGTTTTGGTGTGCTCTTCGATTTTGTACTATTCGAAAGAAATGGATCAAAGAAACTGTATTCAGTTTTGTGTAAAAAATGAAATTAAATGCGCAAGGACATTTGAAATGTTGACTGTGGCCTTTGGCGAGTCTACTATGAGCAGAACACAAGTTCAATTGTGGTATAACCGGTTTAAGGAAGGCCGAGAAGATGTCAATGACGATGCTCGTCCTGGTCGCCCGAGCACGTCAACAACCGATGAAAACATTGACGCAGTGAAGAAAATGATTTTGGTTAATCGTCGAATCACTATCAGAGAGGTTGCTGATGATGTTGGCATATCGTTCGGCTCATGCCAAGCAATTTTTACGGATGTTTTAGGCATGAAACGTGCGGCAGCGAAGATTGTTCCAAAATGCTAAAAAAGCTCAGGAGCTGTTTTTGGCCAAAAACAAACCGTTATCATGCCTCAACCACCGTATTCACCGGACTTGGCCCCCGCTGACTTTTTCCTCTTTCCAAAACTGAAGACACCGATGAAAGGAAAGCGTTTTGCTATGATTGAGGAGATAAAAGAAAAATCGAAACAGGAGCTGTAGGCGATACTAAAAAAAGCGTTTCAGAAGTGTTTCGAGGATTGAAAAAATGCTGGCATAAGTGTATTATATCTGAGGGGAATTACTTTAAAGGGGACAAGATAGTTGGTGATGAATAAATAAATACTTTATTTTTTGATCACACAATAACGGTTCTTTTTTGATCACACCTCGTATGTATACAAAAATCAGAATCAGAGCGGCTATTATTTATTCGCCCAAATCAACGTCAATTACGATCGGAGGAATATATTCATCTACGTGATGCAATTAATAATGATGGCAATTTAAATGATCTTGGCCGATTAAAAATTCTACCACCTACTTATACCGGCTGCCCACTTCATATGTATGAATATTCACAAGATGATATGACATACGTTCGCAATTATGGTCGTCCTGATTTATTCATCACATTTACTTGTAATCCTATTTGGAATGAAATTAAAAAATGTTTATTGCCAGGACAATCGCAAACTGATCGTCATGACATCATAGCACGCGTATTGAAGCAGAAACTAAAGTCTCTGATGGATTTAATTGTAAAATCTAATGTTTTTGGCTTAGTTCGTTGCTTGATGTATTCGATCGAATGGCCGAATAGAAGGTTGCCACATGCTCATATTCTAATTTGGTGTGTTGATAAAATTCATCCAAACGAAATCGATCATATTATTTCTGCTGAAATCCCAGACCCAACAATTGATCGAGAATTGTTTGAAATTATAACGAAGAATATAATACATGGCCCATGTGGTGCCTTTAATATGCATTCACCATGCATGATTAATGGCAAGTGTTCTAAGCGATATCCAAGACAATTGATTCCAGAAACAATAACAGGCAATGATAGATACCCTCAATATCGCTGACGTTCACCACATAACAATGGTAGATCCATTACATTAAAGTACGAAACATTGATATCGAGATTGATAATAGATGGGTAGTGCCATATTCACCATTATTATCGAAAATATATAAAGCACATATAAACGTTGAATATTGCAATTCCGTTAAATCAATCAAATATATTTGTAAATATGTAAACAAAGGCAGTGATATGGCCATTTATGGAGTGGCACCTGAAGATAAGCTAGATGAAATCACACAATATCAAATGGGAAGATACATTAGCAGCAACGAAGCAGTTTGGCGCATATTCTCTTTTCCAATTCATGAGAGGTATCCGAGTTCATTTGGCAGTTCATTTAGAAAATGGACAGCGAGTATATTTTACAGCGGAAAATGTGATCGAGCGAGCAGCACAACCACCAGCAGCAATATTGACTGCATTTTTTTCATTGTGCCAAATTGATGACTTCGCTAAGACGCTACTGTATAATGAGGTTCCGCGAGATTTTACATGGAATGTATCCACAAAACAATTCCAACGTCGCAAACAAGGGAAAATAATAGCTGACCACCCAAATGTATTTTCAAGTGATGCTTTAGGTCGACTATACACTGTACATCCAAAAACTGATGCTATTACTAGCGTTTGCTTTTGATTCATATACGTGGTCCGACATCATTTCAAAATTTGAAAACCATAAATAATATATTGTGTGAATCATATCGGGACGCCTGCCAAAAATTAAATTTACTCGAGAACGATGACCATTGGGAAAATTCACTTGGCGATGCCTCACTGGCTGCTTCTCCATATCAAATTCGTATATTATTCGCAATTATAATATCAACATGCGGTCTATCAAAACCTTTAGAACTGTGCGAAAAATATAAAAATGCAATGACAGATGACATTTTATATCAAGCGCGTAATGCAACTGCAAGTCCAGGATTAGAATACTCTCCTGAGATATATAATCAAGCATATTTAGTAATGGTGAATAAAAATTTGAATACATTGGGAATGACATCTCCAAATCGAGCCGTTACGGATGCTGTTAATCGTGAAATACAACGTGAACAAAATTACGATGCCAATGCATTAAACACATTTGTTCAGCATAATTTACCAAACTTAAATAAACAGCAAAAACACGTCTATGACACTATTATGAAAACTGACCATGCAGGAACTGGTGCAATTTATTTTCTAGATGCTCCAAGTGGTACTGGTAAAACTTATCTAATTTCGATAATTTTGGCAAAAATACGGTCTATCGGTAATATTGCGTTGGCTATAGCCTCATCGGGAATTGCTGGTACCCTATTAGATGGTGGAAGAACGGCACATTCTGCGTTAAAATTACCATAGAATATGCAACTGACCGAAACACCAACATGTAATATTTCAAAAACATCTGGGATAGCAAAGGTACTTCAACAATGCAAGATTATTATATGGGATGAATGCACAATGGCGCATAAAAAATCTTTAGAGGCATTGGATCGAACATTGCAAGATTTACGTGGCAATCAACAAGCATTTGGGGGTGCTATTATATTATTGGCAGGCGATTTTAGACAAACCTTGCCAGTCATATCACGATCAACATCAGCAGATGAACTAAATGCGTGTTTAAAAGCATCTCATTTGTGGCGATATGTTAAAAACTTTCACTAACGGTAAATATGCGCATACAATTACAAAACCATGCATTAGCCCGTTTATTTGCACGTCAATTATTGGATATTGGAAATGGCAAAATTGCTATGGACAATGCAACAGGACTCATCACATTGCCTGCAGATTGTTGTATTTTAAATCAAAAGAAGGCTTAATTTCAAGTGTATATCCCAATATTGAGTGCAATTTTACCAATCACCAATGGCTAAGTGATCGCGCTATATTGGCAGCCAAAAACAAAGATGTCTGCGATATTAATGTTGATATTCAAAATAAAATAAGCAGAGAAATAAAAACATATAAATCCATTGATTGTGTTAATGATCCTGATGAAATTTTTAATTACCCATTTGAATTCTTAAATTCGCTTGACTTGCCAGGAACTCCACCTCACATGCTGCAGTTAAAAGTTGGTGTACCAATAATTCTATTACGCAATTTAAATCCACCACGGCTTTGTAATGGAACAAGATTAGCTATAAAAAAATTATTAAATACCATTATAGAAGCAACTATATTAACTGGTAAGTACAAAGGTGAAGTCGTATTGATTCCACGTATACCAATAATAATTCTTTTCTTTGAGTGGTGGAATAGTTTCTAGGAACGGCTGCTTGTAGAGTGTAGAGTTTGTGCCTCCCTTACTATACCGTGTTAGTTTATCGATAAATGACTCTGCGCTTAACGTCCATAGACGGTGTTTGACCGATCGGCTTGGTGGGGTTGTATTGAAATCCAGATTTGTTTTAAGCTTATAAGCTGCGCACAGTGCTGATTCCATCGACAGAGAGAATTTACGAGCTTTTAAGAGTTGTATTTCTTGATACAAAATATGCGAGGAAGTACAAAATAAACGAGAAGTTAGGGCACAACGCAGGATCTGCATTCTCTGTTCAATTTCAACGAAGCCTCCTTCGCTTAAGAGATTTCCAGAACCCGTAAGATGGACTTCAAAGCTGCATAATATGGGGTTTTTAACATATTAAGATTTGTTTTTGCACACTTTCCATAGATTTTCAGCCCGTAGTCTATTTTGGAGAGAATTGTCAGTTTCGTTGCAGAAATTAGAGTGTTCGTGTGGATATGACCTTTAGGGGATGAGAGGTACTTCAATATGTTAAATCTGGCATCTACACAATTTTTTAAATATATACAATGATGCTTAAAGCCATTTTTATTTTCAACTATTAAGGCAATAATTTTTAAATAGGTAAAATAGTAATATTATTATAATTAATTATTGTAGTGTTGCAATTTTTTTTTCTACAAATTTGTAAATGTTTAGATTTAATAAAATAAATTTTAGCCCCTGAGTGCAAGGACCAACTGTCAATAATTTAAAGTATTTCAACTAGGTTATAGTTTAGTTGGTTGATATCTTGATTCTTGCTGATGACATATAGATTTTTTGCATATAAACAATGCTGCACATGTCAATTTGCAATAATCAATCAATTTACTTCAATCATCAAAATCTATTGTAAATAGAACTACAGAGAGTTGTGAGCCTTGAGGAATACCATTGGAAAGTGGATACGTAGATGATAATACGTTGTTCACCTTGCAACGTATTTTTCTATTGTTTAAAAAGGATTTTGGATAATAGAACATTTTTTGGCCAATATTCATTTCTTAAAATTTATCTTATCGAAAGCTTTTTGAAAATGTATGGAAAGCACAGATATGTGATTTTTTGCAGAAAGGCATTTACTGACTAGATGATCTGTGTACAGTAAAGCATCTGTGGTACATAGACCTGCCCTGAATCCAGTTTGGTATATTGAGAGGAGATAAGAAGTATTTAAGAACCATGAAAGTCTGTTGGCTATAATTTTTTCAAGGAACTTTCCTAAGCATGGTAGTAGCGAAAATGGGCGATAGCTTTCCATATCGACCAAATCATTGTTTGGCTTTTTTATGGGTATTATTAAGGCCGTTTTGTAAACTTGGGGAATGATCTTAGTGGTATATATCTGATTTTACAAAGATATGGTTATGGAGTGCAAACCGCGAGGTAAATTGAGTACAATTTCAGAAGTAATTTTCTCCTGTCCCGGAGAAGAACCGGAAAAAAATTTAAGGCAAGTTATTAGCTCATTTAAATTTATATCTGTTTCTAGCTGCTTTGCAAATTTGTTGTTAGTGTATGTAATGTGTATTGAGTGAGAGATGTACGAGTATTTGTCCGTTTAAAGTTGCGCAAAATTATTTGATGTTTGTTATGGGTCAATTATAGAGGTGTGGTTTATTTCAAGCATTTTTATAAAATTTGTACTATAGGTACCTGTTAGGGTTTTAATTCCTCTCCAGATGTCTGATACTGAGGTACTATTATTATTACTAAGGGTTTTTGTGAAGTTTTCAAAACTTTCAGTTTTTGCATTTTTTTCTTGTTAAATAAAGCGTTCTTTTTGCGATAATCTATAAGTTTGAGTGTGGTCATATTTCTTTTATAAGTCCTGCAAGCTGATTGTTTTTCTGTATTTATTTAGTTCTCTTGACCACACTTGGCCACATTTCTAGTCATCTTATTTAAACGTGTTTTTGGAATAGAGGGGCTAGCAGCAGAGCGAATTATTTTATGAATTTGTGAGGCTTCTTTGTTAACGTTAGTGTAATAGTGTGCAGTCGAATTGTTATCTAAGAGAATTATCTGAAATAGAATCCAATTAGCACGATTGCAATCAAATGTTGGTTCTTTAGGAGGCATTGCTGAGTGATTTGTGGATATTTTAAAGCTAGTGAATATTGGGAAGTGGTCGTTATTATAGAGATTATCCAAAACATTCCACATAGTGTGTGGGAAAAAAGAGGGTGAGCGGAGGGTTAAATCAATATTGGGGTATGTACCGTGAGTTGAGGAGTGTGTGGTTGTATTTCAGCTGAGTATAAAATTCTCTATTATTTTTCCACGCTAGTTATTGCAACGAGAAACCCACATGGGACTCCATCCGTTGAAGTCTCCTGTTAATATTGTGGGTGTATTGAAGGAGTTTAAAATGTTCGGTAGGTCAGTGCCTGCTACACTCTGTTCGGGTGGTATGTAAATTGAAGCTATTGTTATAGGATATTTAATATTTATCTCGAAAGAAACAATAGAAATATTAGGTATTTATGAGAGGACATGTGGGACACTTTCGTGTACAAGAATCCCAGTTCTGTTAGTTGAATTTCAACTTCTTGGTAGTTATATTGAAAACATTTAAGAGTCCATTGTAGAATATTAAGTATCATATTACCTACTATGCTTGAAAAATATTACGTAAACTATTAAGAATTTTTCATCAGATGTAGATGGGGGTTATGGTGTGGAGTGATTTTGATTTATGGTTTTATTGCTTGTTATTACTGTTTAATTGAATTTTGGAGTAAGTGGGGGACTGAGTGATCGTACTATTGTTGCAAGAAGTGCATTGACTATGAGAAGCTGTGGGAGAAAAATTATTGGATTGTGTATGGCTATTTTTTTGGATTGAGAGAGGATTATAATTGGAATGTGAATGGCTTTTGAGTGTGTGTTCGATAGTGGAAAGAGAGGCAAGAAGTATGGCTGTGGCTGGTGTCTTTGATAGTACTATTTGTCTTTGAAACAGTGTTTTCAATTTCTGTTTTGTTGCGTTTGTTTGAGAGAGAGTTTTCGGTGTTGTTGTTGTGATTTTTTGTGATATGAGCGTAAGTAGTTTTCATAGTGGTATCATTCGGCTATTGTTGTTGGTACATTTTTCTAGCTTCACCAATGCTGTACTTATTTTGTGTTTTGATCTTAAGTATTTCTTTTTGAAACTGGTATTTGGGGCAGGTGTTAGAGGATGCGGGGTGTTCGCCTAAACAGTTGGCACACATGACACGTGTACATTCAACCGGTGTATGGGTAGAAATATTGCAATTAAAGCCGGAGGGGTTCTTGTTACAGTATTTGATCGTATGGCCTAGCTTTTGGAAATTTTTACATCTCCTGGGATTTGAGAAAAATACCCTGACTTTAAGTGAGTACCATGCTACATCGAGTAAGTCTAGTTCAAATTTTTTGGCCGTCAACTGCTTTCATAAATTTGCAAAAACTTTCTACACCTTTTCTTTAAAAAAATTCAAATCTCCTCCTCACTAGTGGGAATTAGATTTCGATCAAAGATAGTCCCTTTTGACGAGTTAAGAGAGTCGTGGTTACTAATAGCCACTGGGAACAGTCAAACTGCTCTGCGGCTTTTAAGGAATTTGCAAGTATTAGAAGACTTCCGTCCCGCAACATATTTACAGATTCAACGTTTGCTAATGGCGTCAATTGTCATCTTTTTTGCGAAAACACTGAAGATACGAGGGCGGATTGATATACCTAAGTAGGAAAAAAACATTTTTTTTTTCAAAAACCATTTATTTCTCAACATAGTCTCCTTTTACTTCGACACACTTAGTAAGACGATATTCCAAATTTTTTATACCATCTGAATAATACGATTTCGGGAACCCCTCAAAATACGCGATACTTTCGGTAATCACTTCTTCGTTTGAGATGAATCTTTTTCCTGCGAGCCATTTTTTCAAGTTTGGAAACAGGAAAAAGTCACTAGGAGCTAAATCTGGACTATAAGGTGGATGATTAACAAATTCGAAGTGTATTTCACGTAATTTTAGTATCGTACCTAATGCTGTGTGAACCGGTGCGTTGTCTTGAAGAAAGAGCATTTTTTCTTCTTTAAATGTGGTCGTTTTTCCTTGATTGCATCAATCAATTGATCCAATAATGCACGAAAATACTTTCCTGTGATTTTGGATCCTTTTTCAAGATAATCGATGAGCAATATTCCGTGTGCATCCCAAAATACAGTGGCCATAACCTTGCCAGCCGATTTCACTGTCTTCGCCTTCTTCGGAGCACTTCCACCAGCTTCCACCCATTGTTTCGATTGAATTTTGCTTTCAGGTGTGTTGTGGTGGACCCACGTTTCATCAACAGTTATTAATCGACTCCAAAAATCAACAGGATTACGCTTTATCATGTCCAAACACCGCTGTGAAGTGGTCTGTCGAACTCGTTTTTATTCGGCACTGAGCAAACGTGGCACCCATCTTGCCGATAGCTTTTTCATATGCAAATGTTCATGCAAAATGTTGAACACACGTTCATATGATATGTTTACCATTTCAACAATCTCACGCAACTTGACTCGGCGATAATTCATAACGATATCGAGGATTTTCTTGATATTTTCTTCAGTAACCACCTCTTTTGGCCTTCCTGTTGATGGTATTGTTGCAGTGCTTGTTCGGCCGCGTATAAATTCAGCAATCCAATATTTTACCATGTAATCTGACGGAGCAGACTCACCGTAATGTTTATCGACCGTTTCTTTTGTCTCTTTCGCCGTTTTCCCTTTCAAATAATAGTGTTTAATCACTGCACGAAATTCGCTTTTTTCCATTTTTCAAGAAACACAAAAGTTGCTTACTTCAAACGACTACAACAAATAAACTAATCGATGAATTTGGGTGAAATTTTAACAGCTAACGTTTGACAGATCGCAATTTCTAAAAAAAAAAGTTTTTGTGTTTGTGCTGCCATCTAGCGCTAGGTAGCTTCAATATCAATCCGCCCTCGTAGTTTGGGGCTTGTTAGTGTCCGTTGATTTAACCACGACAAATTGTGTATTTTTTGTGTGTTTTCTGTGTTGAAATAGGTTAGGGTCTTATATATTATTTTTCTTTTTGCTCTTAGTTTTCAACTGAATGCGTCCACTTATACGTATACATATCCATATAAATATAAATGTATTTTTTAACATAATTTATTTTTTCTTTTTATAGATTACAATTGAACTCTTGGAAATTTAAAATGAATACGTACAGTCCACAACAACGCATTAAAATTATCGAATTTTATTATTCTTCTCAACGATCAATTGTTCTGACGCAGCGAAATTATCGCCGTTTTTTTAACGTAAGATCAGCGCCCACATCTTCCATGATTACAAGTTTACTTCGCCGTTTTGGGGAAGTGGGTTCAGTTGCCGACCGTCCAGGAAGAGGTGCTCATCGAAATATTCGTACTGAAGACAACGTGGAAGCTGTGCAGCAGAGTGTTGCAAGTAATCCATCTGTCTCAACTCGTCGCCGTTCCTGCCAATTGGGTATACCCAGAACAACATTACACAAAATTTTAAAGTTGGATCTTAAGATGTATCCATACAAAGCAACAGCTTCTACCGCAAGACCCCCAACAAAGACTACAGTACGCTATTCGCTTTACACAATTAGCCATACAAAATGATTTTTTAAATAATCTTTTGATGACGGATGAAGCGCATTTCCATTTAAGTGAATAAACACAACTGTAGGTTGTGGGGCTCCGAAAATCCAAGGGCAATACATCAGCATCAGTCACACCCAATCAGATGCACTGTTTGGTGCGGTGTTATGGCCACAAAAATCATCGGCCCATATTTCTTTGAGAATGAGGATGAAACGCCAGAAACGGTCTCCGGGGCGTCTTACAGAACAATGATCGACAACTTTTTGCGGCCAATGGTGGAGCAACATCCTAATTTGTGGTTTTAACAAGATGGAGCCACTGCGCATACTGCTAGGCAAACTATTGACATGCTGCGTGAAATTTTTGGTGAACGCATAATTTCAAGAAATTCAGATTTCCCTTGGCCTCCTCGTTCACCAGATTTAACTGCGCCCGATTTTTTTTTTATGGGGATATTTAAAAGACAAAGTGTATGTTAACAAACCACAGACACTTGGACTGCTCAAGCAGAATATTCGAGACGAAATACGGCACCTGCAACCAGAAACATTACGCCGTGTAATGCAAAATGCGCTAAAAAGAGCCAATGCCTGTATCGAGCAAAATGGTGGTCATTTGTCTGATGTCATATTTCACACATACTCACGTTAAATTTCCATAAAATGTATTTAACATATTAAAATAAATCATTTAAAAAAACCCGTTATTACAAGAGTTACACGTGTTTAACATCACTAGGTCTCATTTGGGCCACCCTGTATATGTATAGGTATCCGTATATATATAGTCATATACAAATACGTATACATATACATATAAATATACATATATATGCATATAGATATACAGTCGTGCATCAAAGCCACTATAAACACTTCCCACCAAAAGGATACTATTTGTTATACTCGTATATATATATATATATATATATATATATATATATATATATATATATATATATATATATATATATATATATATATATATATATATATATATATATATATATATATATATATATATATATATATATATATATATATATATATATATATATATATATATATATATATATATATATATATATATATATATATATATATATATATATATATATATATATATATATATATATATATATATATATATATATATATATATATATATATATATATATATATATATATACGAGTATAGCAAATAGTATCCTTTTGGTGGGAAGTGTTTATAGTGGCTTTGATGCACGACTGTATATCTATATGCATATATATGTATATTTATATGTATATGTATACGTATTTGTATATGACTATGTATATGTATATGAATACGTATACGTAAATTTTATGTATATGTATATGTAAATATATATATATATATATATATATATATATATATATGTATTTCTATATACTCGTATATACGTATATGTATATATAAATATGTATATGGATATGTATATGTATGTGTATATGTTTACGTTTATATATATTCATATGTATACATGTAAATATACATATACATATGCATAAACATATGCATATACATATACATATATATAATATATATACATATATATAATATATATATATATATATATATATATATATATATATATATATATATATATATATATATATATATATATATTTGTATATGTATATGTATATGCATATGTATCGGGTTTTTTAATAAGAGCGCTACAAAAGTTTTTTTTAAATAAAACAAAACCGGTTTTAGATATCAATGAAATTCTTTATTCCTGTGAAAGTACGTTCGATGTCATTATGTATGGAACTCGATTTCTTTTGCATGGCCACCACGGGCACACTTGCAGAAGTTCAGACGCTGAACCCAATTTTCAACGGTTTTCAAGCATAAATCGGCCGATACTGCTGCAATTTCACGTTCGATATTCGTACGAAGTTTATCAATCGTCGATGGCTTGTTGGCATAGACCATAGACTTGACGTAGCCCCACAGGAATAATCTAACTGCGTCAAATCGCACGACCGAGGCGGCCAATCGACTGGGCCATTTCGTGAGATAACACGTTCACCAAACTTGGTTTGCAGTAAATTGATTGTGGCATTCGCTGTGTGGCTTGTGGCGCCGTCCTGTTGGAACCACATGTCCTCCAAGTCCATATTATCCAATTGGGGCCAAAAATATTCGGTTATCATTGAACGGTAGCGATTCGCATTCACAGTAATGTGCCGGTCTTGATAATCACGGAAGAAGTACGGCCCCATGACGCCGCCGGCCCAAAAACCGCACCAAACCATAAATTTTCGGGTTTAACAGTTTAAACAATAACGCATATTTTGCTTATTGACGAAGCCATTCAGCCAGAAATGAGTCTCATCATAAATTGGACGTAGCGCTCTTAAAGTTGAGGCGACTGACTCCGAATTTCGGTAGTAAATTTTAATAATTTCGACTCATTGTTGGCTCGTATATCTTTGCATGATGAAATGGCAGACCTTACTGAAGAGAAGTGTCAAAAGAGAGGGAAAAAATATGGCGTCGTTTGCTGTCACTATCGATTTACTTTTGTAGCGTTTCTTTTGAAAACCCCTTTATATATATATTTATACATATTCATATACATATACGTATACATATGCATATAAATATACATATTCATATACATATACATATACATATATATACTCAAATACTCGTACATATAAATATACATACACATATACATACATATAGTTATAGACATACATATAGATATAGATATACATATACATATACGAGTATATCCGGCAGTCAAGTTAGAATTACAGGCTGACCAGATGTGCTCTAAGTTACCGGAGGGGCCTGCAGGTTGCGGGTAGCTGAGAAGCAAGTTCGCTGCGAATAAGTCTATGACAAATAAGCATTCCCCGACAATGATCCCCATTAAGGGGATCGAATATTATAATATGGACGCCAGGGCCTAAGACCAGTAGGGTTCTGGTGTAACGATACTGGAAAACCTTTTGGAATGACGATTGTGAGCTGACGGTCGATGGTATTCGCGGACCTTAGTATGTTTTGGGTGACACCAGGCTGAAATGGCTCCGTGGCAAAAGTCCTCACCACCACCGCCCGGTTGGAACCCTGGCAGGCCTCGGGGTATGTGCCGAATCCGTCACCTTTTTGTTGGTGATGCAGGTTAACGATGATATTATTCCGTTAATAATGCTGACCGGCTCTGTATGCAGGCGCTGATGCGCCACTCCATCAACCCTCGCGTGGCACTCCCTGCTCTAGCATAGACAGCCACGAGGTCCAATAGGTGACTGCACATCGGATGAAGCTAGCGGCCTCGAGTGGGGCCCAATTATGAAAACTAACATCCACACAGACAAATAATATAAGCAAATTAGCAGGAGAAGTAGAGGAGGAGGCATTATATCCGTTCTTAGGAACCAAATTACCCACATATCTAATAATTTCACTTAATTTATTCTATTACAATTGAGCCATTGTTGCTTACTTAAATATTTTACATATAAAATAAAACATAAACAAGTAATATAAAGGTCATTCCAAAAACATATAATTAATGTGCACAAAGTGGTGATGCACGTGAAAATTCGTTGTCAGCGATTTGCGCTGTCGTTAGCCGCAGTCAAGGGCGTGCATTGCAGCGGATGTTGACTTCGTTTAGAATGCAACAGCTCCCCCTCGTTGAACAGCGGTTCAACATTTACAGTAAAGGTTGGTTCAAATTCAGTCTCTTCCGTGGTGTTATTGCCAAGCAGAGTAGTAGACCTGTGATTACGGTGCTTATATTACTAAGTCGACATTTTTCCGGCGGTGCTACAGGGAGTGGGTTCTATTGGGAGTGGGGCAAGACGGTGTATCGGTCTCTTTAATGTGTTGTTCATAGTACGGATGTCTGCAACACGAACATAGCCATCTTCGCCATTATATATCTTAGTTATAAGTTCCCTAATTAAGACCAGCCTGCCAAGTTCAATGTTTCGATTTTGTTTTCTGTTGCAGTTCACTCAGGTATTCCTTAGTTCATCTGTGCCAGAATTACTGCTTGATGCTGTTGATTAGTTGCCAGCGTTTGCCCAAAGAAACTTCGCAAGCTGCTGCCGCGGTATCGATGGAGGCAGTCATGGGTTCTTCGATTAGGAAGTGTCCCGGATTTAATGCCGCCAGGTCTCTGGAGTCAGTTGAAATGAGGGTGATAGGCCGGGAATTGAGTATGGCTTGAATATCAATTATGAGTGTCTCCAGTTCTTTAAATGTGAGGGACGCGGTATTGAGACTGCGTTGAAGAAGGTGTTTGGCCGATTAGACAGCTGCCTCCCATAATGCATCGAAATGGGGAGCGTGGGGAGGAATGAAGTGGAAGTTGATTCTTTTGTAGTTACAGGAATTTTCTATTTTTTCTTGGCCCCCTGTTGAGAATATGGACTCGGTGAGCTCTGAAAGTTTGTTCTTGGCACCTACAAAGTTTGTGGCGTTGTCGCAATATAAGTTTCTGCAGTTGCCGCGTCTACCCATGAATCGCGGCAGAGCTCCAATGAAGGCTTCGGTAGTTAAGTCAGTTACCATTTCTAAGTGTACTGCTTTCGTAATGAAGCAGATAAATACCGCAACATAGCTTTCTGAGGACGCTTTCCTCTTAGGCGATAGTGTGTCCAGACGGGTCCCCAGAAGTCAACGCCAGAGTTGATGAATGGCCTAGCCGGTACTCCGCGATCCGCAGGTAGATTGCCCATGATTTGAGTTAGGAGTTTAGGCTTGTTTTTGTAGCATGTGATGCAATTTTGCACAGTCGTTCGTGCCAGAGTTTTTCCTTTTACCGGCCAGAAACATTGCCGTGTAGGCGCTAAAAGTCCTTGTGGTCCGATATGCAGGTTTTTTCGATGAATGTCCTCCATCAAAAGTTTCGTGAATGGATAAGATGCGGGTAGTAACATCGGGTGTTTTGCAAAGTGATGAGGCTTCCAGTCGGCAACCTACTCGAATTATGTTGTTTTCGTTGAGAAATGGTGATAAACTTAAAATATCACTGGATTTGTGAAGTTCTTTAAAGGATTTCAGATGCTTCCACTCTGTTGCAAATTCACCTTGCTGCATGGCTGTAATTATGATGCGCAATCCCTCTTCGAGCTCTTCGCAGGTTAATGAGGAACCCTTCTTGTGATTGGTTTGCGACTGTGTTGAATAAAGCGTGCTACATAGGCTGTGATCCTTTGGAGTTTAGGAAATGAGTTCCTATGGTTGATGTTGGGCCACGTTCACTGTAACGGTTTTTTTTTCGTTCTTCATTGCATTCAGATTCAGGTTTGTATGGCACACACCATGTTGCTTCTGAGCTATGAAGAAATAAGGGACCATAGAACCATAACTGACAGTTCTTTAATTTTGATGGAGTAATTCCACGTGATAGAATATCGGCTGAATTTTCTTTCGATCTGACGTGTCGCCATTGTTGAGGTAAGCTGAGATTTTGTATGGTTGCTCTACGGTTGGCAACGAAGGTTTGAACCGATGACGATGTGGAATTGATCCATGCCAGTACAATTTCAGAGTCTGACCAGAAGAACGTAGGAGTCTCTCGCAGCTGTTCTTCTTTTGTTACTCGATTTACTAGCCCAGCCGTTAACATAACCGCACAAAGTTCTAGTCTTGAAGTTGTGGTAGACTTGACTGGTGCAACCTTGGATTTGGCGCAAAGTAGTCGTACAAGTACTACGTTGTCCTCGGTAACTGAATGAACGTAAACTGCACCGCCGTAAGCCCGTTCAGAGGCATAAGCGAAGGCATGTATCTGAACAATTTTCGGCACGTGTTTTCCAAAGGCATGTCTTTGTACATCAATTTTGTCCAATTCAGTTAGTTCATCTCGAAAACGGAGCTATCGTGTGTGTAGGTCCATTGGTAATGCTGCATCCCAATCTAGCTTTAATGTCCAAAGTTAGTGCAGAAATAGTTTTGCCGATACGACTACTGGTCCCATAAACCCAAGGGGATCAAAAAGACGCGAAATGTCCGAGGATACAATCCTTTTATTAATCCTAGTTGTATCGGAACAATTTGTTTTGACCCGGAGGCTATCATTTTCTGGAATCCATGACAATCCTAGTGTTTTAATGTGGTCGTCGGAGTCTATATCGAAGTCCAATGCAGCTTGACTTCGATATCTCCTGCAGCAGTTTGTGATGATTGGCGCACCATTCTCTCAGTTTGAAGCCACCTTTGGCGAGTAGTTGCTGAAGTTGAGCTTAAGCAAAAATGGCTTCTGTTAGGCTATTGCATCCTGTCATGAGAACGACTACATAGAAATCCCTTTGAAGGATTGCGGCAACGACTGGATGGTTGATCTTTTCATCTTGGGCGAGTTGTTGCAAGCATTTTGTAGCTAAGTAAGGTGCTGATGTTGTTCCATATGTTACTGTATTTAACTTATTGAACTGAATTGGTATAGTAGGTTCAGTTCTCCAAGCAATTAATTGAAGATTTCGATCCTGGTCGTTGATTAGGATCTGACGGTACATCTTTTCTATATCTGCGGTGAAAACGAATCTGGGCAACCGAAAGCGCAGTAAAATGGTGAATAGATCGTCTTGAATTGTTGGACCAGTAGCTAGCACGTCATTTAGTGCAAGGTTCGATGATGACTTCGCTGATGCGTCAAAGCCACTCTCAATTTGGTGGTTGTGCTTGATGGCTTAAGGATACCATGATGTGGTAGGAAGTATGATGGGGATTTTATCTCTTCTTCTTTAATGAGACTCATATGGCCAAGTTGATGATATTCGGCCATAATTGTTAACAACTCAGCCTTTCCTTTGAATCCAAGTCTATTAGCTAGTATTACCGTGATGAGATTCAGTTGGGAGCCTGAATCTAGTAAGGCTCTGCATTCGATAGTGGCCCCTGAGTGGTCGATCAATTTCACTACTGCTGTTCCCAGAGCGACATACTTAGTGCGTGCAATAGCATGAGTAGCTAATACGCTGTGTGGGTCGATACTTGCAGTTGATGTCTTATCTTTCGTATGACCAGGTTGAATTCTTGAATTATTAGTATATGAAGCTAGAGAGGGCTGGGTTATGCCTCCTTCAAAGTGTAGCATATTTTTATGCTTTTTGGAGCACTTCCGGCATCCACTTGAAACGCAGTTCGAGAGCGACTGCCCTGATTTGAGACAGTTGATGCAGAGATTATACGTTTCACTTGTTGCAGCCGCTTGTCAGGGTTCAACTTGTTAAAGTCCTTACATGCGTAGAGAGGATGGTTACTTCCACAAAGCGGACAATTGACGGTATTTGTTGCAAGTAGTGTACTTGCTTTGCTGATTGATTTGCTTCCTAAAGCCTCTAGAGCTTGGAAGCGGGATTGCAGGAAGCTTAGGAAATCCTTGAATGATTGGAGTTCCCGTTGCTTAGCTACCGATTGTTCATACAGTGTGTGTGAAGCCTTGTCCAACTTCCTTATATATATGAACAATAGAATTGGATACCAGGTGCCAGTGTCAATTCCGATGTCTTGTAATCCCACTACACATTCTTGGGTTGTCTCATGGAAACGCTTTAAACTGTCGGCTCCTTCTGCTACAACATTGGGTTGGTTGACAAGTTTACTTAGCAGTGCGTTTACCAGCAGCCTAGTATTCTCACAGCGGCCCTTTAGAATGCTCCAAGCTGTCAAGTAGTTTTCTTCTGTGGCTGGGAGGTGTTTTATCAGGCGCTCGGCTTCTCCTACTAAGTTGGACTTTAGGTCGAACAATTTCTGGCAGTTCGCTATCTTCTGTTTATGGATCATTTCATTAAAGAGGTCATCAAATTGTCTCCAATTCAAATGATTGCCATTGAATTTAGGCAAGGTTATCTTGGGCAGATGTAAGGAATTGTTTGCTACCGGTGTTGATGTAACTTCTGCGTCCCACTCACTTAATAGCACCAGTACGGACTGTACTTCTTCTTCCAGGGTTATATATTAGTGTTTATCATAACCCACAAGAGTAGGATCAGCCTCCAATTCCCATAGCTGATTATTCATGTCTTCGATATGGTTCCAATGTTGTAGTATGTTGCCTTTCTTGAATGAAAGGAACTGTTTCGAGCGTCGATCCGTTTCGTCCATAATTGAATTTAGTTGCCGCCGAAGTGTCCTTATCACTTCGGCTTGGCGTCGAATTAACCGCGTAGACTCGCTTAATCGACGATTGGTTGATGAGTCTCGCTCCGGTTTGGTATCTACTGAATATCTCAATTGAAGTTTCTGTGTGTTAAGTCAACTTCGCGAGGCGTCTCCCAAACATATCCCGATGTGTTAATGAAATAGCTACAATTTTGGCATAATAATCGTTTTGAAAATATGCATGGTCAAGTGGAATCCCTGGCAAAACTCTTAATTCCGAGTCCTGTATTCATCCAGTCGTCTTATGCGTTCCTCGTAATAGATGATCGTTTTACGCTGTTCGGCTTCCTTTTTGAAGTTGCTTATGAGCGCTTCGATCTGCTGCCCAATCCACTCCTTATGTTTCGCAAGAGTCTCCATGTTAAGCTTCTACGATGATTGTGATCAGAGACATCTCTACATATATAAAAATTACGTATATGTTCGTGATCGCTAAACTCAAAAACTACTGGACCGATTTTGACCAAATTTTATATGCATGCTCTATTGGCCATGAGTAGTGTTTCTGTGTAGTTTGAAGTTTGTCCGACAGATGGCGCAATATTTAGTTTTTTTGTGTTTTTACACCGTAACTCAAAAACTTCTTTACCTATTTTGACAAAATTTTATATGCATGCTCTATGGGGCGTGAGGAGTGTTTCTGTGTGGTTTGAATTTCGTCCGACAGATGGCGTAATATTTAGTTTTTTTCTGTTTTGCCCGATAGAGATTAGCGCGATAAGCCTATGCTGTGTTTCGCTGAAGGCGTTGGGTCCTTAATCAGCGTGTAGTGGCGTTAATTAGCCCGATACCGACTCATACATAGCCTCTTTTCATGAAAAGTGCGTGGGAGTCAAACGAAAAAAAATAACTTATTAAATTGAAGTTGAATTTATTTAAATTCAATATTACATACATTTTTATAAATTAACCAAAGGTGTTAGTGAAAGTAAATTAATTGTATTATTGAAAGCTATTGAAGAAAGTAAACAAGCAACAGGTAAGACAACAAAGGGCACCCTCCCTACCCCAACAATAACAAACAAACAAAAATAAATAAATCATAAAAAACGTATATTGCAGTACAAAATGCCACGCCCACGTGCAAATATTGGTCGCCGTGCACGGCACACAAATCATATGAGTGTGCTGCGCTCACAGCAGACACAAGAGGAGCGCGCAGAAGACAATGAACAAGCCAGGAATCGAATGTCACTTTTACGCCAAAATTCTGCACAAGAAAATCGCGAAATACGGAACGAACAACAACGTGCTGCGAGAAGAGCCTCCAGAGCAGCAATACACAATACCAATCGCATTTCTTTTATGCGTCTTGCATTTAATTACGATCCGACAATTGATTATAATGTACATCCCAATATCAATATCGGTAGCATGGATCAATTATGTGTCCATTGCAAAGCATTTAAATATAAAAAGGAAACACCTGGCTTATGTTGCGCAAATGGCAAAGTAAAGCTTCCAGAACTAAGCCAACCACCGGAACCATTACTTGCATTGGTGTCTGGAACAACACCACAATCAAAACATTTCCTAACCCATATACGATGTTATAATAATTGCTTTCAAATGACGTCATTTGGTGCTGACAATATAGTTAGTAGAAGTTTCATGCCAACATTTAAAGTACAAGGACAAATATATCACAAAGCAGGATCCTTATTGCCTATTCCTGATGAAGAATACAAATTTTTGCAGAAATATTTCCTTGGCAATTCTGAAACAGAAGTCACCACCAGATGTGCAATTGCTACGGGACTACGCCGCAACATTGTAGAACCATTACAAAATTTATTCCATCAGCATAACGAATTGGTGAAATTATTTAAAGTTGCAATAGACCGAATGCCATCCGATAATCACAAAGTAGTTATAAAAGCTGATAAAACACCAGTAGGTGAGCATCCACGACGATTCAATGCACCAACAATAAATGAAGTTGCTATTGTAATTGTTGGTGATCAGTTCGAGCCAACAGATATAATTTTACATCGAAGAAATTATCAATTGCAGCGAGTACCTGAAACACATCGCTCATATGATGCGCTACAATATCCAATACTGTTTTGGCAAGGAGAAGATGGCTACCATTTTCAATTAAAAATGTTAAACCCAACTACTGGTAATTTTTAAAAAATTTTATTGCTCACAAAAATTTTATTTGGTTATTTATTATAGGTGAAGAAACAAATAAAAAGATAAGTAAAATGAATTACTATGCGTATAGACTCATGATTCGGGAGAATATGGAAAATCATATTTTGAAATGCCGCCAACTGTATCATCAGTATGTTGTAGATATGTATGCAAAAATAGAATCAGAGCGGCTATCATTTATTCGCCTAAATCAACGTCAATTACGATCGGAGGCATACATTCATCTACGTGATGCAATTAATAATGAAGGCAATTTAAATTATCTTGGCCGATTAAAAATTCTACCAGCTACTTATACCGGCAGCCCACGTCATATGTATGAATATTCACAAGATGCTATGACATACGTTCGCAATTATGGTCGTCCTGATTTACTTGTAACCCTATTTGGAATGAAATTAAAAAATGTTTATTGCCAGGACATTCGCAAACTGATCGTCATGACATCACAGCACGCGTATTTAAACAGAAATTAAAGTCTCTGATGGATTTAATTGTAAAATCTAATGTTTTTGGCTTAGTTCGTTGCTGGATGTATTCGATCGAATGTCAGAAGAGAGGATTGCCACATGCTCATATTCTAATTTGGTTTGTTGATAAAATTCAGCCAAACGAAATCGATAATATTATTTCTGCTGAAATCCCAGACCCAACAATTGATCGAGAATTGTTCGAAATAATAACGAAGAATATGATACATGGCCCATGTGGTGCCTTTAATATGCATTCACCATGCATGATTAATGGCAAGTGTTCTAAGCGATATCCAAGTCAATTGATTCCAGAAACAATAACAGGCAATGATGGATACCCTCAATATCGCCGACGTTCACCAGATAACAATGGTAGATCCATTACATTAAAAGTACGAAACATTAATATCGAGATTGATAATAGATGGGTAGTGCCATATTCACCATTGTTATCGAAAATATATAAAGCACATATAAACGTTGAATATTGCAATTCCGTTAAATCAATCAAATATATTTGTAAATATCTAAACAAAGGCAGTGATACGGCCATTTATGGAGTGGCACCTGAAGATAAGCTAGATGAAATCACACAATATCAAATGGGAAGATACATTAGCAGCAACGAAGCAGTTTGGCGCATATTCTCTTTCCAATTCATGAGAGGTATCCGACAGTAGTTCATTTGGCAGTTCATTTAGAAAATGGACAGCGAGTATATTTTACAGCGGAAAATGTGATCGAGCAAGCAGCACAACCACCAGCAACAACATTGACTGCATTTTTTTCATTGTGCCAAATTGATGACTTCGCTAAGACGCTACTGTATAATGAGGTTCCGCGATATTTTACATGGAATGCATCCACAAAACAATTCCAGCGTCGCAAACAAGGGAAAATAGTAGCTGACCACCCAAATGTATTTTCAAGTGATGCTTTAGGTCGACTATACACTGTACATCCAAATAATGATGAATGCTATTACTTGCGTTTGCTTTTGATTCATATACGTGGTCCGACATCATTTCAAAATTTGAAAACCATAAATAATATATTGTGTGAATCATATCGGGACGCCTGCCAAAAATTAAATTTACTCGAGAACGATGACCATTGGGAAAATTCACTTGCCGATGCCTCACTGGCTGCTTCTCCATATCAAATTCGTATATTATTCGCAATTATAATATCAACATGCGGTCCATCAAAACCTTTAGAACTGTGGGAAAAATATAAAAATGCATATATCAAGCGCGTAATGCAACTGCAAGTCCAGGATTAGAATACTCTCCTGAGATGTATAATCAAGCATTAATATACATTGACGATATTTGTTTAGTAATGGTGAATAAAACTTTGAATACATTGGGAATGACATATCCAAATCGAGCCGTTACGGATGCTGTTAATCGTGACATAAAAAGTGAACAAAATTACGATGCCAATGCATTAAACACATTTGTTCAGCATAATTTACCAAACTTAAATAAACAGCAAAAACACGTCTACGACACTATTATGAAAACTGACCATGCAGGAACTGGTGCAATTTATTTTCTAGATGCTCCAGGTGGTACTGGTAAAGCTTATCTAATTTCGATAATTTTGGCAAAAATACGGTCTGTCGGTAATATTGCGTTGGCTATAGCCCCTTCGGGAATTGCTGCTACCCTATTAGATGGTGGAAGAACGGCACATTCTGCGTTAAAATTACCATTGAATATGCAACTGACCGAAACACCAACATGTAATATTTCAAAAACATCTGGGATGGCAAAGGTACTTCAACAATGCAAGATTATTATATGGGATGAATGCACAATGGCGCATAAAAAATCTCTAGAGGCTTTGGATCGAACATTGCAAGATTTACGTGGCAATCAACAACTATTTGGGGGTGCTCTTATATTATTGGCAGGCGATTTTAGACAAACCTTGCCAGTCATATCATGATCAACACCAGCAGATGAACTAAATGCGTGTTTAAAAGCATCTCATTTGTGGCGATATGTTAAAAAACTTTCACTAACGGTAAATATGCGCATACAATTACAAAATCATGCATCAGCCCGTTTATTTGCACCTCAACTATTGGATATTGCAAATGGCAAAATTGCTATGGACAATGCAACAGGACTCATCACATTGCCTGCAGATTGTTGTGTTTTAAATGAATCAAAAGAAGGCTTAATTTCAAGTGTATATCCCAATATTGAGCGCAATTTTACCAATCACCAATGGCCAAGTGATCGCGCTATATTGGCAGCCAAAAACAAAGATGTTTGCGATATTAATGTTGATATTCAAAATAAAATAAGCGGAGAAATAAAAACATATAAATCCATTGATTGTGTTAATGATCCTGATGAAATTGTTAAACACCCGATTGAATTCTTAAATTCGCTTGACGTGCCAGGAACTCCACGTCACATGCTGTAGTTAAAAGTTGGTGTACCAATAATTCTATTACGCAATTTAAATCCACCACGGCTTTGTAATGGAACAAGATTAGCTATACAAAAATTATTAAATACCATTATAGAAGCAACTATATTAACTGGTAAGTACAAAGGTGAAGTCGTATTGACTCCACGTATACCAATAATGCCCGCAGATATGCCGTTTTCATTTAAACGCATACAATTTCCAGTATGTCTGGCATTTGCTATGACCATAAATAAATCCCAAGGTCAATCGCTGCAAGTACGAGTATGTGGATTGAATCTTGAAACACCACGCTACTCACATGGACAACTATACGTTGGATGCTCACGTGTTGGTAACCCATCATCATTATTCGTATTCGCTAAAGAAGGCAAAACCAAAAACGTAGTTTATCAAAAAGCATTGCAGTAAATATATAGTTATAATTTAAATAAAGTATGTAAAACATAATTTATAATTAAAAAATTTAAATTTTTACATTTTAAAATACATAAAATATAAAAAAAACATAAACTGATGTGTTATTACAATTTTGATTTTTGGATTTTTGAATAAAACTTTTTTTCTATTATATAAATAACTAAAAACACTGATTTTGATTTTCTTCGAGAGGCAGTTCAAAATAAAAGAAAAATTTGGGGCCAGCAACGCGGACCGGGCCCAGCTAGCAAAAATAAATAAATCCATTATTTCTGCTTCGGAAAACGGTATTTGAACAATAATTGCTATGTCGATGCACCTTTCATTCTTCTTCGAAATATCAATCCGCCATGACTTTGCAACGGAACCAGACTTGCAGTGAAAATAAAATTTGAAGGCAAAACAACGTTTGCCCGGGTCAGCTAGTCTATATATATAAAAATAAGTTGTCCTATGTTCGTGATTTTATAACTCGAGAACCACTCAACAGATTTTCAAACGAGTATATGCGTTGGAAAGGTCTACTTTCACTGATGGTTTATAAAAACGTCGAAATACGCACACTTTTATGATGGTGTGTTTTCCCCATATAAAATGTATGTTTTTTCTTATGAGAATTACATTTGATCGGTATAAGGCTCTGCTTGCTCGCGTCATTTGACTTAGTTAATTTCTGTGTGTTTATTGATTGTCATTTAAGTTTACAGTGTGAGCATTGACATTTTTTAATTATTGATTAGTAATCTTTCAGTTAAAATTAAAATCTTTTGTATAAAAAAAAAATTGAAAAATTAATCAACAATGCCCCGACGAAACCGTTCACAAATTGGCCGACGAACACGCCACAGCAGTCAAATACGTTTAAATAGATCTAATCAGGATGAACAAGAGCGATTAGAAAGTAATGAATTAGCAAGGCAACGAATGGCACGATCAAGATCAAATCAAAATCAAGAACAAAGAGAAGAATGTATTGAAAGTGTGAGAGTTAGAAACAGAAGAGATCGTGAACGTAACACTGAACGTGACAATCAAAACAGGCAACAATGGAGACGTAGCCATTCAATTGGAAATTTGGATCGTGCAGGTTTTAATTATGATCATAACATTGATTACTCTTCGCATCCATCTATTCAAATTGGCAAAATTGATAAAGTTTGTAATAAATGCAACGCATTTAAAAATGAAACCGATGGAATGTGTTGTGCTGGCGGAAATGTTTAATTAACACCATTAAGTCCACCACCTGAGCCATTATTCTCTTTGGTTGGTGGCAGAACAAATCAGTCAAAACATTTCTTGAAATTCATTCAGTCGTACAATTTTTGCTTTCATATGACATCATTTGGAGCACAACACATTGTTCGTGATAGATGTATGCCAACTTTTAAGGTAAATAATGTGGTTTTCAATTCAGATATTAATATATGTTTTGATTTATACGAAAATTCTAACCAAATTTATACGAAAATTCTAACCAATTCGTTGAATATTAATTAAAGATTCAGGGTCAGGTGTACCATAAAATTGGTTCCTTATTGACATTCGACAACCAAGAGTATCGCTTTCTACAAATTTATTTCATGGGAAATGGAGATGAAGAAGTTGATCAGCGTTATTCAATAAATCCGAAATTAAGCAAACCAATTATTCGTGAATTACAAATATTATTACATGACCATAATGAATTGGTTAGAATGTTTAAATCACAACTTGATAATGTGCCTGCTGACAATTATGGAATAAGAATAAATGCGGAAAAAACGCCGGCTGGCCAACATGTAGGAAGATTTAATGCACCAAGATTTGAAGATGAAGTAGCGATTGTCATGGTTGGAGAAGAATTCAATGGGCGTGATATTATTTTGCAACGTAGAGATGACCAGTTGGAAAATGTTAGTGAAACACACCGTTCTTATGATTCGTTGCAATATCCGCTAATTTTATGGCAAGGTGAAGATGGGTACCATTTCAATTTAAGAATGATTAATCATTCAACCGGTGCGTACAAAATAAAATAATTTTAAGGAATGAAATTAAAACATAATTGATTGATGGAATTTATTTTTATTTATTTTTATGGCAGGTGCGGGAACTGATAAAAAGGTTAGCGCTATGAATTATTACGCGTATCGATTAATGGTTCGACACAATGAATACAATCACATTTTGCATTACCGTAAGCTTTTTCATCAGTACATTGTTGATATGTTTGCAAAAAATTGAAACTGAACGTTTAAATTTCATGAAATATAACCAAGCAAAACTAAGTTCAGAAGAATACGTTCATTTGCGTGATGCTATTAGCAATGATGTAGATCCTAATGATATTGGCAATATGGTGATTTTACCATCGTCATATGTTGGTGGACCACGACATATGCATGAATACGCGAAAGATGCAATGTGTTATGTGCGTCATTATGGAAGACCTTATTTATTTATAAATTTCAGGTGCAATCCGCAATGGACAGAAATTAAAGAACATTTATTTGAAGGTGAAGGGCCAGCAGACCGACATGATATAACTGCACGTGTATTTAAGCAAAGGATGAAATCGTTACTGGACATGTTGATAAAATTAAAAATATTTGGTGAAGTACGTTGCTGGATGTATTCGATTGAATGGCAAAAGAGAGGACTACCACACGCTCATATTTTAATTTGGATGTTTGACAAAATAACACCAGAACAAATTGATAGCGTTATATCAGCAGAGATTTCGCCGGACTGGATTCATTCTGCTATCATTGCTTCGCTACTCCCTGCTAAAGGTGAGTGTAACCTTATTCAATTTGCTTGCTATTTTTCAATTTTTCCTTTCAGGAACGTGAACGCAACAAATTTGAATAGTGTTTTTGGTTTTGGGCTCGCCGATTACCTTCCAGTATATTTAATGTCAAAGATGTACAACGCTGTGGGAGGCCAATTGTCGAAAATGTTGACAAAATCGTCCAGTTCGATGTCATGTAAGCACTGTTCGATTACCCATTACATTGTACAAAAAACCGTTCGGAACCACTTCAATAAGGCTGGACACAAAAAGAATCTCGATGTATGGGTGCCAAACGAGTTAACAAAAAAAAAATAATCTTGGGCCGAATTTCCATCAGCAAATTGATACTGAATCGTAATGAAATCGACCCAATTCTTGTGATGAAAAGTGTGTCACTGACGGCAACATCAAGCAAAGAAAATTTAGAACACAATCCGCCGGATCAGGTATCGAACAAAGTTCTTCGAGCCGGATCAATGTCCTAGCAAAAAGGGACGTATGGCTAAATTTGTCATGCGTTTCCTTTGTTGTTGTTCGTGCTGGCAGGATTTCTCTGCTGGATATTTCAAGTTAAAAATTAATGGCGTAATCCGATTCAAATGCGTTATGTCATTTGGGCCGCTCAATGAACAGTGGAGTTTTTTTTATTGTTTATTTAGTGTTTTGAATGTCATCACGAAGATAAAGATTGCGCGCAGTTTTGAAACAAATTTTTGAACATTTTTCTTTAAGGTGAGAAGGATGAGCGAGAGCAACTTGAACAGGATACTCCCGTCGGACCACAAGACGCATGAAGTATTTGTTGGACTCCGCGCCTGTCGAATCATAGGTGGGTGGCTGGTCAGGATTCAGAGCCGATAGGTACGCATGGCGTTTCTGGCCTACACGACGATACCTTTCATTAATTTGTGTGAGAAGGTTAACTTATAGATTCATCGTCAACATTTTGGCAATAGACGACATAAGAGTGAAAGCTTCGTGATTCATTGCGTCATATTGTGGACGCATTGAAGCCACGGATACACACAATTAGTCCTGCATTTGCGATGATAGCAAGAGTATAAGCTTCGTGATATATACGCCACAGTGCGACGCATTGAAACCATGGATACGCACACAATTCGTCTCTGCGTCTGCGATGCATAAGTATGATGCAGTAATTCAGTGTAAGCTTCGTGATTCGATGCATCATAGTGCGACGCATTGAAGCTATGTATAGAGACATAAGTATTGACTGAAGCTGTGTGAGTATATGCACGACGCAGAAAGGTAGCTATTGGAAAGCAATCTACCGCGAATTTTGTGATTCCTATAAGCTCGCGATGCATCGAAACTGCAGTTGTGCCCGTTTGCTTTTTGATGTGGAATAAGATAAGATGTAATTTTCGCGAATTATTTTTTATGATTTGCAATTGTAACAACTTAAAATCGGCAACGTAGCAAAGTAATTGCACATTCACTGAAACATCTAGTCTAATTTAAATTTTTTGCTATTTAGGTAGATCAACAAACTGCTATAGATCGGGAGACATTGGGATAGGAAATGACAATGCATCATCGGTGCAACAGAGGAGGCAACCTGCAACGGAATGTTCAGAGCCTCCAAAGCTACCAACATTTTCAGGACTAGAGATCGACTGGGCAAGATTTCGTGCAGTTTTCGAAGTGGAGGTGCATCAAAACTCATGTTTCTCGAACGCACAGTAGATGCATTATTTGTTGCGGGCCAATTGGCCAATTATCGGCGAAGCCTATTATGAGATATTGTAGGCAGATATCTGCCACATTGCGCCGCTGGTACAATTATTCGAATTTATACAGCTTCGTGCAAGCATCCTGGCATTCAATTCGAGAATTGTAGTACCAGCGATGGCACGTAGCGCAAAAATACAGAGCGCATCGGCTTTAGTACGGACTGCGACCGTAACGCGATCTATGTCCCAGCGGCGTGATGCACTGGTCTTTCAACTGTGGGAAATTCAAGGGGAAAATATATCAAGAGCGCACAGACAACGTTTCTCAGCGTGGCATATCCAACAATTGCTTCAGTTTTACACTTAAAAACAAGTGGTGTCCAGAGAGAGGATGTCTGCATTGCAACAAAAAGAAAAAACAGTTATCTTTGCCCGATGAACGACAGAAGTTCAGGTCCGCAAATGCCTCTGGGTCAGACGCTACGAGATGCCGATTTCGACTTATTCAAGGAGCTCGTAACGCTCCACTACCGGCACGTGACATTTTTCAATAGCAAACAAACGTATGGCACGGGCGGAGTGACCTTGATGTGCCTGTAGTTGCAGCAACGTACAAGGGTTCGCTATGTTGAAAACTGCATAGGTCCGTTTTCGCTGGATGGAGACATTTCACCATCGTTGCACAATCCATGCGACACCGGTTCACAAGCCAGTTTAATTGATGAGAAGGTGACTAATCACCTGAAATGATCGACATCGAAATGTAATGAGCATTTAAATGCGATTGTACACAGATTGAGGTGCGAAGTGTTATCGCGTTTCAACGATAAGTGACTTGCGTCCGCTGAAACATGCACTCCGGCACCGGTGAATTTTATTCTTGGTTCTGGTCACAAGTCAGTTTGTCATATAATATCAGTCATCTCATCTAAGATGGTTGCTGTTTGGCGGCGGAATTCCCACGCACAAAGAACTAACGTTGGCTGTCATGGCCGAATGCGAATCGGAACCACAATTGGATATGTTATTACGAGGATGCGATTCCGCTGCCGGCAAGTAGCGATAACTGCAAATATTAGGAAAATCTATCTACAGGTATGTATTAATCCAGAACAATGGGACTTATTTTGGCGACCATCACCAGACTGGGATATAAAAGAATATTGGCTCACGACTGTAAATTATGGCATGGCATCAGCCCGAGCACAGTGAAATCAGCGGCCTGGTTATGGAGGACGGACGAGCTAATGTTCAAATATAGCCAACGGCATTGCTTTCGGAGCACAAAGCGACGAAATTCCATCTGCTGTAAAACACAGCATACCCGAATGAAAAACACAGAATTTTTATGCTTCTTGCAACAATATAATTTCCTGAATCGATTTTAAATATTCAAAAGTGTGTCTTATTTACACCACAACTGAGCTAATATTTTAAGGAGCTTGCACGCTTGTTAGATGGCCAATTTTGTGGTAGAGAGTGATAACATGTGAAGTCAGGATCAGCGAAGTAAGTAAATAATAATATAAAATGATCAACTATGCCTAATAAACCGTTTCAAAAAATGGCAGAATTGTTACCTCCGTATAATGATTTGAACTTATTGTAGATGGAAGAGTTTTGAAAATATCAATCCTCGTAAAACTTTTGCATAATTGCTCGTATAAGCCTCGTGAAATTCTAAAATGATGACAAAACTTTTGCTCCTTCCATGGTCTCTTCAAAGAAATTTTTTGTACAATTGTGAGCTCTCTTCTCAAATATATTACTTGTTACCGTTATAAGAAATTCAAGGCGATTTACTCATCTATGCACTTAATAACTTCGATCGCTCGAGGACAAAAAAAAAAAGCAAAGATGCTTGATAAATATCCTTATTTGAACAATTAGATCTAGCCGTATTTATACAGAAAATCTAAATATTAAATAATAATAGCTGCTATGCAATGAAGGAAAATATCTTCTTGTCGGGCATTGGCCTATAGAATGCACCGTCAGTATTCTTATATTCAGTAGGTCAGTTGGTTGAGCAACTGACACTAATAAACATTGCGTAACTGTAACACCAGAAAGCTCCCTACGTAGACTGAAAGAATCAATTGTAGATAGTATATATGGTTTCTGATTTTAAACAATAAACGGTATTTTGTGAATTTCAAACTTGAAGGAATGTTTGTTTCATCTGGCTGCATTGAGCTCCTTTTAATAAAGTCATTTATTCGTTCACGCCAGCACTTGCTATAGGCTGGTAAGGGCGCACTGACGAGCGACGCAATGGCACCAATAACAAGGACCTCAACAACAAGAACCCCAACAAATGTCGCAGCCAGTTTAGGATATACCATCCAAGAACCAACCCGGATCCCAGCATATTGGCCAGGACCAGCATATCTGGAGAGGACCCAGGGTAAGGAAGCAGGAAGATTACAATGAAGCTTCTGGGGTAAATCCAGGGCAAGGGACCCTGAAGCAGGCAGATTACCCTGCATGTTCTGGAGGAAACCCAGGGAGAGTTTGGGAAACCGTTCCTGAAGCAGGCAAAGCATCCTGCAACCGACAAAACCGAGATGTCACCAAAGGGACAATGGTAAGTCAAAGAAATTGCAACATTAGGCACCATTATTCTGTGCATGGAAATCTGTGCTGGCAACCATAAACCATCAGTATGATCGGACGGTCTAAGTATGTCGACTGTTTTGTAAAGATATTTTTGGTGGGGGCTTTCTGTGTGTGTGTGTGTGTGTGTGTCGTTAGGGGCATTTTTAAATACACATTTTTACATGTAATTAAACACATTTAAGTTCTGTGAGTAGAGGGTATTAAGCAAGTATAAAGCTTCTCATCAAGAGATGCATACAACATGGGTTGTTACATCATAATTTGTGTAATTTCGAGACTATGAACTACATATAAATGTTTAATTAATATATTTCATGGAAAAGGAAAATGAAAAACTGAAACTGAGACGTGTTCTGAACGGTGTCAATTGTTTATATATTAATGTTGGTAGACCTTTAATCGCTTTGATAATTTGTTTTTGATAATATTATTCTTTTACCCTCCGAGCGTAGAAGAAGTCCAAAAATGTTCAACACTATTATATTTTATTTATAAAAGGAGTAATGTTTATTTAATTGGATAAAAAATTTAGTAATATATTATGTTGTCTCAATACGTTGCGCATACGTTTTGAGTTAATGGAATCGAATTACAGGGAATGAATCATACAATTTTGGTTTTGATATGTATAGCTTTTTATTATTTTTAGTAAATAGGAGTTTATTGTTATATTATTACGCGTGTTGGTAAATAAACATTTGAGAAGAAAAATTTATTTTAAAATTAGAGGCGAAAAAAAATCGACCTCGTTGTTTTCAAATGGAGCTAGTTTGCTTTAAAATGAAAATATTAAGAAATCAGTATAAATGGGAAAGTACTTGGATCAATGAGGGGTAAGAATTTGCAGATTTGTCTTATTACAATCAATTTAATAGTTTATTTGTAATTAATAAATAATTGCAGCGCACTATGGGATTCTCTAAGGAAAGCAATGAGTTATTGAAAGCACAGGCAGTAGTGGGCAAGCAGATTCAGAAGTTGATAGCGAACTTCAAAAAGGACGTACGCAGATTTCAGCGCTGCAAACTCTTGCAGAAAAGTTAAATTTCAACGATATAAAGTTGCAGAAAGAGTAAGAGTCATGCAAATATAATCAGTACTTCGCAGAAGGCAACGCACGGTATATAGGTAATCTGTCAGCAGCATTGTTGAGACAATTTAACTTAGACCTTGAGAGAATAGTGGCTCCGGGGAAAGTTAAGTACCTCAAGATAAGAAAGACCAGGATAAGCTTAGGTCTCTACAAACTGCGGTTATTTTGTTCACAGAAAGGGTTTGTGATCAGTCTCAGCTCAACACTAGTAACAGCGAGGCTCAGGAGCTTTGTAACCAAGTTAGTACTAGGGGGGATCTATCATATCTGGAAATAGTTGATCAGGCACTGGCCAGAACAGATCAGAGGAACGAGAATTGGAAATATTCAGACAGTAAGAGGATCTGCAAGCAGATATGGATTATCTGAGTAAAGGAGCAAAGGAGCTTTCTAGAAGACTCGGGGAGACGGGTTAGACAGTTTCATTTCTGGAAAAGAGAATCTAGAGTTGAGAAGAACAACATCAGACGTGAAACCTATTCAAGCGAGACAAAGACCATTATCTTCTTCAGAAATATACACACAGACAGTGTTGGCATTGCCTCCGGAAGTTTGCTGGCCAGAATATTTGTCGCCGAAGAAATAAATCGGGTGATAAAACCAAGAATTGTATTCAGTGAAGAGAGGAAAGCAGAATTTTTGTTTGAAGCATCTGAAATCGATGCGGGTCTTTTTCGACTGAAAATTCGATTCACAATAAAAACCTGGCCTTCTTCCTATGTTTTCAGGCGTTGAGATTTTTTATCTCAGAACCGAGATCAGGAGGTTCAGGGAAGGTTGTGAACTTGCACAATAAAGTTTTCCAGGAGCGGAATTAAAGCATCTCTTAAGATGTTTTAGACAAAGAACCACAAGGGAAGCTTTTGATTTATTATTCCATGGTTCAGTGAGCACTCGGTTTGATTTATATGTACTCTTGGACAAAAACTATTTGAAATAGAAATCGTATGACTCTCTTATACGAGAAATTCAGGACTCCACTCAGAAACCTGGGGAGGCCTTGAGAGCTTGGGGACAACGGCTTAATTCTTTGGGTAACGACGCAGAGGCGCAAGTTAACAGGCAGTTTACAGGAAACATTAAAGCATATAAGGCTCAAGTGGAACGGGCTATGATTTCTGTATTGACGACAGACCTAGTAAATAGGGACTTAGCGAATGATACACTTAATCTAACGCAGAGAAGTATGGTAGAGTTAGTTCTAACGTTCTCCTCGGCGGATGCAGTAATTCAACAACGTGATATTACAGGTGGAATATGCCGGTCAAATGCGTCTGTTGAATCGGGCAACTGGAATCAATTCACGGAGAATAAAGAGCGACAGCCGTCCTTAGAAGTCGCATGCAGGTTAGCAGAGATTTCCAACCTCAGCGGAGTAACCGAAAAATGCAGGGTTTTGCTGGAGGCAGCAATGGCAATGGGTTGCGCATGAACGGTTCATAGGGAAATATGCCACCGAACCACACATCCGGAGCTCGGAATTGGCAACATAATAGCACCGGCAGAAATGACTACAATCGGTATAACAATGCGCGAGTATATAAAAAAAACTTTTCACAGAACGACCGAGCCGAACCGACCTGTACATGGTGTGGACGAAGGGGTCACCTGACAGAAAATTGTTTTGCGAGGAACAATAGTCAGAATCAGGGAAATTAACAAGGGGCCAACCTCAGTCAAAAATTTGGAAACCCCAAAAAACTGCAAACAAAAGGACACCAAATGTGGTTCGCACTTCAGCGACAGTCGAGAAATAGCAACCTATGAAGACACGAGACTTAGCACCCAGATGGACAGTGAATTTACGTTGTCTACTGCTAAACCTGTTCATGGTAATTGGCCAAAATGCAGTAGGGTTAGCCATGAACTACCTCCTTGAGATTTCGAGATTTTCAATTATCAATATTCAAACAAGTAGTTGAAATGATAGCAACAAAGATTACGATATCCCACGTAGAAAATTGTAATCTTCTGCGCATGTAGCACAAAGCCGTCACGCTAACTGTGTACCTATTGGCTAATCATTTCCAGCAATATATTTCTGTTCCTATTGGCTAATAATTTCCACTAAAATATTTGTGTAAATATGACAGTGCGGCAATTCATTATTTTTCTTTTCAAATTATTTGATAGTGAAAAATGAAACAATTTTTTTTAAATTTACTTTGTTATATTATTGAATTTTCTCTTCGTGATTCGGTGTTTTGAGGAATTTCTATATAAAATAATCTTATTCTAAAGTAAATTCTACACCTAAAATAAGTTTTTTCACTTTTGAATTTGCTTTAATGTCGTTTGCTTACGTCAAATATTTTTGCAAATATGCGCTGGTAAGCAATAATTTTTCTCCATTTAATTTCAAAAAAATTGCATCGCATGATTTCGCCCACTTTCACTTAGATGTCTCACCTATGAGAGAGTACAATGCTGTAGAGTCTTAATCGCAAAACAAATTTCATTTTGTGTTTCTAGTGCCAAACCGTATGCATGGCATCGCTCTCTCGTATCTTTTCTCGGCGCCCTTGAATTCATTACGTCAAACCAGTCATTTGTCTCGTAAAGGAAAATCACAAAAATGATTTTGCTATTATTTGCACAAATGAATATTTTCACACCAATTTTGATTTCTCAAAAATCCTAAACTAGCATCTCGCGTAATAGATTGTGCAATTCTATGTGAGAAAATATTGGTGGCCAGTTTAATCTTCTATCTCTCAGCTCAAACCACACTTAAATTATGTGTTGATATTTTATGTGTGATCTTCAAGTTATTGGATTGGAGAGACAAAATATTCAAAGTTATATCTTTTTTAACTTCCTTGCTATTAATGATGAATCCACTGTCTATAAAATGATTTCTCAGCAGTTTGATCAGATGTGCAACATCATTGAACACAAATATTTTTGTGACATCGTACAAAAACCTGGGAATTCAAAAATAATTTTTTTTTTATTTATTTATTTACGGATTCTTTCTTTGGCAAGAAACTAACAGTAATTTTTCTATACTTACAGACTACGTTTTAAAATTAAGTAATATCTTCAGCTACTCCATCGAATATTTAGTGTTTCCACAGCACGCAATAAGATTTTACTAAAGCGAGTCGAAGGTATCCATCTTTTTAAGATACTTGAGGTGCACCTGCAAGTGAGAGGTAATCAAACACTTTACCTTCCAAATGCAACCCAGTCACCTGTATCTAAATACAAGAATTACAATCCGATAGATGTGTATTTGTATAAAACGTATCAAGCATCCTTTGCGCTGCATCCTTCGGAAAACTGTAAAAGTGTACAGTTTTTCCATTAACTACGGCAAAATATATACATTCCATTAAAAACACACAAAATGTAAATTTTCCGTACAATTTCTCACTTAATTTTTTACTGTTGGTTTGCTTGCATTTCTACACTGCACACCTCATATATACATATTAATTGCAGGGTTGCCAACTCTCACACAATATATACATTTTTTTGTACGAAATGATCATTTTCACCTATGAAGCAATTTGTTATATATATAAAATTTAAATAAATAGAGCAAAAATAAACATTGCATTTATATTTTTATCAATGATTTCGAATGAAATTCAATTGATTTGTTATATAAAAATAGTTCTTAGTAAATTATTTAGGAACACAGAAAGTTGGCAACCCTTGACAAACTAATCCCATGGACAAACTGCATCATCTAACGGGAAATCATGCGGATGTCTTAATCTTTATTTCTATCATTCTTTGTAGCAAATGTCAAACATTCGATAGAATGGTTAAATAGTCGCACACAGGGAGCGAGAATTTATGTGACAAACTATTCTAGCGAGATATAACGATATTATTCACAGCAGAAAAATTTGTTGGTAAATGATATCAATTATAATCAACATGCATTCGCAGTTGACATTTATATTGTCATTCCATGCAAGGAAGCAAAAGCAGGACATCTCATACTATTAATAGACACATGTGCAGACATCATTCTAATAAAGGCCGAGTCCATGTCGTCATTACCTAATGCACAGCAAAGCAAGATAAAAGATTATAACGGGGCATAAGGAGGAACTGTCAAAATGGTTTGCCTAGTCAAGCTCGAAGTGATTCAACAACTACTATGGGATTTCCACATAAAACAAACCCGAGACGGTATACCGGGAGATTGGTTACTGGGGAGGGATAACTTGGGAAATTGCTCCGTAATAGGTGCAGTACGGAAACACATGTCGATCTACACTTCTAATGGTAAAATTGTGAAGACTGTAAGACTGTTCTGCTCCGATTTCTCAGAAGACGAAGTTAGGAGAAAAAGCGAGACAAGAAATTTACGATCTGAGAAAATTCCCGATTCTCGGCCGTCTGAAAACATTTTGTACCACCGATAAACGTTGCTTTTGTCCAAAGTAGCTTCACCGTATGCAACAGTCAGCATTGTTATACCCTTTACCTTTAAAAAAGGTAAATAGGGTATACTAACTTTGTGCTTTTGAGAGGGGTTACAATTTCAAGAAGGAGGCGTGGTATGTATGGACATATATATACAGATATGATCAGAATCACTTTCTAAGCAATTTTTATTTTGTCCGTTCGTCTGTCCGTCCGTCTGTCCGTCTGTCCGTCTGTGGCCACTTTTTTTCTACACCATTAGAGCTATCTTAATGAAATTTTGCAAAAGTTTAGTCTGCACAAAGGTAAAGAGCCAGAGTGCTATGTAGGCCGATTTCGACAAAGACCACGCCTACCCCATATAAGGAACTTTTTTCACCTTTTTTATAATGACTATAACTTCGGTCCAATTGACGGAAACGTGACATTATTTGGCAGTTATGGAGCTGTGGGTCCTACTAAACACTATACAAAAAGTGGGCAGTATATATTAACTGCGACGCCCACTATTAGCAAATATTAATAACTTAAGATCTTCTAGAGATTTACGGACGAAGTTTCACGGGAAGGAACATGTGGACATTATAAAGCTATCTGCAACAAATTGGGTTGATCAGAGAAAAGACACGCTCACTTTTGATCTAGGGAACTTTCGGGTCTAAAATTAATATTAGTCTATGCTCAATCTCAATATATAATCATAATACAACTGCCACGCCCACAATTAGCCAAAAATCATTACTGTGTTCCTATTAAAGATTTATCAATGAAATTCCACAGGAATGTTGCGGGTACTAACATTAAACACCATAAAAAAAATTGGCTTGTTATTTCTAGAGCCACGCCCACTATTGACATATTATTATAACTTATGACCTATACAATATTTTGGGACGAAATTATATAATAGTGGTTATATTGTCACTAGAAAGCCACACACCAGAAATGGGGTCGATATAATCATTTCAAGGTACCCTACCAAAAATTCGCTCGCACCAGAAAAGGGTATTTCGAAGTCAGTCTAACCCGACTTCAGACTTCTGTACTCGTTTTTCACACAAAGTTTGATACAAATTCTTTGATCCATTTTTCGGGATAGGCAAAAATCGAAGACAAGCTAAAACACGTCCACGCACAATAGCTGTCAAAAACTGAATGAACATTCAAAATGGCCGAGATTGTCAACATAAGTGAGGGCCATGAGTACTAACATAACTCTACAAAAAGATCGAAAATATCTATATATAGGGTGTTTTTTTAGTCGTGTGGTTTTCAATCTGGCAATACTTTTTTCGGAGTTGGTCTTTTTGACAGCTGTAACTTTTATTTATGCTCAGTTTGGTTTGCCATTTCACAAAAATGAAGCCGAACGACCATCAAGCGCGTCGCACGCTCGGTGAATGGGCCCAAAACGAGATGGCAACCAATCCCGATTTTCACAAGAAAATTTTTTTCCGCGATGAAGCTAACTTTTGGTTGAATGGATTCGTTAATAAGCAAAATAGTCGCCTTCCACAATCCATTGTTGAGGCGCCGTTACATCCTCAAAAAGTCACTATTTGGTGTGCTCTATGGGCAGAGGGAATCATTGGTACATATTTCTTCAAAAATGAAGCCGGCTATACTGTTACAGTCAATGGGGAACGCTATAGAGCCATGATTAATGACTTCTTCGTGCCTGAATTGGAGGATGTTGATGTGGACGACCTTTGGTTTCAACAAGACAGCGCTACATGCCATACAGCCAACGAAACAATCAATTTATTGAAGGAAACTTTTGGTGAGCGCATTATCTCGCGTCGTGGCCCAGTGGCGTGGCCTCCAAGATCATGCGATTTAACACCGCTGGACTATTTTTTGTGGGGTTATGTGAAAATGCTTGTCTACGCAGATAAGCCCGAGACGATTAACGCCTTGGAAGAGAATATTCGGCGAGTTATTGCTGACATACTGCCCCAATTGCTGCAAAAATTGGTAGAAAATTGGGCCTCTCGGCTGGAATTTATTCATGGTAGTCGCGGCTGCCACTTGCCCGAAATCATTTCTAAAACATAATGGCAAACCCTTATCTTTATAATAAAGCTAAATTCTTGGCCAGACCATTTAAATATAAGCGTTTTATTTCTGCTTGAAAACCACACGTCTAAAAAAAACACCCTTTATATATCTACTCGAATACCCAAGCGGCCATAAAATCGCTGAAGGCAGTAAGACAATCGTCGAAAACCGTAATACAATGCCATATCGTGTACATTTTGATTGTCACTCCATAACTCGAGAAGTGCTCGACCGATTGCCATACAATTTTTAGGTAAGGTGCAGGGAGGAGTGATGATGGTTAGTTGATATCCAAAATCGGTTCAGCCATTCTCGAATTATGATTTTTTTCCTGAAAAAATTAATATTTGAAAACAAAAGTTTAAATTACTGTCCGACCTAACGAAAAAAATCGATCCAACCTAATACACAAACTCATACATACACACATTAATTTGATTGACAGCATACAAATGTTGAACAGATGAACCTGTCAATATGCACATGTTTGCCAGTCAGTTTCTTTCACTCTTGGATTCAGATACAGTCGGTCATATATTCGCTGCTTTCCAATTGGAATTTTATTACAAGTGATTTTTTTTAGTTTCATAAATATTGGTAAGTATTAATAATTTAAAAGTGATTTTTAGTGTGTTCAGTGCAAAAAATGTGTTTGGCTTCAAGAAAACATAGTGAAAAGTGATTTTTTTCCATAATTTCATCACATTGGCTCATCCATTTAGCGTGTACTCAATATCGAATTCGTTCGTAATGGGTACATTGTTGTTGCTGTGTATGGTGCTTTTTTTACATCCCATTTCAAAAATGGATGATTTAATATGATTAAATTATGGAAAAAAATGGAACATCATTGAATTTTGGAAAACACTATTTCTTCATTCTTTTACAACAAATAAATAAATGAATACGCGAAATCAAATAAATATTTCTGATGATCTTAAGCTATTAAAATTGAATCATTTCAATTAATCATTCAAACACACCATATTTATTAAATAAAAACCATGTTCTTTTTACATATTTTCCAAATAAACAAAACAAATTTGTTTTACTTTAATTATTTTTTTTGGAAAGTTTAATTGAATGCAACGCACAACAGCACTCACATAACAACAATACTTTTTAAATTATTCTTAAATAAACAATCCTTAATTCATATTGAATTATTTTCATTGATTTAGAAAAAAATTCCACCAACAAGACGATCAACTATAGGTCGACGTACGCGTAATTCTACCTATAGATATAATCAAAGGAGAGCGCAAAGTGTCGTGGAACACTCACAACAAAATCAAGTACAACAAGTACGAAACCCACGTCGTCATAGATCGGCAGATCCAAATCCATTAAATCCAGGAGCCAGACGAACGACACGACTTTCACGTCGTGCTGTGAAAGAGATGGAATATGCTCCATTCGCTTACAATAGCGAAAATGATTATAGAGAACATGCCAATTTTGGTGGAATGACGGTGAGATGTCCACATTGCGATGCAGCCAAATTTCAAGGTCCAACGCCTGGAATGTGTTGTGCTAATGGCAAAGTGAGGCCAGCATTTGAATCTGCCCCCGATCCACTTCATTCATTCATTTTTGGAACGTAGCAAACATCTAAGCATTTTATGTCTCACGTTCAAGAATACAATGCGGCATTTCAAACGACTTCTTTTGATGCGACCAAAATTGTAAGAGATAATTTCATGCCGACGTTTAAGGTTATTACTTCATGCGGAATATCATATGAAAAATGCGATCTGAGCAGCAATTTTTTTGATGTGTTCAAGAAATCTGACCCAACATCTAATTACATTTCACATTATTGCCATATCCTGATGCTGATCATCAATTTTTGCAAATCTCTTTTATTGGAGATGCAAATCGTGAATTGGATCGGCGTTGTACAATTGCTACGCGTGCAAGGCAACAAATTGTTTCTGAACTTCAATCATTCTTACATCAGCACAATGAATTAATTCGATTGTTTAAAACCGCTCTCGATCGTATGCCATCTGATGATCACAGAATCGTTATCAGGGCTGACGAAACACCCTTTGGAGAGTATGCGAGACGATTTAATGCACCAACAATTGTTGAAGTGGCCATTGTAATTGTTGGATACCAGTTTCAATCTCGCGATATTGTGCTACATCGAAAAAATGATGAATTATGGCGTGATTCAGCGCATCACCGCAGCTATGATGCATTGCAATATCCATTATTGCACTGGAAAGGTGACGACGGCTATCATATCAATATACGAATGATAGATCCATGAACCGGTAAAATATATATGAATTCAATTTAATATGTATTTATTTCAAAACAAGAAGACATGATTTTAATTTCTGATAATGTATTCATCATAGGTCGTGAGGCCTTAATTACCTTCGATTCAATCATGCCAAATTGCGATCGGAAGAATACATACACATGGACGAATATACGCAAGATGCAATGTCATACATTCGCAAATATGGTCGTCCCGACCTATTCATAACATTCACATGCAATCCACTGTGGGCTGACATAAAAAACAATTCATTTGATGGTCGCAATCCAAGAGATTTATACGATATAACAGCACGTGTATTTCGACAGAAAGTAAAAGCACTGATGGATTTGATTATTAAATTGCGAATTTTTGGAGAGGTGCGTTGGATGTATTCCATTGAATGCAAAATAGAAGTCTGCCGCACGCGCACATCTTGATATGGCTGGTTCGTAAAATAATACCCAATTAAATTGATAACATTATATCAGCTGAAATTCCAGATGAAATCAGCGATCCAGAATTATTTGAAGTTGTCACGAAAAATATGATCCATGGCCCTTGCGGTAAAATAAATATGAATTTGCCATGATATGATCAATGGAAAATGTTCAAAGAGGTATCCAAGAGCATTAACTTCGGATAAAATTACAGGTGACGACGGATACCCGTTGTACCGACGTCGGTCACCGGAGGATAATGGCCATACAACAACAATTAAAATACGCAATCAAGACATTGAAGTTGATAATCGTTTGATTGTACCTTATTCTCCACTATTGTCAAAAGTATTTCAGGCTCACATAAATGTTGAGTACTGTAATTCTGTGAAGTCGATTAAATACATTTGCAAATATGTGAATAAAGGCAGTGATATGGCTGTTTTTGGAGTAGCTGGTGACAACAGCAATGATGAAATCGCTCAATATCAAATGGGGTGCTACATTAGCACTAATGAAGCTCTTTCGAGAATTTATTCATTTCCAATTCATGAGCGATATAATGCTGTTATTCATTTGGCTGTTCATCTTGAAAATGGCCAGCGTATGTATTTTACCGATGCAAATATACAGCAGAGAGCAGCACAGCCACCAGCAACAACATTAACTGCATTCTATCAATTGTCCGAAAGAGATGAATTTGCCAGAACGTTCAGATGTAACGCAATATTTCACTTGGACTGCAAAGAATTGGCAACGACATAAACAAGGAACACCTGTTTTTTTTTGCAGATACCATGGGAAGATTATACACAGTTCATCCAAACAATGCAGAATGTTATTATTTGCGGTAGTTGTTAGTAAATGTTGTTGGACCACATTCATTTCAACATTTGCGAAGAGTAAATGGTCATTTATGTGTAGCGTATCGTGAAGCATGTGAGCAATTAAGTTTGCTTGAAAATGATGCGCATTAGGATTTAACGCTTCACGATGCATCGATTGCTTCTTCTCCACATCAAATACGTATGATATATGCCATAATCATATCAACATGTTTTCCATCAAATCCACTTGAATTGTGGAATAAATACAAAGATTTTTTGGCAGAAGACTATTTGATTCGAATGCGTCATCACACAAGAAACGCTGATTTGCTGATTTCATTGGAAATGAATAATGAGGCATTGATAGCGATTGTAGATATGTGCCTTACGATTGCAAATAAGGTATTAGGGCAATTAGGTTCGTCATCACCCAATCGTCCAATGCATGATTTATTTGATCGACAGTATGATCCCAATGAATTGCAAACATTTGTGAATTTGAATGTTCCAAAGTTAAATGACCATCAAAAACATGTCTATGATACCATCATGCAAGCTGTACAGAATGAACTCGGTGGATTATATTTTTTGGATGCGCCTGGTGGTACGGGAAAACATTTGTGATATCACTGATTTTGGCAGCCATTCGATCGCAACGAAAAATTGCATTGGCACTTGCTTCGTCGGGAATCGCTGCTACTCTATTGGATGGTGGACGAACAGCGCACTCTGCATTAAAATTGCCGTTGAATTTGCAGGTGTGCTTATATTTATTGATTGATCACTTTAAAATTGAATCGATATTAATTAAAATGTAATTATTCTCAAATTAACAGGTGATCGAACATCCCACGTGCAATATTTCAAGAAATTCTGCGATGGCAAAAGTTTTGCAACAAGCAGCAATTATTCTATTGGATGAATGTACAATGACGCATAAAAAATCGCTGGAAGCATTACACCGTACAATGCAAAACCACATTAGAATCAAGAAATTTTTGGTGGTGCATTGATATTATTGTCTTACGATTTTCGTCAAATATTGCCTGTGGTTACACGATCAAAACCGGTGGATGAGATCAACGTATGTTTAAAGTCTTCTCTTCTGTGGCGACATGTGCAAAAATTGACATTGAACATAAATATGCGCGTTCAATTGCACAACGACCAATCTGCAGGTCGGTTCTCGAAGCAATTGTTAGATATTGGAAATGGCAAAGTTCGAGTCGATAATACAAATGGATTGATTACATTCCAGAACAATTTTTGTACGATTCTTCAATCAACAGAAGAGTTGATTGAAAGTGTGTTTCCAAATATTGTTCAAAATTACAGGAATCACAATTGGTTGAGAGAACGCGCAATACTGGCACCAAAAAATGTACACGTCAATGCAATCAATTATCAGAATCAAGAAAAATTGCCAGGTGAAGTGACATCATATAAGTCTGTTGATAGCGCAATGAATACAGATGATGCAGTGAATTATAAAACTGAATTTTTGAATTCATTGGAACCACCAGGTATGCCACCTCATTGCTTGAATTTAAAGGTTGGCTCAACAATTATTTAACATGCCTTTTGAATTTATGCGTTTGCAATTCCCAGTGCGTCTATACTTTGCCATGTCCATCAATTAGGCGCAAAGACAAACGCTTCAAATATGCGGATTAAATTTGGAGGAGCCGTGCTTTTCAAATGAACTATACGTGGCCTGCTCAAGAGTTGGAACTCCAAATTGTTTGTTTGTGCTCGCTTCAAATGGGCAAACGAAAAATATAGTGTATCCAAATGTTTTGGATTGACATTAATAATTTGGAAATACAATGCATTCATTTCATAAAAAAAAATCTATAATATTTCTTTTCTTTTTTTGGTTGGTTACAACGAAGTGCATCGGGGTCCGCTAGTATATATATATATATATATATATATATATATATATATATATATATATATATATATATATATATATATATATATATATATATATATATATATATATATATATATATATATATATATATATATATATATATATATATATATATATATATATATATATATATATATATATATATATATATATATATATATATATATATATATATATATATATATATATACTAGCGGACCCCGATGCACTTCGTTGTAATATATATATATATATATATATATATATATATATATATATATATATATATATATATATATATATATATATATATATATATATATATATATATATATATATATATATATATATATATATATATATATATATATATATATATATATATATATATATATATATATATATATATATATATATATATATATATATATATATATATATATATATATATATATATATATATATATATATATATATATATATATATATATATATATATATATATATATATATATATATATATATATATATATATATATATATATATATATATATATATATATATATATATATATATATATATATATATATATATATATATACTAGCGGACCCCGATGCACTTCGTTGTAACCAACCAAAAAAAGAAAAGAAATATTATAGATTTTTTTTTATGAAATGAATGAATTGTATTTCCAAATTATTAATGTCAATCCAAAACATTTGGATACACTATATTTTTCGTTTGCCCATTTGAAGCGAGCACAAACAAACAATTTGGAGTTCCAACTCTTGAGCAGGCCACGTATAGCTGTTCATTTGAAAAGCACGGCTCCTCCAAATTTAATCCGCATATTTGAAGCGTTTGTCTTTGCGCCTAATTGATGGACATGGCAAAGTATAGACGCACTGGGAATTGCAAACGCATAAATTCAAAAGGCATGTTAAATAATTGTTGAGCCAACCTTTAAATTCAAGCAATGAGGTGGCATACCTGGTGGTTCCAATGAATTCAAAAATTCAGTTTTATAATTCACTGCATCATCTGTATTCATTGCGCTATCAACAGACTTATATGATGTCACTTCACCTGGCAATTTTTCTTGATTCTGATAATTGATTGCATTGACGTGTACATTTTTTGGTGCCAGTATTGCGCGTTCTCTCAACCAATTGTGATTCCTGTAATTTTGAACAATATTTGGAAACACACTTTCAATCAACTCTTCTGTTGATTGAAGAATCGTACAAAAATTGTTCTGGAATGTAATCAATCCATTTGTATTATCGACTCGAACTTTGCCATTTCCAATATCTAACAATTGCTTCGAGAACCGACCTGCAGATTGGTCGTTGTGCAATTGAACGCGCATATTTATGTTCATTGTCAATTTTTGCACATGTCGCCACAGAAGAGAAGACTTTAAACATACATTGATCTCATCCACCGGTTTTGATCGTGTAACCACAGGCAATATTTGACGAAAATCGTAAGACAATAATATCAATGCACCACCAAAAATTTCTTGATTCTGACGTGGTTTTGCATTGTACGGTGTAATGCTTCCAGCGATTTTTTATGCGTCATTATACATTCATCCAATAGAATAATTGCTGCTTGTTGCAAAACTTTTGCCATCGCAGAATTTCTTGAAATATTGCACGTGGGATGTTCGATCACCTGTTAATTTGAGAATAATTACATTTTAATTAATATCGATTAAATTTTAAAGTGATCAATCAATAAATATAAGCACACCTGCAAATTCAACGGCAATTTTAATGCAGAGTGCGCTGTTCGTCCACCATCCAATAGAGTAGCAGCGATTCCCGACGAAGCAAGTGCCAATGCAATTTTTCGTTGCGATCGAATGGCTGCCAAAATCAGTGATATCACAAATGTTTTCCCGTACCACCAGGCGCATCCAAAAAATATAATCCACCGAGTTCATTCTGTACAGCTTGCATGATGGTATCATAGACATGTTTTTGATGGTCATTTAACTTTGGAACATTCAAATTCACAAATGTTTGCAATTCATTGGGATCATACTGTCGATCAAATAAATCATGCATTGGACGATTGGGTGATGACGAACCTAATTGCCCTAATACCTTATTTGCAATCGTAAGGCACATATCTACAATCGCTATCAATGCCTCATTATTCATTTCCAATGAAATCAGGAAATCAGCGTTTCTTGTGTGATGACGCATTCGAATCAAATAGTCTTCTGCCAAAAAATCTTTTTATTTATTCCACAATTCAAGTGGATTTGATGGAAAACATGTTGATATGATTATGGCATATATCATACGTATTTGATGTGGAGAAGAAGCAATCGATGCATCGTGAAGCGTTAAATCCTAATGCGCATCATTTTCAAGCAAACTTAATTGCTCACATGCTTCACGATACGTTACACATAAATGACCATTTACTCTTCGCAAATGTTGAAATAAATGTGGTCCAACAACATTACTAACAACAACCGCAAATAATAACATTCTGGCAAATTCATCTCTTTCGCACAATTGATAGAATGCAGTTAATGTTGTTGCTGGTGGCTGTGCTGCTCTCTGCTGTATATTTGCATCGGTAAAATACATACGCTGGCCATTTTCAAGATGAACAGCTAAATAAATAACAGCATTATATCGCTCAAGAATTGGAAGTGAATAAATTCTCCAAAGAGCTTCATTAGTGCTAATGTAGCACCCCATTTGATATTGAGCGATTTCATCATTGCTGTTGTCACCAGCTACTCCAAAAACAGCCATATCACTGCCTTTATTCACATATTTGCAAATGTATTTAATCGACTTCACAGAATTACAGTACTCAACATTTATGTGAGCCTGAAATACTTTTGACAATAGTGGAGAATAAGGCACAATCAAACGATTATCAACTTCAATGTCTTGATTGCGTATTTTATTATCCTCCGGTGACCGACGTCGGTACAACGGGTATCCGTCGTCACCTGTAATTTTATCTGAAGTTAATGCTCTTGGATACCTCTTTGAACATTTTCCATTGATCATATCATGGCAAATACATATTTATTTTACCGCAAGGGCCATGGATCATATTTTTCGTGACAACTTAAAATAATTCTGGATCGCTGATTTCATCTGGAATTTCAGCTGATATAATGTTATCAATTTGATCGGGTGTTATTTTACGAACCAGCCATATCAAGATGTGCGCGTGCGGCAGCCTTCTATTTTGCATTCAATGGAATACATCCAACGCACCTCTCCAAAAATTCGCAATTTAATAATCAAATCCATCAGTGCTTTTACTTTCTGTCGAAATACACGTGCTGTTATATCGTGTAAATCTCTTGGATTGCGACCATCAAATGAATTGTTTTTTATGTCAGCCCACAGTGGATTGCATGTGAATGTTATGAATAGGTCGGGACGACCATATTTGTGAAGGTATGACATTGCATCTTGCGTATATTCGTCCATGTGTATGTATTATTCCGATCGCAATTTGGCATGATTGAATCGAAGGTAATTAAGGCCTCACGACCTATGATGAATACATTATCAGAAATTAAAATCATGTCTTCTTGTTTTGAAATAAATACATATTAAATTGAATTCATATATATTTTACCGGTTCGTGGATCTATCATTCGGATATTGATATGATAGCTGTCGTCACCTTTCCAGTGCCATAATGGATATTGTAATGCATCATAGATGCGGTGATGCTCTGAAGCACGCCGTAATTTCTTCGATGTAACACAATATCGCGAGATTGAAACTGGTCTCCAACAATTACAATGGCCACTTCATCAATTGTTGGTGCATTAAATCATCTCGCATGCTCTCCAAAGGGCGTTTTGTCAGCCCTGATAACGATTCTGTGATCATAAGATGGCATACGATCGAGAGCGGTTTTGAACAATGGAATTAATTCATTGTGCTGATGTAAGAATGTCTGAAGTTCAGAAACAATTTGTTGCCTTGCACGAGCAGCAATTGTACAACGCCGATCCAATTCCCGATAAAATAGATTTGCAAAAATTGATGATCAGCATCAGGATATGGCAATAATGTGAAATATAATTAGATGTTGGGTCAGATTTCTTGAACACATCAAAAAAATTGCTGCTCAGATTGCATTTTCCATATGATATTCCGCATGAAGTAATAACCTTAAACGTCGGCATGAAATTATCTCTTACAATTTTGGTCGCATCAAAAGAAGTCGTTTGAAATGCCGCATTGTATTCTTGAACGTGAGACATAAAATGCTTAGATGTTTGCTACGTTCCAAAAATGAATGAATGAAGTGGATCGGGGGCAGATTCAAATGCTGGCCTCACTTTGCCATTAGCACAACACATGCCAGGCGTTTCACCTTGAAATTTCGCTGCATCACAATGTGGACATCTCACCGTCATTCCACCAATATTGGCATGTTCTCTATAATCATTTTCGCTATTGTAAGCGAATGGAGCCTATTCCATCTCTTTCACAGCACGACGTGAAAGTCGTGTCGTTCGTCTCGCTGCTGGATTGAATGGATTTGGATCTGCCGATCTATGACGACGTGCGTTTCGTACTTGTTGTACTTGATTTTGTTGTGAGTGTTCCTCTACACTTTGCGCTCTCCTTTGATTAAATCTATAGGTAGAATTACGCGTACGTCGACCTATAGTTGATCGTCTTGTTGTTGGCATTTTTTTCTAAATCAATGAAAATAATTCAATATGAATTGAGGATTGTTTATTTAAGACTAATGCAAAAAAGTATTGTTGTTGTGTGAGTGCTGTTATGCGTTGTATTCAAATAAACTTTCCGAAAAAATAATTAAAGTAAAACAAATTT